>OX352471.1:38089321-38429868 GCA_947093115.1 Brenthis daphne | reverse complement strand
TATATTTTTAATAAAGTGAATATATAATTTCAAGTGGTTATTTTTAAAAGAACTAGTGAAACAGAAATTTCATTAACCTCTTCTGTTTTTTTAACTTTTTAAATTCGTTTTAGATAGTATTCGTTCAGATAGTTTTTGTTTGTTTTTAATAGTTGTTCTTTATCAGTACTATAATCTGTCTGTAGAAGTGTACTCATTGGTCCTAGTAAGCTCATCTATTATATGTAATAAAATTGTAACTAAGTCGAATCTGTACAATAAATATTTTTTGGAAAATCTTATCGAAATAGACATTATTATCGATACAGAGGCCGAATCTATAGTTTTTAGATTTTTTGTCTGTCTATCTGTCTGTAACCGCATCACAAGAAAACCAATGAACCGATTTTGATGTGAAGATAGCTGGTTATCCGGGTCAACATTTAGAATACTTTTTACTGTAGGAAAATCTCTCATCTCTGAGAAATCTATACTACCGTTACAATATACCAAGCGATAAACCAGAGCGGATCGAGGGTAAGTCGCTAGTATCTCAATAAAAATATTTAGAATCGAACCAACGATCTTCAGCTTATTGTAGAAGAAACTATAAATCAAATAAAATATAAAAGCATATGAACATTGTCCTCGGGCCCGTCATGACATCACTAAGGCCGTACTATCAATCACAGACCGAATTAGGAACAGACGTGGTCTGAAATTGGTTATTAGATTATTCTTTTTATTCGTTCATGTCCAAAGTTTCCGGACACGTATTGAATTGGAAATAGTTGGTGATGGGTAATTTGTTTTTGGTGTTGCTTAACTTAATAATATTTATATAGGAAAAGATTCTAGAATTTACTACAACTTCGGTTGATACAGGTTCGATCTATCCCGTCCCCCCGATGTGTGTTTATCTTGTCGTGGAGGGGAGAAGGGGACGGGGGCTCATCAGCGGTCCGGCAACCTAGCCGAACGCGAAGCCAAAAAGACACACAGGGAGGTGGCCCACTTTGGTAGCAATATTTTGAGTACGTAAGCGATCCTGCAACACATCTCACACACAATCTTACATATTCATGTTACTTTTAAACAAACATTTATAACCTTGTTTGCTACACTAAATTAAGTTTCAAAATAATATCAAAATTTAAATTACTTAGCGGTCTGGACAAAGTATATTTTGATTAAATTACTTATTAATTAGTGTTAACTGCCTCGGTGGTGTAGTTGGCTAGCATGTACGGCTGCACACTCGGATGTCCTGGGCTCGAGTCCCGGGTCGGGCCAAGTTTAGTTATTGAGTCTTTCTGTATAGTAAGTCTCAGTAACAGCCCGGAGTTGGGAAGTTGGCGGTGTTTCACCCCCGTGCCTAGGAGAGCACGTAAAGCCGTCGGTCCTGCGCCTTAACTCTCACTGGTCGTGTCGAGCAGTCGTCCCACCGGAGTAACGAGAGTGACAGGAATAGAGAGTGCACTTGTGTCCTGCGCGTACACTTGTGCACTATAATATCTCCTGCGTAGTTGGCTAGTCCTCAATGAGATTGGCCGCCGTGGGCCGGAATCGGGCTAGGAGAACATATATTATATTATTAATAAGTGTTAACTTATAGATTAATGTACATGTCGCAATTTAATTTGCATGTTTGTCATTATTTTATTTTTAAATCATACTTATTATTACCAACAGCAACTATTGGGTGGTGAAAGTCCTGTTAAAATCAATTTGCTTTCAATTTACGAATAAACACACATATTTAATACTATCGACTCAACCTGCCTCCGCTTGGGTTCATCCATAGTTGCGTTTTAACGTTTAGTATATATTTCTCAGACATGAGATATTTTCCTGCAGTAATAAGTATTCTATATTTTGACCCAGCTATCATCATACCAAATTCTATCAAAATCTATCCAGTGGTTTTCTCGTGATGCGATCACAGACAGACAGACAGAGAGGCAGACAGACAAAAACTCAAAAAACTATAGATTCGGTGTCTGTATCGATAATAATGACTATTTCAATAAGATTTTCCAAAATATATTTAATATACAAATTTTATCATATGTATAGATAGATAGATATTTCGATTTTACAAGGATGCTCGATAAAACAATTAATTTTATTTTTTTATCTCAATGCGTAAATGAGGTTTTCAATAGTTTAGAATTGCAACAGCAGTAACTCAGGACCGAAATAAAGTATTTAATATAATAAATAAAGTATTTTAATATAATAAATAAAGTATTAAAAAAAATATATCAAATTAAGAATTTTGGTGTAAATAGCTCCAAAGTAATATTTTTAGGTCAAAACACAAATTGGCTTGTGCGCTATCAAGATAATAAATGAGGCACTAGGTCTATCTTTTATCACTTTCTAAGCGCCGCCACACATTCGTCTACATTTGAAGCAAACTTTGCCTTAATGGTACATACTCGTAATATAACTGATGTTTTTTTTTAATTTATTTACTAAGAACACCAACAACATAAAATACATTTTTTTAGCTTCATTAGTAATCACAAAGCTAGTAAACATATATACATACATTGTATCTATATAAATAAATTCTTATTGTTCGTAATAGTAATACTTTCTTAGATTTACGCGAATATTTGACATTTTAAATTAAACTATCTTTTCGGATTTTTTCACGAATTTATTTTGATTCCTGGCGAAAGAAATCCGATATCGCCCTAGAATGATTCGAGAAGCCATAGAAATTAAAAAACATCCAAATTTCAATAGGGAAGATGGCTGGGTACTACCATCGTCATGGGATCCTGTTATTAATATAATAAAATCTAATAATAAATCTAAACATAACAGACAGGTAGATGTAGTAAGTTCTTGCTGTGTAGATCAAAATGATAGCATTTCTGATTAATATTCTTCACTTTTTACATTTGTAAATGTATGTAGTAATGTGTTGCTTAATAATTTGTTTTTAAATATTAACAAATTTAAATTAAAATTATTATTTTTAATTAATCTTAACTTTTTCAAATGTGGCTTAAATAATTAATATATTATGATTTTTCTTTATGGTTATAAATATAATAATGGCAACACTAAAAATGTAGATTACTAATTTTTTATTTTTTAAATTGTAATAATTGTAATAATAACAGCTCAAATTAAATAAATAATATTCCATATTCAATTATAAAGCTAATTAAAATTATATAAAAATGTTTAAAGTTAAAAATTAAAATATTGTAAGGTACTTTGGTGCCATTTTTCAATTTTTTGAATTCATTTTGTTATTTGTGGGTAGGCTGTCTGTAACAACTATATAATACCTTAGAGATATCTAACACCTCAGTCTCTACCGTGACCATGATTGCTGTAAAGTATTCGAAACGGCGGGCACCAAAAATCTAAATAAATTCGCGTAAAAATCCGAAAAAATAGTTTTATTTAAAAAGATTCCCGACGTATCGATTTTCGAATGCTTTACAGCAATCATGGTCACGGGAGAGACTAAGGCTATAGATGTCTCATGATATGATTGTAATATGCTTGAATTCATAGATTAATATAAAAAAAGTTCAAAAATCGAGCTTTTCCTAGAGAACGAATGGGCGGTTTTTGACTGATTTCAAAAAAGGATGTATTCAATTTATCTGTATATTACACAAGACTTTGCATATTTGTTAAACTGAAATCTGTTTCATAATTCTTTTATTAATACTTCTCCCTTAAACTAAACCAATATTATTAAATTAAACCACCTTATTTATACATATAATAAAAGTGTAACTGATCGCTGTCTGTATATGGAAGATATTTGAGAAAAACTATCGTTGGGAGTATTTATCGCAATAGAACCCAAAACAATGAATTTTAGAATTTTTGTCTGATTGTCTGTGCGTTTGCGCTAATCTCAGAAAAGGCTTAACCAATTAAGATGCGGTTTTCCCTAAGTATTGTGGTAAGCTTCATTTAACATTAGTTAGTAGGTATTTTTTTATTTCAATCGGTTCATAAATAAAAATGTTATTTCAATTTAAAGAATCATCTAAGGACGAACTCGAACGAAGCGAGGTTAAATAGCTAGTCGATAAATAAATAGGTAAATACAAAACAATTCAGCACTTTTTCTCCTCTCTTTGTCAACCAATTTTCTTTTTTTTTTGTTTAGTTTAGCTATTGACGAGCTTTATTATTATCAAAAAAGATTACGGTCAAATTTCGACCACTGGACGAACGCGAGTTATAATAGTTATGTTTTATATCAAACGTATTTTTCAAAAGCTTTTTTTTATAGTTAAACTTGATATAATTTACTCAATACTCAACAAAGTAAATATCTTAATTTTTCGTAAAAGATCCTTTTTATCAACCGACTTCAAAAAGGAGGAGGTTCTCAATTCGACTGTATTTTTTTTTTATGTTTGTTACCTCAGAACTCCGTCATTTATTAACCGATTTGGACAATGTTTGTGTTGTTTGAAAGGGTATACTTCCAGATTGGTCCCATTTAAATTTAAAAAAAAATACCACCCCTAAGGGTGGAAAAATTGCTAATGATGAATTTAACCTACTTCTAATTATCATATTTACTTAAAACTTTGCAAGTGTTTCCATTTCTGTTGATACTACAGTGGTTCGGTATTGTTGACCTGATCTGATGGTAAGGCCAGAAGGTGGATAGGTGGAACTCTTCAATGACTAATAGCAGATACTTTGAGTTTGGGCTTATTTTGTTTGATTTGACAAGCCTAACACTTTAGAATTCTTAATTTGCTACTACTGTCTACACTAAAAAGGGAAAAATAAAAACTTTTTAACAAAAAAATAAAAACCGACTTCAAACAAAAGCACTAAAAAGTAAAAAATAACTGATTGGTAGTTTTCATTTACTATACATACCTAATCAAATATTTTCGAAGTTGGTGTGCTTTGGCTAAGTAATTAAAGCCTACCTATTAAATACATATCTAATTAAATATTTTCGAAATCGGTGCCAGCCTATACAAAGCAAAGCACACCGACTTCGAAAATATTTGATTAGGTATGTATAGTAAATGAAAACTACCAATCAGTTATTTTTTACTTTTTAGTGCTTTTGTTTGAAGTCGGTTTTTATTTTTTTGTTAAAAAGTTTTTATAGTCCATACAAATAGATATAACTAGTGGAAATAATATAAACGGCAGTTTCTCTGGTGAGACGGCTGGCTGTTAGTAAATCCGCACGATTGTCGATTCACAATGCAGTCCTGGTACCGACGTTGTTATGTAGGACATGGCTGCGGAAGAAGAATGACAACAAAAAAATGTAGTAAGAATATAATCGGTTTGAGCTGTTCACAGTATATGATATTGAAACTGTTCAAGCGAAATTGTTTTAATATATAAAAATCGACGTGTGTATGTATGTTCTTTCTGGACTCCAAAACGGCCAGAGCGATTTTGATGAAACTTTCTGAAAATTTTATATAATGAAACTATGTATTTATATGCCTTTTTTTTACAAACATTATTTATTTTTGACATATCTATACAGATAGATATGTCAAAAATAAAGTCATGTATTTTCGTATTATTTTATTTTGTTACCTTTGAACATCAAATACAGTTATTAGTAAATAAATTTATCTCAATATTTTTGTATATTATGATGTGTTGTCTGTTGTAGGTCCTGATTTTACAACGAATCGCTCTGTTTCTACATGTAATCGGATTAATTTTTTTTTTCCTTTTTTACCGGTCATTTTATACTTATATAACGTGACTTCTTCATTCTACGCGACATTCGCGAAGTAAATTGTGCCTAAAGGCACTCCTAGACACACACACACCTAAAGAATTGAATTGAATCAAATACAGTTACATTGTTTTCTACATATCAAAAAAGCATTAAAGATGCGCATATCTTGCAAATTTTGAATGCAGGTCAGCATTAAATTCAACACAAAATTCAAAAGCGAGTCCAAATCCATCAGAAATAGGAATGGCTAGTATGCAATCAAATGCAATTGTCACGAGAGCTATTGTGCATGCGTAGCGTATGTTAGGATGAACTTGCTTCATTTTATTCCCTAGAAACGGTTGTGAGACACTGGTAAATTACTTGTGGGTTTAAGCTTTGGAGTTCCATTACAATACACAGTATTGGCGTTTTAGGCTTATCAATGGTCTAAAAAGATCAAATAGACAGACGGATGGAAAACTTTGGTGTAAAGTAAATATAAAAAGCAATTTATGTAGTATAATTTTGAAATGCTATAATTAAGAAAAATCGTAATAATAATTTAAAAGTACAAAAAAATCTAGAACTTGAAGATTGGTATTCATATGTTTTACTCAACAATAATTACTAGTCTACAGGTTTTCTTTTAAAGCAAGTATTTTTTTTTTGGTGCAGTTACTTTTTTTTATATTGATCCCTTACATTTTCCGCCAGAAACTAAAATAAAAGGGATATTTCAAATCATAACAATGATTTGAAATATCTTTTCTTCCTTCATACCTTTTTCTTCGTACGAAAGCAGCCTTAAATGACGTGTATACTGTAGCATATCTCAGGAAAAGCCAGCATCATGTTTCAAAACTTATATATTTTAACTAGATTTAGTATTATAGAAAACACTTAATCTGAGCAATTTCTTATTGTTTTACTCCAGTTAAAATCACGGATCGCAACCACCCATGTCCACTCTCCGTCGACCAATCCCCACTTTCTTTATTTATTCTTTCTAATTTTAGTTATAGTTTTTTTTCGGCCTGACCATTCTCGTAATTTTTAACTGCTTGACTTATAAATATACGATAATTCTTTTTTATACATACATATTTAGATTTTTATATATACTTTTTTAAATAAATTACCTTTTTAATGAGTATAAATATTTACTCCATTAGTCTGGTAATCTGGTAGCTAGCTATTGACTGGCACCTGTTTACGCAGATACGCACCGTTTTATTCACTTGTCAGACACACGCTGCCTGGGGCTCGGGTAGCCTGTAAATTGTTGTTTTTGCTAAATTAATTTATATAATATATTTATTTCTGAATTTAATATCAAGTTGTATAAGTGCTGGTAATTGATAATAACAAAGAAATTTTATATTTATTTCAATGTACAGGATTTTTATTTGATCTCTTTTGTTATTTGTTTTAAATGAAAATTGAAATTTGGTAATGTCTGTTTCCATATTCGAGTTTGCCACCGATTGAATTATGCTTTCATAGAACTCAGTGTACTTTTAATTTAATTTGTTCTAAAAATTTAGACTTCGAGGTAAAGTTTTGATCTAAAGCTTATTTTTATTATTATCAATAGAAAAGTATTGTTTTCATAGTATTGTCAAGTGGGGATATAGTTCAGTGGTAGAGCATTCGACTGCAGATCGAGAGGTCCCCGGTTCAAACCCGGGTGTCCCCTTACGTATTTTTTTTTTATTATGCTTAAATAATACTATGTTAAAGTAGTGCAATTCGTACATTTATTTATTTCCCTATAAAACTTTTATTTAAATCGACTATAAAAAAGACGCGGTATGCTGAAGAGTGGTGCCATTATTTTCCGAAAAAACTATAAATGTATGTTTGTATATTTATATAATAATACATGTTTGAAGTTTGAACCTACACTGCACCTCATTTTTTTTTCTTACGCTCGAGGGTTTCTGGTAGAGATCTCTTAAAAAGATAAGTCACGCTGTCTACACATGGTATCTATTTTCTATTATATAATATCATTGTATATTTTTTTTGGTACATAAATCTAGATACATATAATAAAAATGTAACTAAGCCGAATCTGTACATTAAATATTTTTTGGAAGATCTTATTGAAATAAACATTATTATCGATACAGAGGCCGAATCTATAGTTTTTAGAATTTTTTTCTGTCTGTCTGTTACCGCATCACAGAAAAACCACTGGAGGGATTTTGATGAAATTTGGTATGGTGATAGCTGGTTAATTTTTACCGCAGGAAAATGTCTCATTTCTGAGAAAAAGTACAAAAACTGCAATGTAAGAGTATAATAATATGTAAAACTTAAGAATTTGGTTTTTGGTCATCTAAACTCGGGCGGAGCTGCGGGCAATGCTAGTAAATAAATAAAAAAAACCTACGCTAAATATGGAATAATTTTAGACTTTTAAAGTCGATATAAGTAGATAAAGTGATAGGCATACAAGACGGTGGGTATATTTAAGACGAGAATCAAATTCACAACTACTGACATAGAACGCAAATGCCATGTCATCAACAAATTCTGCATTTTCCTGCTAATACCCAATTCTTTGAAGTTTAGTTAAAAATTAACATTCTCTAACTAGAGATAAGTGGTTCCGGCAAGTACAGGCCACGCTAACTCTAAAGAACAATTAAAAATTTAACTAAAATACAGATGCTATTTTGATAGTCGCAAAGTTAATGATAGTTTTAATGCCAAGCCATATTCACAAAAGATATCCTTATTTATAAATTGGATTTCAAGTGTGTTTGTTTGTTTGTTCCCATATTGCCTCACATTACTATATCTTAAGAACGTCCTCAATGACTAAGCAATAAACTACATTTTTGTTAAATGGTTGGTAGTTCCAGAGATTTGTGCATCCAAACAATAATAGACAAACTTTTCAGCTTTGCATCTATACCAATATTATAAATGAAAGTAACTCGTCGGTCTGTCTGTCTGTCTGTTACTATTTCACGCTTAATCCACCGAACCGATTTAAATGAAATTTAATTGAAAATGGAGTACAAGTTGGTACAAGAAATCAATCTTTTCTCAAGTAAGGGATATAAAACTCATCATAATTATACTTATGGTAAGAAATAAAGAATATTTCGTCATTTACGGCCAATCAAAGTAAAATAGGGAAGGTTTTCAAGTTTTTTAAAGTATATATTCTATGTAAGTCTAAGAGGGTGAGTCACTAATATTATAAAGAGGTAAAGTTTGTGATCTTGTGAGTTTGTGAGTTTGTGACGTTGTAGGGGGTAATCTTTGGATCTACTGAACCGATTTTCAAAATTCTTTTACCAATAGAAAGCCATGTTCTTTCTGAGTGTCATAGGCTATATATTAACCCGAAAAATGAAAAGGCTTTTTCGTGGTAGTCGGATTTGCAAAGTAAGTCGGAGAAAAAACGGTCGAATGAACATGTTTCTTACGAACGCTGTCTTAATGATGAGAGATATATGATTATCTTCTAGAGAAAAGTTGTAGAGCTTAATAATGTCTACAAAAAAGTCAGCGACAGCATATGTCTAACTTTTATATTTAAATCACAAAAAGTAGTTTTTTATATTAAAAAAATAATTTAAATCGGTAGGTCATGTTTATTGGTCATATTATCAACAATTATGAATTCTTATCAAAATATGTAAATTTATCGTCTAAAATGTTTAAAACAAAAGAATTTGGACAAATGGTTAAAGAGTTAATACAACATATTCGTAGGTATGGACGAACCCAAACGAGCTGTTTGTCTGTTTTTCTGTTTGTACGGGCTAATCTCCGAATCTATTGGACCGATTTAAATGAAATTTTGCATGGTGGTACCTTATATCCCCGGACAACATCTTAGATACTTTTCATTCCAGAAAATTAAAGAGTTTCCGTGGGATAGTTAAAAAATTATAGTAACTTATACAGCTTAGTACACAACAACTTATGCACCTAATTTAGTATTTGACATGCTGATACCTCATATTGCCGGTCAAACAACAGGTTACTTTTCATCCCGGAAAAATGAACAGTTCCCGTGGGCTAGATCTGTTTGTGCTTTTCTAGCTAGTATATTATAAACGGAATCGAAGACAGAAGCTGGATAAAGTATATTTATCATTTGTATAGAAACAGCATTCTACTGCACTTTTCCAATAATCAGATGCACATCGATGCAGTTCGACGAAATGTAAAACGCTTATTTTGCAATCTTATAGTGAAAATCTTTGTAGCTCAATTGACCACTGAATCGAAAACTGGTGTCAAAGAAGAAAATACTTTTTAAAATGATAATTACTGCTAGCATGTACCGTTATTTTGTTAACATGAGATTGTATAATTTGTGGTATATTTTTGTTATTATTATATATACCTAATCTATAATAATATTATAAAGAGGTAGTTTGTGACTTTGTGCGTTTTCAAGTTTGTGACGTTGTCGGGGGTAATCTCTGGATCTACAGAACCGATTTAGATGAAATTTGGTAAGAATATAGTTTGAGACCTTGGGAATGTCATAGAATACTTTTTATCCATGAAATCATCTCTTAAGGGGGTGAAAATGGGAATGAAAGTTTGTATGGGAAATCAAGCTAGGGACGAACCCGAGTGAAGCGCTAGTATTATATAAAAATTAAATAATATATAACATAAATAGAAATAATATGTAGTGTATTATCTGCCGTAAAATCTTCGCCACTCTCTTACGGTTGACTTCCGTTCTATCTTCCATAATCTTTTCTTAGTAGTTTCCAAAGTTATTATAGAAAATTGCTATCAAAATTGCAAACTGCAATAGGTATAGGTGGTTTGACCTGAATGTAGATTATTATATGCAATCATATATTGTGTAGATATAACATAGTGTATCTTATGACATCTATCTATACATATAAAAAAATTGTAACTAAGCCGAATCTGTACATTAAATATTTTTTGGAAAATCTTATTGAAATAGACATTATTATGGATACAGAGGCCGAATCTATAGTTTTTAGATTTTTTGTCTGTCTGTCGGTCTATCTGTCTATTACCGCATTACGGAAAAACCACGAGAGGGATTTTAATGAAATTTGGTATGATGTTAGCTGGTTATCCGGGTCAACATATAGGATACTTTTTACCGCGGAAAAATGTCTCATTTCTGAGAAAAAATACAAAAACTGCAATGTAAGAGTATACTAATATGTAAAACCTAAGGATTTGGTTTTTGGTCATCTGAATGCGGGCGGGGCCGCGGGCAATGCTAGTTTAATTAATAAAACCAAACAACAAACAGAAAACACTTAGACATTTATATGTAGAGATAGCCATTAAATAGTACTTTTATTCACAATCTATTACAACGTCGCTGCTCAGTAAAAGTCGCATTGAGTATATCTTGGTTCTCGGCACAAAACCATTAAGGCATTATTTTCAGCTCAAAAGACATAAAGCAGTTTGTCCGCCATCCAGATAATAAACGAGGTACGAGCTCTATCTTTTGTCATTTCCTTTGAATGCAACCAAACATTTAAAAAAAAAACAAATAAGAAGTTCCTAATTATTTGACTTACCACTTTCTATTATACTGTCGTAATATAGAGTCTTCAAAATCTATCTATAAAAAGCTGAAGTGTTTGTTCATTTGAACGCGCTAATCTCTAGATAAATTGCACTTTGCTGTTAACTGGTCCAATTTGAAAATTTCTTTTTACGTTTTATAGCCAACTAGCAGTACCCGCGGCTTCGCCGCATTCAAACTTCCGATGGCTACTAAACTTCACGGCATCATCGGTTGGGCTAATCTGTAGATTGTCTGAAAATTTCATCAAAATCGCTTCAGCCGTTTTGGAGTCCATAGGGAATAAAAAAATAAATAAATATGTTGGGCCATTAACACACAGCACCATCAAGTTCCATGGTAAGCTACGAGGCCTTTGTTATGGATACCAGATAGTTGATACACTTTACAAATACAATTTTAAATACATACATAATTATAAATATAAACACTCATGACTGGAGTACAAACATTCATCACACAAATGCATGCCCCCAGCGGGACTCGAACCCGCGACCGTTGGTACAGAAAACAAACTGAGCCAAACTTGTCATCAAACGTACATACACACATCGATTTTCATATATATAAATTTATTGGCTACCTCACATCACAATACGAGCTACTAGACTGGAGTCATTCTGTAAAATTAAAGAACACAGGTGGAGTTGAAAGAAAACGCTAGTACTAAATACGACTCTAACTCTATTTAAAGGTTGGCTAGCATGAAGATGACATTTTTGTACGGTTATATCTTGGCTAACTAAACTGCTACTCTTACATGTATTATTACTTTAAAAGATTAATATAATAATTAGTAGAATTATGAAAAATATTGCAAAGAAAATTAATATTACGTTATATATAAAATTTTGTTGTTGTTTATAATACTATTTACAGTGTATTTAACCATAAAACTCATAAGCAATAAAAAATATTTCCAAGAAGCTCAATCAATTTTTCTGTACTAAGCTGTATATTTACAGCACTGGAAGTAGATTTTAATCGAGCATGTTGTCATTGAGAAGAATATTTTTATATCTATTTTAATAAAACTATCTTTTCATGTGTTTTCGCGAATTTAAACAGTCTGTAATAACTATATTATACCTTTGAGACGTCTAAAACTTTGATTGCTGTAAATCAATCGAAACATCGAGAACCAAAAATCTACGTAAATAATACCGCAAATGATTCCAAAGAGGGTTATGTTTAACACCTATACTTAATATTATAAAGAGGCAGAGTTTGTTTGTTTGAAGCAAGGGAGCGGAGCAGTAATATAATATATAGTCTATATATTCCATACTAACCGTTAAAACGCCTCTAGGGACAATCCCGAGCGAAGTAAGGGTGAGCCGCTAGTTTCAAATATTTAAGTATATTTAACAAAGTATCATTTGTAAAATGACACTACTATTATAAATGCAAAAGTGTATGTTTATTACTCATTCGCGTTGAGACGGCTGGATAAAATTTAGTGCACAGATAATTTATGACCTAGACCTAGAATAATACTTAGGTTTAACTTAGTAATAAAGTTAGGGACGAGATGGCGGTATCAATATAAAATATAATGAAAACAAAACGGACGTAGACTAAAACACTATATAGACAACAGTTGTTGTATGATGGAGTTACATGCAAACAAATAAGAACAAATACACATAATTTCCACACATACAAATCAAATCTAATCATTAAAAGAAACAAATTTTACTTTATAGAACTTATTGTAATTCGTGTACAGATAACGTGTCGTTACAACAGACGGTTATCTATTAAAATTGTAACAGTCGAATCTGTACATTACATATTTTTTGGAAAATTTTATTGAAATAGTCATAATTATCAATAAAGAATTTTGTCTGTCTGTCTGTCGAGAAACTGTGACACATCACGAGAAAACTGTACCAATTTTGACAAAATTTGGTATGATGATAGCTGGTTATCCGGGTATATAGGATACTTTTTACTGAGGGAAAATATCTTATCTCTGAGAAATATATACTAAACCTTAAAATTAAGTTAAGATATAAAATGTTATTTAAAACGTGCATAATTAGCGTATTTTACATACAAATTGCGTAGTCTCTAGCGAGTATCGAACTCATGGATAGGAATTGCACGAAATTCGTCAATATAGATGTGTAATCAAACGCAATTGTCAGTATACAATACATGTTACAATGGCTTCCTTTATTTTACTCCCAGGGTGCAGCTGCGAGTTCAGATATGTGGCAATCAGCGGTCTCCAACGCTTTGCAAGTACAAATTAATGTTGAATCTAATACGTAAATGGCAATTTTGGGAGAAATGTTTGGAAAAAATATAAACAATACGTGCTATGTTAAAAATTCAAAAAAACGTTGTATATATTTTTTTAAGAATAATTACTATTTTAATTAAGAAAATAGGTATTAAAAAGAAATATTTAAAATATACTGTCATTGCTATGAATTTTTTTAAGAAAAGTAAGTAAATCTGATTTGAAATTCGATTTTCATTACACAGTTTTTCATACCAACTAACTATATTCAAAGAGATTTTACTGCATGATTTGAAGCAAAAAACTCAAAGTTAATATACTCGTAGTAGGCAATAAATGCTATTCGATAATTAATCGCATTTTAATATTTCGTGCAGGCAAGAACTAAAATCTCGCATACGATTATATCATACGATTTTCGTACATAGGTATCATTTCATGATCATATATGTATTTATTACTGCAATTATTGATACTGGAAAATATTATAGAATTTATTTTGAACTAGCATTCAGATGACCAAAAAGCAAAATCTTAGGTTTTAGATATTAGTATACTCTTACATTGCAGTTTTTATGTTTTCTCAGAAATAAGACATTTTCCCGCGGTAAAAAGTTTCCTATATGTTATATCTCAAAGGGTTTAGGCAGCGTTTTCGTTGAAAGCTCCCAGACGTCTTATTTTTTCCGACACCTCCAACAAATATCGTTATATTTTAGCCAATCTATACAAAAACTTAACAAAAATATATACTAAAACCTTCCTCTTGAATCACTCCATCTATTAAGAAAAACCACATCAAAATCCGTTGCGTAGTTTTAAAGATTTAAGCATACATAGTAATATAGGGACAGAGAAAGCGACTTTGTTTTATACTATGCAGTGATGTTTTAGCTTTTCATGATTTGTCAATATTTGTATTTTAGAGACGAACGATTTTTTTTTGTCTTTAGGAACCTTACTTCGGCAATTGCATCTGATTAATATTAAGGTAAATCGCGATTTTGGTTGTCGCCTTCATTATACAGTCTCTCGTTACAGGCAGATTATTATTTACCAAAAACCTAGCGGATCTTTATCTTAATTTAACGAGATGCTGTGGGCTGCTCTAGTATAGTACCTTAATTTATAAATAACTGGAAATATCTACATAAACTTCCATCAACTTAATTATTTTACTTAATTATTACACAGTGACAAGATTACTACCTCGTTTATTACCCACAACATCGGCATTGCGATTCAGCAGGAGAATGCACTTAGAATAGTGATTCCAATCGAACATGCTATATACAAATCTATCCCACGGGAACCGTACATTTTTCCTACATAAAAAGTAAAATCTATGTGCCATCTATAATCTATCTCTGTGCCGAATTTCATCCAGATTCGTTCGACCATTCTGGCGTGATTAAAGAACAAACATCCATCTATCCAAACTTTCACATATATAATTTTTTTAAACAAACATTTCACATTATTAATATAATGGGATTATTGAGTTTGTTTGTTGTTTTTTTTTGGTATTCCTTTAAAATGTACATATTTATAGTATGTTTTATGCGTATATAAGCGTAGATGACCATTTTTTGCTAAGAATATAAAAAAATTGCCAAAGTTTTATTATTTTTCGCTACTTGAAGGAAAGCCATTAAGACATTATTTTCAGCTCAAAAGACGTAAAGCAGTTTGCCCGCCATCTAGATAATAAACGAGGTAAGAGGTCTCTTTTGTCACTCGTCTCACGCCGCCAGACATTTGCATCCAAACAATTTTAACAATATCAAGACGTCGACAATAGTGTACATTTGTAGAAATAATTGTACCGTTCTAGAGTTAACGTTGCAAGTTTCTTATGATAAATATGATTTGCTATATAACTAAGTATAGGACGATTTGTTTTTGGTTTGTTTTGTGTACTTGATATACGTATTATTAGTTATTAAACCCCATAGAACTATGAGGCTTTCATACAGACTGGGTCACTGGACCTTTTCTAGATAGTTTTCTTGCAATGTTTTATAGAACAATATTTAATTTTTAGTTTATAATGATGATGTTCTCCTGACCGATTCCGGCCACAGCGGCCAATCTCATTGAAACGAGCCAACTGCGCATGAGATATTATAGTGCACAAGTGTACGCGCAGACACAGGTGCACTCTCTATTCCTGTCTCTCTCATACTCGGGTGGGACGACTGCTCGACTCGACCAGTGAGAGTTAAGGCGCAGGACCGACGGCTTTACGTGCTCTGCGAGGTACGGGGGTGACACAACGCCAACTTCCCAACTCCGGGCTGTTATTGAAGCTTAATATACAGAAAGACTCAATATCTAAATTTTGCCCGACCCGGGACTCGAACCCAGGACCTCCGGGTGTGCAGCCGTACATGCTAGCTACTACACCACCGAGGCAGTTTATAATATATAGTTTTTAAGACGTCACAGTAACCGAGGCAGTTTATAATATATAGTTTTTAAGACGTCACAGTAAGCCGGAAATTGAAAAAAAACTATTTTTCAACGTTTTTCATCCCTCCATTTCTCGGGGGTAGCTGGACATCGGGGGCATTTTACGAACTTTTATTCCTTATATATCTGCTAACGTTTTAAATACATAAAATTTTAGGTCTTCATTTTTATTTTTTCTGTTAAAAATAAACGGATTCCGATCGGTCTATTAAGCAATGTAGACATGTTATATTTTGATGTTGCAAACGCACATATTTAACTGATTAGCTTCAGGCATAGACATGCTAGTTTACAAACACGTTAAATTAAAAAAGAAAATCCTGTTATTAATATAATAAAATCAAATAATAAATCTAAACATAACAGACAGATAGATGCAGTAAGTTCTTACTGTGTGGATCAAAATGACAGCATTTCAGATTAATATTTCTCATTTTTCATTTGTAAAAGTATATAGTAATAGTGTTGCTTGTAATTTGTCTTTTTAAATAATAGGAAACTAAATTAAAATTATTCTTAATTAATGTTAACTTTTTTAAATTACACATAGAACAATTATGTGGCTTAAATAATATTATATTTTATATTTTTTCTTTATGGTTATAAATATAATAATGGCAACACTAAATATAAATTACTAATTATTATTTTTAAAATTGTAATAATTATAATAATAACAGCTAAAATTAAATAAATAATATTCCATATTCAATTATAAAACTAATTTAAATCATAAAAATGTTTAAAGTTAAAAAATATTGTAAGGTAATTTGGTGCAATTTTCATTTTGTTATTTGTGGGTAGGCTTTCTGTAACAACTATACCTTCGAGACATCTAACACCTAGTCTCTCCCGTGACCATGATTGCTGTAAAGCATTCGAAACGTCGGGAACCAAAAATCCAAATAAATCCGCGAAAAAATACGAAAAGATAGTTTTATTTAAAACACGACTTCATACAAAGCGAACTATACAGATGAGAATAAATTGACAAAGAAACATAGTATTATGCAGTTGAAGACATAATACAAGTAACAAGATTTACAGCGAGTATAAAATATATACGTAAATGAAGAAATTGATACAATACTAAGTTACAATGCTGTTCCTTGCAGGTTTCGATATATAAATGACATACTGACAGCGTGACTTAACGCTTGATACGTATTTACACAGAAAGAGTTTGTTACATCAAAGATGCGAATATCGAAACAAAGTAGTAGAATCGTTTCAACTGTTGATATTTAAACATGAAGAACGAAAAAATCGCCTTGACTTCGGATATTGACAGTCTCCGTGTAAACAAAACCTGAAAGCTATGTTCATAAGTTTTTGTATTTAGAACTATCAGAAGTATACCTACTTGATTTTAATATATCAGCTCTTCTACATAAGACGTGATAAAACTAAAAGATATTATGAGAAAACATCTAAAACAGATGTAAGAATCGACTTAGGAAGATATTATTTCTTAAATTATAAGCGATAGATACATTCAAAAACATCTTCCGTGATGCTTGCCATAATTATAGTATTACATAAGCCCAATTCTAACATTTACTTCGCAAGATTTTATAATCTGAAATCTTAAATAAAATAAGTAAATCACCTATGCTATTACATGTCCAAATCTTTCGATTACCTCTCTTCGTGGATACACGTACAAAAGATGTAATTTCTATATAACACTTAGTGACTCTTATCAACAGTAATCGTAGAAAATCAATTGGCTAAGCGCTGGTTTAAAAACTTATTTCATAACTGTTAAATTCAAAATTTGAAAACCCCCCAACCATTTTGGTAAAGAATTCAGTCTTGCAGATTATAGTAGTACAGTAACACTGCAGCATCAAGCCAAGGTTACCATATCTTTGCAATATCATCAAAGTAACAGTCAAATTGGATAAGATCCGTGGAAGTTGTCTGCAAACGGCTGAATGGTTTTGTTTACTTTTAGCTAACAACACTCTCGATCAAGTCAGATTTCAAACAAATAAACTAAATTAAATTCAGTTCATCTGTTTGGATGCCACAGGCAGACGCACAGATTTATATATATATATATATATATATATATATATATATATATATATATATATATATATATATATATCTTTTTGCGTCGGGGGTTAAAAACCAACTAAAAGAACATTCATGTAAAAATAAGTATTCCTCATTAAAAGTAACCGTACTTTGAATAACTAACCAATTCAGCAAATTCAAAACGTCTGAGCTAGTGCTAATTAGCATAGAATAATAAAGCTAGACTGCGCACTGAGATCCAGTCTTAACTGACTTGCAGTTTTATTCATTCATTTACTTATGTAATTTGTAAGTTTGAGATATTATACATCTCGTTTGTTGTTCAAACAGTCCTGTTGAGTCCAAATGAAAATATTATTTTCGCCAAAAAGTAGTGACCGGAATATAAATTCACATTATTATGATGACACAATTTGCCTATGCCTGAATATCTTTGAAAGGTCGCAATGCATTTAAATGATGGTATATTCGACAAAGAATTTGAAAACCTTAAACTTGTTTCTTTGATTTATTTAAACAAACGAAAAAACACATCATTCATTTTCATAGGCAAACCCAATGTTAATATCTAAATTACTAGCTACGCTCCGCGGTTTCACCTGCATTTGTTTGATTATAAACATCAGTTTTTCAATAATGTATGGAAGTCTGCCCGATTTGTTGACATTTATGATTACTGCTCCGCTCCCTTGTGTAATAGCATGATGATATATAGCCTATAGCCTTCCTCAATAGACGGACTATCTAATGCAAAAAGATTTTTTCATATCAGATTAGTAGTTCCTGAGATTAACGCATTCAAGCAAACAAATAAACAAACGAACGAACAAAAAACAAACAAACAAACTCTGCCTCTTTATAATAATGTTAGTATAGATTAGAAGCAAAAATATTTCTAGGTCTTGAGATAAAAATGAAATCCAAGAAAATACATGAGAAATTCAAGAATATAATATTGTAACAAATTTACGATATAGGACGCTCATAAATTGCTTCCGAATGTAGGCAAATATTCATCTGTAATTCAGAATCGCAAGACAATGTGAACGAGATCGAAAGGCAATACTTGAATGTAATATTTACAGAATATTATTTATTTGTTCTTTTATTTTGTTTTACAGGTTTACGATATTTTGTATTTTGTATGTATGTATGTATAGTGTTTGTAGGTAGTTCAATAATTTTGTTGAGGGTATTTAATCCTTTAATTCAATAGATGGCGTTAGTAGTATTCTGAATCACGCTTACAAGATCATTAGATGAGGTCAGAGTTATCAGTTCTTTATATTAAGTTTTTGGATAGAGAAGTCTTTTAGGGTTTTGTTGATTTTAAAGTCATTGTTCGTATGTAGTCTAAATTTAAAAACAATAATTCGCTCTAAGCTTAAAATAAATTTCGAGTCGAACAAGGTTTGAGTCCCGGGTCGGGTCAAGTTTAGTTATTGAGTCTTTCTGTTTAGTAAGTCTCAGTAGGTAACAGCCCGGAGTTGGGAAGTCTGTGGTGTTTCAGCCCCGTGCCTCGAAGAGCACGTAAAGCCGTAGGATCTGCGCCATAACTCTCACCGTGGGAAGTATCGTCCCATCGGAGTATGAGAGTGACAGGAATAGAGAGTTCACTTGTGCCTACGGGCACATTCACTGCACTATGGCTAGTCTCAACGAGATTGGCCGCCATGGCCAAAATCGGAGGATCGGGTCTTATTAAAAAAATAATTATATTAATTAGACCAGTGGGTCAGTTATACACGTAAGAGCACAAACGGACAGACGGACAAAAATGTGCGCTTTATGACATGTATAAAGATTTTAATATGTAAAGATAATAAAAAATTAAACCTCTTTCAAGGAAAAAGTAACGAAATAAACATGTAAATTATGTATAATTTTATTGATATTTTATAATAACACTAGTATTTTAACACCAATCTTGTGTGGGGATATAGCTCAGTGGTAGAGCATTCGACTGCAGATCGAGAGGTCCCCGGTTCAAACCCGGGTGTCCCCTATATGTTCCTTTTGTTTTATTAATATTTTTTTACAATTTGCTTATAATTCTCTTCTTATACATACATCTTCTCTACAGAAATTTAGGGTCTTATTCTTATAAAAAAAAAGACAAAACTATTAAAATAAAAATATAATAATTTAATTTAATTAGAATCAAAAGTATAACTGATTATTATATATGTATTATAAAAATATCTTTGGCCTTTTATATGTATATCATCCGAAATTCTCCTTACATTGTAACTAATGCTGATTGGTTATGTTGACATTTAACGTAGCAAAATTTATTGGTGCAGAGATTGAAAATTCTATTGATAGATTTGAATGCGGTTTGATTTAATTTATTAGTATTGTTGTAAAATGCAATACAACAGTATTACAGGCTACGTTTATAATACACCTCGTTCATTTTAGGCCGCAGTTTAGTTTTGTCCAGGGCTCTACATAAAAAAAGTATTATATGGCTAATAAAGTTATATAATGCTTTCTTAGATTTACGCGAATATTTGACATTTTAAATAAATAATATCAATTAATTCAATAAATTATTACATAATTTTGAGGGTAGGTCCTGTAAAAACTATATAATGAGCTTTGAGACGTCTATAACCTTAGTCTCTTCCGTGACCATGATTGCTGTAAAGCATTCGAAACGTTGGAAACCAAAAATTAAAATAAATCCACGAAAAAAACCCCGAAAAAAGATACTTTCAATTAAAAACTACTATACTTCATATAAACATGTTCAGTAAAAAATAAACTAGTACTTTTGTAAGGCAGTTATTAAAATATCAAAATTTTGTAAATATTTCATTTATATTTATAAGCTTTAAACGTGTTTGCCGTATTTAAATTATAACAAAGCTTCCTAGCTGTACAATAGAAGACTTAGCAAGACCTGTCAGGATCATGCGACAGTATTAATTTCAACGCAGCGAGCGCAAATGGCTGCGGAGAGTAGAGTGCGTTATTATGTCACAGACTACATAAATGATACGAAATTAAAATATTCTGCTGTATAAAATTACTTTTACTTTAAGTTTCCAAAATATATGACTTGAAATTATAAATGTTACAGTGTTTGCGGGTTCAAATCCGGGTCTCGCACCTCTCATATTTTCATGTACGAATCATTTCCAACATGATTACCACCTTTTACGGTGAAGGAAAACATCGTGAAGAAATCTGCATGTGTGACAAAACCTAGAAAGTTTTCGAAAGACATGTGGACTTCGCCAACTCGCACTTGACCGTGGTGGACTATGGCGGAAGGCCCGTGTGCAGCAGTGGGACATTAAAAATCCTTCATTCACGGAGAAACGAAAGAAATAAAGACAAAAATTTAAAACATTGTGTTTTTCTTATAAGTATCATATATAATATAATTTCATATTCATTTAGTAAAACGCTGTTCTTTGATATTACAAGCAGACACTTCAATTTTATTTATCTGTATAGATATCAAAATCAATTTAACATATGCGAGGAATAAAATTTCGACTCTGTGGAAGATGCCGCATCAAAAATGACTACAGCAATAAATTCTATGATTTATTTCTTATTAAAAAATCATACTTTAAATATAAACTATTGCAGATTATTTTAAGAGAAGGTCCAATGAATGGCAAATGATAAGTATCTTTATGTCAGACGAATAAATAACACGCTATTATAAAACCGGAGATACAAGTCCGACCGCGAGGAAATGAGAGGGCTTAAGACTACTTGCTCGTTAATTTGTGATGGCTAACTTTTAGTTTACAAAATAGTAAATATTATGTTTCGAATTATTCATTTTCAGGAAAAAAAACAATAACATAATATTTTCTTAGCTTTAGCGAATATCTGACATATAAAATTATTTTGTATTCAGCCCTTTTTAACCTCCCACTGCTGGGCACGGTCCTTCCTTCAATACAAAGGGGATCAGGCCATAGTCCACCACGCTGGCCAAGTGCGGGTTGGCGGAATTCACATGTCTTTCAAAAATTTGTTCAATTCTCTCAGACATGCAGCTTTTCTCACGATGTTTTCCTTCGCCGTAAGGCAAGTAGTAATCATGTTACAAATGATACGCACATGAAAATATTAGAGGTGCGAGACCCGGGTTTTGAACCCGCTTCACTCGGTTTCCCAAGCGAGTCCATAGGCTACCTCTGCCTCGAATCTTTCTCAGAGATCATGACGTCTAAAACATTAGTCTCTCCCGTGACCATGATTGTTGTAAAGCATTCGAAACGTCGGGAACTAAAAATGAAAAATATAGTTTTATTTATAAGCAAATTACTTCAGTATACACTAGTGTTACCTACACAATATAGTATAAAAATATTATAATTTAAACTAGCATTGCCCGCGGCTTCGCCCGCGTTCAGGTGACCAAAAGGAAATTCTTAGGTTTTACATATTAGTTTTACGTTGCAGTTTTTGTATTTTTTCTCATAAATGAGACATTTTCCCACGGTAAAAAGTATTCTATGTATTGACCCGTATAACCAGCTATCACCAAACCAAATTTCATCAAAATCCCTCCAGTGGTTTTTCTGTGATGCGGTAACAGACAGACAAAAATTCTAAGAACTATTTATTCGGCCTCTGTATCGATAATAATGTCTATTTCAATAAGATTTTCCAAAAAATATTTAATGTACAGATTCGGCAAGTAGTTACAATTTAATTATATGTATAGATTAACTTTCTCTTCTTATCAGCAAAGCTGCTTGCAAGAGCAGATTAATAGTTTAAAATAATTGTAGACTTTTTAAATATAAGAAAATACCTAAACTCAAGTGTTCAATGCAAGAGATAGAAACTTTAACACTTATTGTAATATTTATGATGAAAATCAAAATTGCATCAGCATATATAACAGTTAAGTCAGTGAAATCATATCCAGATTAAAATAAAGGACGCAATTCAAATTCACAGCCTCAGCGGGAGTATCCACTGGAATCCTCGACGAATTAGAAATATGATGTAGATTACAGATAGATACGATAAAGACAAAAAAGTTTAGTACTTTGTTCTACTCTGTTTGTCAACCGGTTTTCCTTTTTAGTAGTTAACGAGCTTCATCAATAAGAAAGTTTTTTAAATTCATATACATAATATGTATGTATGTTTTCCTCAGCGAATGGTCTTTCCACCAGTACAAATAATTACTACTGAACACTAGTATAAATAATTACTTAGTCGTGATAATAATGGTGAATTTGAATTCGAATGAAGATTATTAACCAACTTTATAAAACAAGTTTTTGTACAACCAAAAAAAAAAAGAAACTCATTTCAGGTGCATGCTAATTTTTGTGTATGTTACTATATGTTACCCAGTTGTTGTGTTCATAATAATTAGTGAACACATTGTGATAATTGTGATAATATAACCAAAAAAAACCACCCTTAGAGTTAAATAAAGTCGCTTTAATTCGTTGAAAAATCTTTACGCATGCATTCCTTTACTACTTGAAAAATTGATAAATAAACAAACCTTCGCATTCATACGAATGAAAAAATATAACGAATATATAGCGAAGACTCACTCCACGAAAGATGAAATTATTTAAATTCTACGTGCGTTTAAAAGTTATAAAAAATACATTTAACCGAAAATAGATTTAAAAATAGGATTTAAAGGTTTTGCACCTGTGAAAGCAATTCGAAAAGGTAATATCAAGCCATAAAGTGGAGTCGGCGCCCTGAGCTATGATCGCTCTAATGGTGCCTCATTGGTATGTAAATACCTTTACGACTGAGCGAGTAATAACATTTGCATTGATCGGATTTTACAAATTATATGTTTTGTAATTTTGGCACTTTTTCGCGTGTGTTTGAAAATTTTTAATCTAAATAATCTTAAAAGAATACAATCTTTGACAGTCAGGGTTAAACAAACGAAATCGAATGCTAAAGGAAAATATTCTGAGGAAAACTGCATGTCCGAAAGAGTTTAGCAAGTTTTCGAAAAGCAAGTAAAGTTCACCAGTCCCTTAGACTGCAGTGAGACGTTAAATACCTATGGTTAAATACAGAATGAATGTATGAATTACGAATGTAGGTTATAATATATCAGTAGGTATAATATCCCAATCTTTTCGGAGGGCTTGCCTTCTTAATATTGCGATTAAGCAGAGTAATATGGTCAGGGTTTCTAACACCTATTGTTTTGGTAATGGCTTTAGTAGATATATACTGCAGCATCGATAATTTACCAAAACAAAATAAATGTAATATAAACTTTAACAAAATAAAACGTGCCCTGCTTCTATGCCACACCACATCACACGATTGCTTGACGCATTGAAAGGAAACAAATTAGATTTCGTATTGAAATAATTGTTACTTCAAGTCCATTGATATATAAAAACATTTTTTTTGTTCGAGTCTCTATCGAATCAAATGATGACACATATACAGGCACACACGTACACGAGCAAACTCACGCACGTACGCACACAAAAATATACACCGACTTCAAAATCGCTTTAAATATATTTTTTCTATTCTTGGACGTGATTTTTTTTCATTAAATTTATATAAGCTGAGTATACTATATACAGTAATTTCTATATTGCCTATGTGTTTATTTCTTTAAAAAAAACGTGTGTGTGTGTGTATTTATGTACACACGTAAGAAGTTATACTTCTTTGGCGTAACAGAACGAAAATAGCTAAAGATTTCATCCCGTACGTCACAACTCTCTGTTTGTAAAAAGAATGATAAATTAATAAAATAATTGAATAAATGCCTTATTAGGCATATTACAATATTATATTTATAGAATAGATATCATGTAAGGAAAGAATATTATATATCATTTGTCAGACAATAACAACGGTTACCATGGCAACATACAGTTATCAGCTAACTTCATCATGTCGTTTTTTGACTGTCGGTGTGCGCGCGCATCGTAAGAATTTTACTTTCACTATTTTTTTCAAACATGCCAAAAAAAGTATAACTTCAAAAATGTAAATATCGTTTCACAAGCTGTGAAAATATTTCCACATGAACACATAAACCTTTATCGTGAACAAAATAAAATGAATAATAGATGAGCCAAAAATATTTAAAAATCTAAGCCATCTTTTATATTTTCTAAAAGGTGTAATAAAATCTTTTCCAATAAGCCCAGTCAATCTGGAATTTAATCTACTGTCAGTACGAGCCTTTGTTATGGATCGAAAGCGGTAACTTTAAGTCGTGGTTTGTACGGCTATGGAAAATTAAAATATTCAGATTTCTTTTAATTTATTATTAGTATTTATGAATTACATTATCTGATTATTGTTATTTTGTAATAGAAATTTAAGAAATTAAAACCTCAGCAAGTATATGTAATACAATTTTAGAAAAGTAAGTTAATAAAATTTTATATTTTGATACAAGTATTTCCAATTTTCAAACGTTTAATGATTGTTAATTATTTCCCATTTATTTAAATTTAAATTATCCGTGGCTTTAAGGGTTCCCATGCTAAAGTATTATTTTTAGTATTGATTTCCGGACCAAAAAATAAGTCCTATGTCCTTTCCAGGATCTCAAACTATCTTTTTATCAAATTGCATCTAAATCCGTCCAGTTAGTATAAATATAAATAGAATATTTATTATTGTGATAAGTAAATAAAACCAGCTAACGGATTTTATCATAACTAAGCAAAAAAATTAAAATGCTAATAATACTTTCTTCATCGCGATCGCGAATATTTGACATTTTAAATAAACTATCTTTTCGGATTTTTTCGCGGATTTATTTTGATTTTTTGTTCCCGACGTTTCAAATGCTTTACATCAATCATGGTCACGGGAGGGTCAGCCGTCTCGACATGGAATCTGAAAAGATATATTTAAAATGTCAAATATTTGCGTAAATCTAAAAGAATCTTAGAGTACATATATATATATATATATATATATATATATATATATATATATATATATTAGCGGCTCACCCTCGCTTCGCTCGGGTTCACCTCTAGAAAAGTACAAACAGATCTATCCCACGGGAACCGTTCATTTTTCCGCGATAAAAATAAGTAACCTGTTGTTCGACCGGCAATATAAGGTATCAGCATGCCTATATTACTCAATTAGGAGCACAAGTTGTTGTGTACTGAGCTGTATAAGTTACTATAGTTTTTTAACTATCCCACGGGAACTCTTCAATTTTCCGGAATGAAAAGTACCAAATTTCATTTAAATAGGTTCAATAGTATCGGAGATTAGCCCGTACAAACCGGCAGAGAAAGAAAAAAAATTGAAAAAATCTGGATTTGTTTTATTTCTCTTCTTACGGGATGTAAGAATAGAACTGACTCGTTTTTCTGCATTTTTTTCTACCATCTATGTACAGACATTCGACCTCTACAGTTTTATTATTCATATATGTATATTCAGATAGAATAAATAACGTATATAAAAAAAAAATAATGAAAATATTTATAGCGAGTGTACCTTAGGAGATAAACATATACTATGTAGAACTTTTCTATAGACCTTTTTAAGACTTACAATTTTCTTGTACAATGTTTGATGAGCCAACGTTAGCCATATAAATTTCTAAGGACAATTCGATAGAACCAGTTATTGTGTTTTTCCGTGGCATTGAATAATTTGCCTGTCGTAAAAGGTATTCTAAATGTTAACCCGAGCACTAAGTTTTAACACTATACAAAATTAAGTTAAAATCGGTTGATTACTTTTTGCGTAAAACGCGCACATCGATTTGACTAAGTTTTATTATAGGTATAGATAAGAATAAATATTGCGAGTGTAACTTAGGAGATAGACATATACTATTCAGAATTTTTCTGTAGGAGTTTTAAAGACCTACAATTTTTTAGTATATTGTTTTGATGTATGTAAGGCTTAGCCAGCGGAAGGTTTCTAGGGAGGACTCGATAAAACCAGTTATTGTATTTTCCCGTGGGAAAGAAAGATTTTCTTTAAGTAAAAGGTATCTAGGCAGTGGTATCCCAGTGGTAACGCGCTCGCTTGAGAAAACGAGTGAAGCAAGTTCAAATCCCGGGTCTCGCACCTCTGATGATTTCATGTGCGAATCATTTCTAACAAAATTACCACTTGTCTTAACGGTGAAGGAAAACCTGCATGTCTGACAGAACCTAGCAAGTTTTCGAAAGACATTTGAAGTCCACCAACCCGCACTTGGCCAGCGTGGGGGACTATGGCCTGATACACCTCGTACTAAAGGGAGGCCCGTGCCCAGCAGTGGTACGTTAAAAAGGGCTGAATACAACATACATACATACATACATACTACATACAAAAGGTACCCTAAATGTTGACTCGATTAATAAGTTATCACACAGGCAAACAGTAAAACAGACAATTTTTTTAATAACTATTGTTTTGGGGTTTATGTTGTGTACATAATACGTTACAAATAAACAAAAACATCTATCCCATGGGAAAAGTACATTTTTCCGGGATAAAAAGTAACCTATTTGTTATTCTGATGTATGAACTATATTATTGTAAAGTTTCATCAAAATCCAATCAGTAGTTTTTATGTACTAAGCTGTATAAGTTACTATAGTTTTTTGACGATCCCACGGAAACTCTTTAATTTTGCGGGATGAAAAGTAACTTATTTGTTTTTGTCATGTATGAACTATATTATTGTAAAGTTTCATTAAAATCCAATCAGTAGTTTTTGTGTACTAAGCTGTATAAGTTGTTATAGTTTTTTAACTATCCCACGGGAACTCTTTAATTTTCCGGGATGAAAAGTATCTAATATGTTGCCCGGCGATATTAGGTACCACCATGCAAAATTTTATTTAAATAGGTCCAATAGATCCGGAGGTTAGCCCGTACAAAGAGAAAAACAGACAAACAACTCGCTCGGGTTCGTCGTATTATCTCTTTAACCATTTGTCCAAATTATATGCAGTAAAAAGGAAAAGTATTTTGTTTTAAACATTTTAGACGATTAATTTGCTTATTTTGATAAGAATTCATAATTGTTGATAATATGACCAATAAACATGACCTACCGATTTAAATTGTTTTTTTAATATAAAAAACGACTTTTTGTGACTTAAATATAAAAGTTAGATATATGCTGTCGCTGACTTTTTTGTAGGCATTATTAAGCTCTACAACTTTTCTCTAGAACATAATCATACATCTCTCATAGTTAAGGCAGCGTTCGTAAGAAACGTTTTCGTTCGACCGTTTTTTCTCCGACTTATTTTGCAAATACGACTACCACGAAAAAGCCTTTTCATTTTTCGGGTTAATATATAGCCTATGACACTCAGAAAGAACGTGGCTTTCTAGTAGTAAAAGAATTTTGAAAATCGGTTCAGTAGATCCAGAGATTACCCCCTACAACATCACAAACTCACAAACTCACAAACTCACAAGATCACAAACTTTACCTCTTTATAATATTAGTATATATATATATATCCTTTTAAAGTTGCGCAAAAAATGTCTGCTAAAATAATATTATATTTTGGACTTTTCTACTTATGGAGCGTACTGTAAAATTTCAGTATTCAAACAAACTTACTTTTCTGTAGTTCATTAAAACATATGATGATATCAGATGATCAGCTGAAAGGAAATGAGAGCTTTAACAAAAACAGTAAACGTACATATGAATACCAATTTTATTGAGTTTCAGCGCCTGCGTTAATGAGAAGATGATTATTAATAAACTACGGTGTTGACGGTGGAGTGACGTTTTTATAAATGTGAATATCGTCATTGGCGTTTCTCTTAAAATCTAATACATAAATACTAGCATTGCCCGCGGCTACGCCCGCGTTCAGATGACCAATCCAAATTCTTAGGTTGTACATATTACTCTCCAATACTCTTTAATACTCTTACAATTTGCAGTGTTGACCCGGATAACCAGCTATTACCATACCAAATTTCATGAAAATCCCACCAGTAGTTTTTCTGTGATGCGATAACAGACAGACAGAAAGACAAAAATTCTAAGAACTATAGATTCGGCCTCTGTATCGATAATAATATTTATTTCAATAAGATTTTCTAAAAAATATTTAATGTACAGATTCGGATTTTTAAGGCGTAAAAGTAGAGATAAACTACGTAAGCCCCATAAATTAATTATACCACATTTGTATCTTCCAAAATCTTCGTCATAAGATAGATAAAATTTCATACAAGCTGCCATGAAATATCCATTGTGCTTTTACTAATAATACATGAAACACTGCACTAGAGACGGCTTTACTGCCATTCGTAGTAATATTCAGGTAATTAATTGCCTAGAATTCCAAGAAAATTTTAATGAACAGAGGCCATACATATCTATTGTTGTATTATTGCAAAATATTAAACCGACTATAGTTACTAGAAATAAATGAAAAACCTTCAAAAAGGTTGTAATAAAAACATATTATTCAATTTCAATATATTTTAAAAACATGCTGGCTGGTCTCAAAATTTTCTTTTTTTAATCTTATTTTACCAGGTCATTTCACTATTCCACCTTTTTAACCCTCGACTGAAAAACGACGGGGTGTTATAAATTTTACGTGTCTGTGTGTGTGTCTGTCTGTAGCATCGTAGCCCCCGAACAGATGAACCGTTTTTGCTTTATTTTATTTGTTTGAAAAGTGAATTAGTCGGGAGTATTCTTAGCTATGTTTGATGAAAATCGGTCCAAAATGGTCGGGGGATTTTTAAATTTTTAATTTTAATTTAGTTACACTTAGGAGATTTCTAAAGGCAATATCTTTTTTTCTGCGTTTCTGTTTGTACTAACTAATGTTCGAAATGATCAATCAACCTACTGATTTTTATCAACTTTTAAACAATCTGACTAATGAAATATATGGTATATTAGATTATAATATACCGAAAATTTCAATAGCCAAATCCTCTAATAATTAGAGGATTGAGCAAATAAACAATGTAAATAAACTCCTTTACATCCTCGGAAGGACATCAATCCCATAGAATAGAGTATTACAAGAAAACGCCCTAACAGATTATAGCGTAAGGTCTATATGCATGTACAAAAAAAATATCAAAGATTCTTGTTAAGTCTAATAGGGAAAATGCATGATATTTTTTTATTTTTTATACAATAGCTAACACGCGTTATATAATTGTAAAAAAAATATCCAAAAAACTAAAATTTAGTACATTTTCTTTTAAATATCGATACCGATATTTTGAGCACCCGCCATTTTGCGCGCTTCGCGTGACGTCAAAGTATCATACATAGAAAAATGACGACTTTAGACAAAATCGCGAATCGTTTTGTTATGAATTATGATAATACTTTGACGTCATATTCGGTCTAACCAATGGCGTGCGTTTTAACTATTTTGAATTTCCCATCTATAATTGTAGTTTTAATTTTTTTTTATTCAATAAGAAATTACATTAAAAAATATCGATATAAACTTAATTCAAAAGCAATAAAGATTATAAAAAAAATATTTTAGCTTTATTTAAATCACACGCATATTGAATAAGGTTAATTTTTATATTCATTTCATTTAATAACAATGCCCTTCTAACCTATTTTGGTTCCTGCGGCTAATCTTACTGAGACTAGCTAACTGTGTGGAACATATCATAGTGCGCTTGTGTGTGTATTATGAAAGAAATATTCTTTAACTCAGGTATATTCCGGTGAGATCATATATGAGAAATAAGATGCAGGACTGACTTACACTTCAACGTACTCTCCGAGGCACAAGCGTGAACACGCCGTCGACTTCCTAAACTTCGGGCAGCTACTGAATATTTCGTGACTCGAATCCAGGTCACAATTTGCAGCTGTACATGCTAGTCCTAGACCAACGAGGCAGCAGTAGGAATGATAGAGGCTATTTTTATCTAAGTAAACAAAATACCATTCGTTTTAAACGGATAAATCAAACTTGACATCGCGAGGTGAAAGAGATAATAATCACTCAACTTTATAGATATTGAAACCGATTAATTATTCATTGATAACAAAGTTTGATGTATACGAACTTAAACTACGACGTATAAAGCTGAGGCGTTAGTTAGTTACCCAGTTAACCCGCCGTAGTGGATCTATATACCTATAGGTTTTTTGGACTGCAGCCACGGGCCCCTAAGATATAACGGGCTTGAGGGAACGGAATTAAGAGGAATGCATATTATAATGTGAAATTATGAAATAAAATTATATCTAACATAAAAAAGGCCTTAAACGAAAAACAATAAACAATATAAACAACATAACTGAACCAAACAATAGCTTTATCTTAATTTCGTCTAGTACTTACCGTCTATCATTTTATAAAGACAAAGTCGCAATTGGTTTAATTTTTTCAAGTATTTTTGAAGTTATATTTTCTTTTGGCATGTTCGAAAAAAAATATGAGAGTAAAATTTTTACGATGCGCTCGCACACCGACAGCCAAAAAGCGACATGATGTAGTTAGCTGCATTCCTTTTACAAACAGAGAGTTATGACTTATGGGTTGAAATATTTAGCAGTTTTGTTCTGTTACGCCAAAGAAGTATAACTTCTTACGTGCGTACCTAAGTACCTAAACACACACGTTTTAATTAATTTAACTAATTATCATATTTAGAGCCTCACAGCGTGTGAGCCCAGGGACCTTCAAGTGCACGGTTCACCCTTGCTATGGTGGACTTTAATAATCTATTTATCGTTTTCATTACTACAGATAGGGATTTAACATAATCTCAATACTTTCTATCTATAGTGGGGAGAACCACAGATAGCTAATTCGGAACACCGTTAGATATAGGATGCTAAATATCGACAAACATCACGTATTATTATGTGGGCTAGAAAGTATAGAACGAAATTAATTACTACATTTCCCTATATCTTCCATAACATCGTACAGTTATATTATGCACATTATTTCTGTTATCACAGTAAACATAGACCACATTGTCGTCTGAGTATGATGAATCGTTATAACCTAGATATAATTTAGTGTTCTCACGTCAAATACAAGATGTATTATGTGACGATTATAGTCAAAGCAGATAATATATATTTATAATGAATTATGTAGAGCACTATATGTGTATATGTATGTATGTATGTTCTCTCCGAGGCACGGGGGTGAAACACCGCCAACTTCCCAACTCCGGGCTGTTACTGAGGCTTACTATACAGGAAGACTCAATAACTAAATTTGGCCACGTGGGACTCGAACCCAGGACCTCCGAGTGTGCAGCCGTACATGCTAGCCACTACACCATCGAGGCAGTTCAATAATAAAAATTAACGCATTAAAATAATCCCAATATTTAAAATAAACAACAAAATTAACTTCTAACATCATCTTAACGTAGCGTAAGTGTGAAAACTAATTATAATAATGTAAAAGAAAATCATATATTACATGGCATCTATAATAAACTGTGCTTGAAGCCATTGACCGATTAATTAATTATTCATGGATTTAAAACCCTTAAGTACATACACGTAATATAATAACGGTCAAAATTAATATCATACTTTTAGATAGAATATTACAGAAAATCATAAAAATCTGACATAATATAAGCTTCTGAATAATCGATATCCATACTTAATATTATAAAGGTGAAAGTGTGTTTGTTTGTTTGTTGTCTTCTTTCACGTCGAAACAGCTCGGCTGACTGGCGTGATTTTTTTGTGTGGAGATAGTTGGAAGGCTAGAGAGTGACATAGGCTACTTTTTAGCGCGGGAGATTATCTCTTTCCCTCGGGAAAAAACATTATAATACAATAAAAAAATATTTATGATTAGAATTACTTGAAACTTGGTATAAATACTCTTTAATACAATTAATTAAATTATTGCTTAGCATTTTTCGAAATTCATCCCGTAAGAGGGTAAAATAGGGGATGAAAGTTTGTATGAAACCTACCATTTTAGAGTTTTGTTTTGTAGTTTTAGCGCGAGCGAAGCCGCGGGTCCTGCTAGTAATTCGATAAATATGTCAAATGTATATATTCCTCGTATATCAAACAATCGAAGTAAAGGTTATTAGAGACCGTTAATGAGCTTAAATTAAATTTAATAGGGAATACTTGTGAACAACAACAATGTTAAAGGTATATATTAGGTATCAATTAATAACAGCTTAAGTAATGGGACCCCATTGGTAACACGAATACTTGTAAAGTCTCTGCTTTTGACTACCTCGGTGGTGTTGTGGCTAGTACGGCTGCACATCCGGTCCTGGGTTCGAGTCCTGTATCGGGTCAAGTTTAGTCAATAAGTCTTTAGTTTAGTTACTAACCCGGAATTGGAAAGTTGGTGGTGTTTCACTCCCGTGCCTTGAGCACGTAAAACAGTCGGTCCTGCACCTGATCTCTCACCGGTCGTGTCGAATTATCGTCCTATTGGAATTTAAAAGTGAAAGGAATAGAGAGTGCACTTGTGTCCGCGCGTACACTTACACTTACGTAGTTAGCTAGTTTCAGTAAAGTAGCAAAGTGAAGTGCTACCATACTTCTGATATTTTTGTATGTGAATTATTTTGAACGTGGTTATTTAACCTTTAACTATGAAACCTTTTACGTTTTTTTTTTGTTATATACTTTAATTTTTAATTTTAATAAGCTACCATATACCAACCTTGAGAATGTGTAAACAGTGAAGACTTAATTGGTGTATGTAATTTTTTTATTTCTTTTGTTTATAATATGTAACATAATACTGTTTGTCTTCCAAATAAATAAATAAATAAATAAATAAATAAACGTCATTTTTTGTCACGCTTCTATAGACGTGCGATCTTATAGACCGCAGTGACAGTTTAAACCGAAATAGCTCACAAAATTTGCCACCATCGTAGTCTAAAAGCTCAATTGTCATTTCGCCACCAAACATAAAACTATAGACCATCTCAGATAGAGGAAGTGGACGGAAACCCTTCCGTGGATGTGCTGACGAATATAACAAACTTCCGGGTGTGCTGACGAAAATAACAAACGATGAGCGGCTTGTAAGACCGCGCGTCCGTAGTTATATGTAACTAGTTACTTTCAACTTCTTTATTTCTTATTTTTAAAAGGGTATCTGAAGTCCTTCATGGCATTGACCAGCATGGTGTTCTATGGCCTAATTCCCCTCTATACAATGATGTCATTTACAAGAAGACGCAGAATACAATCAAAAAGCTTTTTTTATACAGCTTATATAATTCCAAGGTCATTGTGGCATCTTATTTCGCATCTTAAATGACAAATAACGTTATAAATCACAGCGATAAGCAGACGACAGTGGACATATAAACAGGGGTTGTCTTAGCCGATTTCATTTCCTTCTCTGGCTTGAATCTCCGGTTATATAATACAGAATATTTACAGAACTATATTCTGCCACTGATTTTGCTTGGATAGCTTTGTTAATTATTAAAGCAATACTCTCTTTGATGTTTCTACGAATTAAATGCCAATTATCGAATTTCTGCTAAAACATGTATGTATGTATATACTAGAGGCTTACCCTCGCTTCGCTCGGGTTCGCCTCTAGAAAAACCAAAACAAATCTATCCCTCGGGAACCGTATATTTTTCCGGGATAAAAAGTAGCTTACGTGTTATTCCAGACTATAATCTATCTCTGTGCCAAATTTCATCCAGATCCGTTCAGCCGTTCTAGCGTGAAAGAGTAACAAACATACATCCATACATACATTCTAACAAACTTTCGCGTTTATAATATTAGTATGATGATGTAAAGTGCTATATGTAGATATAAAGTGCTATATATAATAACATTGTTTATAATTCAAAAGTTACAACAAATTAATTATTCTAGCCTTAGATATTTTTCATGTAATTTATTATGTAACTATTATCAAGGCATAAAATCATTATCTGTTCATAAAAACAGAATTATGTAAAACACCTCACAAAAAATTTATACATATAACCGAATTAAATATCTTCTTTTTGAAATCAAAAGAATGAGGGCTGTTTGAATATTATACTTTCATTACGAAATGAAATGGTTTTAGTTAGGGGATAAACTGAGAGCAACGAATTATACGTTATAGAACGTATTATACCATACGAGTAAATAAGAAAGTATGCTTTAAAAATTACTCTTTATAAATTAGTATGCTCTACTTTAAGTTTGCTATTACGTAGACATAATCTATACAGATAAATAAAACTGAAGTGTATGTTTATAATTTCAAAATAACAGCTAACTAAATGCATATGGAATTATATACGGTATTTATAAGAAAACCACTGTTTTTAAATTTTTGACTGTCTGTTTGTTCCAGCTAATCTCCGAAACCGCTTGGCCGATTATGACGGGACTTTCACTGGCAGGTAGTTGATGATATAAGGAGTAACTTATGCTACTTTTATTTCAGTAAAAGAATTATGGTTCCGCTCAAAAAAAATGTACCCAGGGACGCGCTGAGTCACAAGTACATATAATAAAATTCTAAAATAGCCGAATCTGTACATTAAATATTTTTTGAAAAATCTTATTGAAATAATCATTATTATCGATACAGAGGCCGAATCTATAGTTTTTGGCTTTTTGTCTGTTTGCTTGGAAAAGCATCACGAGAAAACCACTAGACAGATTTTGATGAAATTTGATGACGATAGCTGGTTATCCGGGTCAAAATATATGTAGGATACTTTTTACTGCGGGAAAATATCTCATCTCTAAGAAATCTATACTGAACGTTAACGTTCGCTAGTATTTTATATAATCGTTAATATAAAGAATCCCACGGCTGATGGAATCGAAGTGCTAAATACACTTTAAAAGACATATCACCTCGTCTCTACTGGTGAAAGCTAGCTTGTTTTCCATCCAAAGAATCGGCATTGCCATTGAGCGTGGCGGAGCATAATGCGGCTAGAATTCTTGCCACAATTCCGCGCGGACATGACTTGTACAGTAATAATTAAGTGTAGCTTTGTTTTGTATATAGTACTTGGGCCACCGAGTTTCGCTCGAAATTTTTGGTTAAAAGTACAATTTTCTTTAAAAAAACTAAAAACTTGAATAAATAAAAAAAAAACAAAAAAAACCGGGATTCGAACCCGGACACCTTTGATTGTCAATCTTGTGTCTTTTTAAAAAAAAAACACTAAAAACTTGAATAAAATGTAAAAGAAAACCGCGTTTTCCCAGACTTAAGACTAATCTAGATCGATTTATTGCCCCCGAAACCCACTGTATTCTAAATTTCATGGAAATCGTTGGAACCGTTTCCGAGATTCAGATTATATATTGATATATATATATATATATATATATATATATATATATATATATACAAGCATTGCTCGTTTAAATATATTAGATAATTAAGTATATTTATAATTTCAATGTGTTTCCTTCATTCCAAATATATGGTATTTACCTTGCGAAAGCACTTCTAATTTAATAGAAAACAAAATTCTAAAACGAAGTTTTTAAAATATTTTTAGTGTTGCAGTCTTTTACTATGATGATATTTTATAAGTACGAAACAACAGACAGAATATTCCGACGCTAAGCTTTTTACGGGGCAACATTAAATTATACTAAGTGGCACTACACTATACCTTTATTGAACAAAAAATACGAGCTACGGCGTGAGCGTGAAGTTATATATAATTAAACTGTAAATTTTCTTTGTCTGTTCTTTGAAAAGTTCTCTTTTTTGGAAAGAAATAAATTAAAATGAGTTTTTATTCGCGTCTTCGCTTGCGGAGATGAGATGTATAGTTTCTTCTTTAGTAGGGGTATTTTGTTGAAAAACAATCTTTTCATCCTGATCCTGGCTAATCTCACTGAGACTGGCCATCTGCGCAGGAGATATCATACACAGGTGAGACGACAATTCGACAAGCCCAGTGAGGTATTATGCACTGGATAAATAGCTTTACGTGCTCACAGAGGAACGGGGATTGAACACCACCAACTTATCAACTCCGGATTTTTAGGAGAATGCTTAAAAAACCAAATAACTATACTTAGCCCGACCTGGGACTCAAACCTAGAACCTCCAGAACTTCAGCCATACAAGCTAGCCACTAGATCACCAAGGCAGTTAAAAATAAAAAGACTGTGCAGAACTCGAACTTACGTACATCATATTAGCTATGAACACATAATTCGTTGGCTCACTATTACAAGATTCTATGTTACAATTTTAGTACTTATTTAGTTATTAATGCTACAAGGTTCTGTGTCATTAGCTACAGTTTTGCAAAAACAAACCACTAGATAGCGGCACTTTAACTACAAAATATTAAATTTTTTTACGATAACAAAATAACGAAGTTCTATGTAAAAATTACTAAACTTCATTAAAATTAAAATAGAACCTTGCAATAGTCAGCGAACGAATTATGTCACATTGAGTCTTTAATCATACATAAATAGCCTATCTAAGCAAAGCAATGTGCATGCAATCAATAAAAGCGAAATACAAACGTATGTAGGCAACAGTGTTGATTTATTTCACACTCACCATTATTTATTACCTTCATTCTAAATGATGATTCAATTTTCTGACGACCATCAAATCACTGCGGTGTAGGTAAATGTTTAACTGTAGCCTGTAACTCCTAACTGCTTATTGCAAAATCTTAAGTTTGATGCTCTGTTAAATCTTTATCTAAAACTTGTTTTGTCCGCGGCTTCGCTCGTGCAATAAGAGCGGGGCGAGGATCAATTGTCGCCCACGAGTATGTCCGACCCCAGACTGCAATCTATGTCCTTCGAAAATTTTATCAAAATCTGTTCATTGCTTTGCTTGCTACTTGAAAGGTAACAAAGAGTTATTTTCACATTTGTAGTATTAGTATAGTGTGCCTTGCAAATGCTAAAATATTTGTTACTAAGTTTGTACCATTTCATCAATTAAATCAAATTAATATTTTAATTTTAATTTTTTACAGTTTTCTAGATATCGATACACGGAGTTTTTACTTCTAAATACATTTCGATTTTATTTGAGCTTGGTAAAGAATCCGACTCCTATACATGTATATGTACTCCAATATACCTCAATCCATACTAGGTGAGAACATACAGTTTTTTTTAAGGTCAGTAAGACTGGCTCAGTAATGTTACTGAACTTCAGTGCCGTATTTAAATTTCAACTCAGTGACAGGTCCGACTCAGATAGGTGAGGAGGATACGATGAGAGCAAAGTGTAGCACAGCTTCCTTTTAAGTTTAAGACTACTATTACTTAATTATTTATTTCAAAAAAAGTAATATAGCCACAATTTAGGGGAAATGAAAAAAAATATAATAAAATATTCTTCTTCTTATTCTTCTTTATTCTTCTTTGCCGTAAAACAAAAGAGAACAAGGAAAGAAGTTTTCCAGCAAAAATAAACAACAATATCTCAAAAGTTAGATTTTATTTATTATTTATTATTTTATTTATTTAGGTACAGAAACAGAAAACAAATTACAAAAAATTCATCTACGCATTAAAAACTAAAAATATCATTTTAAACTTGTTGTCCAATTATATCTGTACACAAAATTCAAATTAAAACATAATATAATAATCATATAAACAAACTTAACCAGAAGGTGAATATTACAGTACAAGTCTGTACATTTAAAGTTACGAGTACATAAAAAAAAAAATAATAATATTACATTTCATCTGGAAAAAAGACAAAGAAAAGAAAAAAAATATAAAGGAGAAGAAACAGAGAGAAAACATATCCTCATTATCGAAAATGTAAAGTAAGAACTATAATTTAATTAATTTTTTCTTGAACGATAATAAACTATTATTAAAAATGTCGTATTCATCATTTAAACTATTGTATGTTTTACACATTCTGTGTGAATGGTTGGTTTGGAAAACGTTTTAGTTGCCGATATTATTGTAAATATGAATCTAAAACAATGAAACACTTTTCCTGATATAATCGTTATATTGACAGTAATGAATAAAATCTTAAACACAACAGAAAATCATACGTCCCGCCCAAACGTCAATCAATATATCCTCGTCGCATAGGGTATTCACAAAACACATTAGAAAAAGGTTTGGCTTATTAGAGTACAGCTGAATACATTTACTAAATAACCCAGGGACTGTTTAACACATTAATTTTCTAACAGAGCGATCAGATCTTGGGAACTCAAATATCTTTATCGCTAATAGATGAGACGTCAAACAATCTAATACCTCACTCTTTCTGATTTTGGATCTACTCGTATTCTAATCGAAATCAATTTGTAAATCATGGCACTGCTTAATAATTTTTAACCGTGGTTAATTTATATAAATAAAAATCAATTACCAAATACATGTAAGAGAATTACTTAAGAACAGCTGCACCTATTTGGCTAATCCTTTTTTTGTTGTGTTTGTTATTGTCAGGATAGGGTTTCTATGAAGGAAATGTTTGAAAAATTGTACGGGAAAGTGAAAAATTTGAGTAAAAAATCTGAATATAAAAAGTGAGTTGACAGTTTAACGTTCAGTTGTTCGAAATCATAATCATACGAAAGAGTCGATAAATGGACACTTTCAAATGATCAAAATAAGTACCTACGTAATGCTTTGTTCATCGCTTTACATCCATTCATATTACTCATGACATTAACTATTATATCGTATGTAATATAATATAATATAATTTCACTGTTTTATTACGTTTTTCTCAATTATTTATAGGAAAAAATATATTTTGTTATTTACTTTTATATTACTAGAAGTATCCGCAGCTTCGCCCTTTCGGTCCCAAACTTAAAAGGATCACCCGCTATGCTAATCTGAAGATTGCCTAAAAAAATGTTCAAAATCACCCCAGCCGTTTTAAAGTCCATTGGGAACATACATACAGTCATCGATTTTTAAATGTAAAATAGTTTATATATAGATTATTATAATATTAAATGTAAAACAGTTTATAATAGATTATATATTTATATATAGATTAAAGTATTTGACAATTCAATACACGTGCTAGTTTTATACAAACACCTAAAGAATACTGCTATGTACGAGTATAGAATATTATGTAATAAACAGACCTGCCTTACAGCCGGCTGGGTTTGACAGAAGGAAATAAGCCTTCCCGTATACACGTCACTACCGGATATACTTAACATCTATATGTCTCAATAACTTACCCGTTTTATTCATTTTTTTTTTTCAACAAAAACCACCAACAAAGTTATCTATACTAATATTATAAAATATAAAGAGACAGAGTTTATTTGTTTGTTTGAACGCGCTTATCTCAAGAACTACTAATCTGATTTGAAAAATTATTTTTACATTAGATAGCCCGTTTGTTGAGGAAGGCTATAGTCTTTATATTATCAAGCTATTAAACAAGGGAGCTGATCACTAATCATAAATGTCAACAAATCGGGCAGACTTCCATACATTATTGTAAGACTGATGTTTATAATCAAACAAACGCAGATAAAACCGCAGGGCATACAGATAACTCCATTTCGTCGGTAGTAAAACTGTAATAATAAAGGCTAATTGAATTCGAGCTTTTTCATAGAGACTGAAACTCGATCACCATCGTGCTGTGCTTTAGACAATGCTTGTAGTCACAAAATATAACCTACAAACGAATTTTTACTCAAAACGCCATAAGGTATAGGACAAAAATTCAAATTTGTATTCTATTGTAAAGTAATAGAATATGTTTTGGTTTGGCAGATTAATACAGACATATGTTCCTGCGGTAGAAGTACGTGCCTATTCACCGCAGACATTCGGCACGTACTCTGCTATGCAATTGCTATGCAGTTTTACATGCAATGCTTGTCCTGAACTGGAAAGTTGTTATTTTCTTCTTGGAACACGTCATGTAGCGATAGGCCATTGTTTCTGAGTTACTGAAGTGAAAGATATTACGTATATAATATACTAGCAGAACCCGTGGCTTCGCTCACGCTAAAACTACAAAAAAAGCTCTAATATGGTAGGTTTCATACAGACTTTCATCCGCTATTTTACCCCCTTATGGGATGAATTTAGAAAAATGCTAAGATACATATTTATTTAATTTTATTGAAGAGTATTTATACCAAGTTTTAATAATATTATTCTAATAATAAATATAATTTTGGATTCTATTATAACGTGTTTTCCCATGGGAATTTGATAATCTCCAGTGGTAAAAAGTAGCCCTGTGTTATGTCACTCTCCAGCCCTCCAACTATCTCATCACAAAAAATCACTCCAATCCGTCACTCCGTTTTTACGTGAAAGACGGACAAGCATACAAACAAACAAAGAAATAAACTTAAATTTAGGAGATAAATCTTAGAACTTATTTTATATTATTATTTTATTTATATATTTCTAATACAACAAACAAACTACGAGTAGCTCGTTATAAGTCTAAAAATTCCGGAACCAAAAATTAAAAAATATATGTTGGGACATGAGCACACAGCACCTTCTAGTTCCATGGTAAGCGACGAGGCTTGTGTTATAGATACCACATAGTTGATACACTACAGTTATATAACTTTAAATACATACGTTTTATAAATATAAACACCCATGACTTGAGTACAAACATTCATACTCATCACACAAATGAATGCCAAGCAGCGAAACTCGAACCCGCGACCGCTGGCACATCAAGTACGGTCACTCCAAACTGAGTTAGACGTGTCGTCCAAAATATAAAAAAATATAAATAAAAAAAAATATATAGCTGAGAAATTTAAACCAACTAAATATTTACTCGTGTTTCAACGAATAAAATATCTGTCTGCTTAATAGCTGAATGTTTTTTCTATTGTAGTGTGGCAGAGTTTACGAGCTAAAAGTTGTGTCGCCCGTATTTTTAACTTATGTTTATTTTTCTCTCAGTCGACGTTAAAGGCACGCGATTCGAATAGATTACTAGATAAATCTTCAATGTAACACTGCTGGTCTAGAATACCTAAATATTACCGTGGTATATGATATGTACAGTGTTTTAGTGTTCATCTCATACTAAAATGTCTTGAAGATAATTTATGATAAGAAATCAATTCGTATTCCCGTGACTATTATTGCTGTAAAGCATTCGAAACGTCGCGAACAAAAAATAAAAGTTTTGCGAAAAAACCCTAAAAGGTAGTTTTATTTCAAATTAGTATTATTTATTATTGTTTTGTGGTAAATTTTATTTTATTTTTTGCTAGAGGAAAATATTTACATGAGGTTTCATGTATATTATAACTTTAATATACTCGTATTAGTAGCAAATGAAAAAGCTTAACTCAAACAATGATTTGAGATTACGTACAATATATCTTGTTTAAGTCTTTTTTCATAAACCCTTTGAAAGGTTGAAGTCAATATATGCCTTTGTTCCGCTTCTTAAAAATATTATTGAATTATAATCTCTAGAATACTACAAAATTGCTAGATATTTGAAATTTCTTTTTATTTTCTTCGCTGTTAACGATTTTCAATACATAGCTCTTATATTGATATAGCAACTGAACTGTGCCTTTGGAATATTACCAGAAGTACTATCTTAAAGCATTATGATTTTTTTTAAACTTATTGTTACATGAATGCCGAAATTTTCTAAACTAGTTGTATATCTTAATTATTCAAATTCTCTTTTTATTCAGAACGGCCCAGATTTTCTATACGATGCGCGTTTTTGTATGACCAAATTTACATTTGGTCTTTTTAAAAGCCTCATTATCGTGTTCTTCATCTTAAAGCTCTAGGTCCAGCTCAGTCCACTTCACTATTTAAAACATATCTGACATTTGAATTCACTGGACTTTTTTATTACATATAACATCTAGTATATCAGTAGCGAAGGGTGCAATTTTAGCAGAGGTAAGGCGTTCCAAAAAAAAAACACAAAAAAACATTGATATACAATTTTTACATACGTATTAATACAAAAAGAAATAAAGCTATTATCAATACATTTGTATAATAAAATTGTAACTAAGCTGAATCTGTACATTAAATATTTTTTTGGAAAATCTTATTGAAATAATATTATAATCATATAACATTATTATAAATACAGAGGCTGAATCTATAGTTTTTAGAATTTTTGTCTGTCTGTCAGTCTGTCTGTTTGTTACCGCATCGCAGAAAACCCACTGGAGGGATTTTGATGAAATTTGGTATGGTGATAGCTGGTTATCTTGGTCAACATATAGGATATTTATTACCGCTGGAAAATATCTCATTTCTGAGAAAAAGTACAAAAACTGCAATGTAAGACTATACTAATATGTAAAACCTAAGAATTTGGTTTTCGATCACCTGAACGCGGGCGGAGCCGCGGGCAATGCTAGTTATAGATATATAATTATTTCCAAAAGAACATTTATACATTTAAAGAATTAAATGTATGTTAAATTATAGCAAAATACATATTAAGGTAAGACGTCTTGTATGGACCCTTCGCCACTGATGTATACATAAAAACTAATGTGTCCTGGAAGAATCACTAATTTGTTAAGGTTTCATGAAATCGCTGAGCTGCGCATATACTGATTTTTAGGGATTCAATCCCTTCCAAAATTTATAAGAAGAACAATATTTTTTGGCCAATATTGCTTGAAATTATAATTGCTTCTTGATTTCGAACTATTTCCTATAACTATGAAAGTTTGTATGCTTATGTGTGTGTATATTTGAATTTGAATTCAATTTAGTACAAAAATGGATGCACTCACTCACTCACTCACTGAAGCCAGGGAAGAGCAGAAGCCAGGGTACATAGTCACTGGTCAGTCTTTTATATATACACTATTAAAGATATTCTTTATAACTACATCTATACCTACACTTAATACACTTTTTAATTCCCTGATTCATATCTAAAGCACTTAAATGAGTATTACAGGAATAAAGAAAATGAAAGAGTTTTTATATTTTTTTATTCTTTTTATTTGTCTTAGCTCGCAACCGTTCTCATCGTTTTATTGAAGAAGAGATCTTTCGATCTCAATTTTTCCGTTAAAAACTCGAGGAAGCTGGAAGGAAATGTTTTAAATAAGTAAAAGAAAAGTCCCATTTTGTAATTGCGCCCCGGCGACTGTAAAGTGTCCTCGGGGATCGGAAGAATCGCTTCCGGTTTGTTCTACTCTACTTTTTGGTTTGAAATATTTATGTGCAAATTATAATGTTATCCTTTTTATTTTGATAATAATAGCTAGTAGATGGGTTGATATAAGGATATAGATACTCCCCCGTTCCGCCCCTCCCAAAGTGCGCTCACCTTGTCGTAGTGTGGGGTCAGCATCCGGCAAGCCAGCCGAGCGCGAAGCCAAGAAACGCACAGGTAGGCGGCCCACCTCGGTGGGTAGTCTGCCATGCTAATTGCTCCTGGTACTTCGCTGATAGCAGAGTGAACCATTGGAGCAACCCCATGGTTGTTAAGGTCTGCTTCGGCAGATCTGCCATAGGGGCATCGTGGTTGAATGCGTAAGTGATCCTGCGACGTTTCATTAAGTCGGAGAGGATTTTTTGGGTTTTAGTAGGTAGCACCGGCTTTTCTAGCCGGTGAGTCCCACATAACCACCTGCATATTTGCGTAATGCATTTCCAAACATTTAAAACAAAAGTATATAAAAACTCATAAATCTACATATACCTGTTCATATTTAAAGGCCTAGATTGTTTGTATGCTTAGAAGTAGGTAAGCTCATTTGTTTCATATTCTAAAATTACCTTGCTAAATGGAGAGGCAATAAGAAACTACATCATGTTTTGCTGTTATAAATGTTAAAGTTTGTATCTTTGTTACTCCTTCATGCTGAAATGGCTCGACAAGTTTGAATGAGAGTTAATACACATATGGAATTTGATCTGGAGTAACACAGTAGGCTATTTAAGAACACAGTAGTTATTCAAAAATTAGCAATATTAATATATAATATTATATATACAAAAGGCACATAGGCATCCAAGCAAAGTGAAGGTAAGTAGCTTGTTATCTCATCTTTATGACTAGCGACTTTTCTCGCTTCGCTCGGGTGCGTCCCCAAGTACATTTTGATTTTTTTGAGCGAAACTCTAATTCTTTTTTTAAAATAAATGTAGCCTAATTAGATACTCCTTATAACATTAGATATTTGCCAGTGAAATTCCCGTCAATCAGTTTAGCCGTTTCGGAGATTAGCCGGAACATACAGATAGACAGACAGACAGACAGACAAAAATGTTAAAAATTGTGTTTTTCTTATAAGTATCATATATAATTTCATATGTATTTAGTAAAAAGTTTTTATTTCGACTTTACAAACATACACTTCAATTTTATTTATCACCAAAAAGGTTCAACCACTGCACCAGTCGAATAAATTTAAATGAAAAATTAAATATATATTTTATAAGCAAAGTAAAAATAGAAAAGAGTCTCAGAACATAAAATTCCAATATATTGGATCGCTGAATATTCAGGATGTCAACGGTCACCGTGAATAGTGTATACTTTATAGTTTATGGTTCCACAGGAGTCAGTGCATTTGAATCTTATTAAAATATGCTACATAGACGTTTCATGGGACTGTTCATAAAAAATGAATTCGAAATATTATGAAAGTTACTATGTTTTCTGTTTTTGTCTAGTTATAGACTAAATCTCGTTATCAACAAAATAATTTTTTTGTTGTGAAACTTCTTTAGAATCGTTGTGATTTGAAACACGATAAAACGAAAATACGACACTAAAAAGAGACAAACACATAATTATATAGGATTAAGTAGGCGAGAGAAAGAGATAGAATACATTGCCATTTTGCCATGGTAACCGTTGTTATTGTCTGATAAATATATAAAGTTACATTTTTTCCGTATATGATATTCTATAAATATATTATTGTAATATACCTTATTTAATTATTAATTAGTTTTAATTTAATTGTGATATTTGCCAAAGAAGTTTTACTTCAACCGCACGTAATGTTACACGCACCATTTTCTTTTTTTTTTTGGTGCACTTTATTATATATATTTAAAAATCAAAGCACAGACCACAGAGTACTATTGAAATTTTTACACATACTTAATATTTTTTTTACAAATATATAAGAATTATTAAGACTAAGGACTAAACAGAGCGCAACAAAATGTTTCACTATAGCTCGAAGTAAAACGCAAAAGATTAAAATCGGAAAATCGGCAATCGGCAAACAATGAAATTGTAACTGTAGATAATCTAGGATATTTTTCAACAAGGTGTCGTGGTACGACGTTAAAGAATAGATTGAAATCACAAATTTTATAGTTATACAATAACTATCGACCTTCGTTTGACATTTTTCGCAAAGGATATAAAAATTGCGTTAAAAAAGTACACCTTTATGTAAATAAACTTATACAACACATCCTTATCTAAATACAAAATTTGATCCAAATCGTTAGAGCCGAAATACACGAAATTTTATATTGTATATACAAGAATAATTGCTAATATTATAGGAATAGCGACTCACCCTCGCTTCGCTTGGGTTCGTTCCTGGGTGCGATTAACGGTTACTATGGAATAGATAGACTTTATATTATATGATATATAGCCTATAGCCTTCCTAAATAAACGGGCTGTGTAATGCAAAAAAAAATTCAAATCAGATTAGTAGTTCCTGAGATTAGCGCGTTCAAACAAACACACAAACTCTGCCTCTTTATAGTATTAAAATATTAGTATAGAATATAGATAATATATGAAATTGACATTATTTTTCTAATCCTGAAGGATTAGAAAAATTGTAGAATGGCATCTTAATTTAACCCCAGAACAGACATTAATTCTAACGACCAATGCTCTTTTTGCAAAATATATTACAGTTATTTTGAGAAAGAACTAAACAGAGCGCAACAAAAAGATTGCACTTATACTCGTAGCTAGAAGTCAAATGTAAAAGAAAACTTAAAGCTAGTTTAAATTGTACTCAAGGGAAGAACTGTCAGACAATTTCGGTAAGGAATAGAAATGAGTTATTGATGTTGCAAAAGAATATACGATTCTTTATTGGAAAAAGATTTTAGTTTCTGGAAACTGCAAAAAAAGTTTTTTTTTTAATAAAATTGTACAAGAAAATTGTGTAGTTTAATATTTACATGTATTGAACAAAAGTTTATAACATATAAAATTCTATTGATATCCTCACATGTCCATCTTTTAATGTTCTTTTCTAATGACACACATTTGCTATCTAATTCGTTTACGAGTGTGACGTACAAACTTTTAATCCCAAACGAGAATCGAAGTCGCGACCAATAACATAATAGTTACTTAATTAGAAGTTAAAATATTATCTATTGTATAATACAGCTGTTTTGTTTTAATATTTATTTGTTTTTCCATGAATACTCCACTAAAAGCGGCTTTCTTCGAAAATAAAATTCTTTAAGCTAACATTTTTTATATTAAAATATATTTTCATTTCCCCATACACGTCCGCGTAACAGTTGTTGATAGGGGTTTGAAAAATATTAAAACCATCCACAGTGACACTATCTAAACAAGCTTCCACAATAAATAAATTTTTGTGTTATTTTCCACTGAATTTTTCCACAAAATTGAATAATAACTCACAATTTCTTCCAATTTTTATCTTCATCAGTAAAACTTTAAAACCTATTTTCAGTGAAAACGACGAACAAACAATACACGGGAATACCAGGCGCCTAAAACTGCATAACAGTTTTTACCGAGCTCCATTGAAAAATCGCTGTAAACCCACCATTGTAAGATGACCTATCTGAGCTAAGCTTTTTGGGTGGCTTCAAATAAATTTCGGTTCACGAGAAGAAGGATAGAGGTCTGGCTAAATTGGTGGATTCTAGTGGGGAATAGGTACCGCATTCGAATGCCTCCATCCTGTGTTAGGAACTGTTTCGTTTTCATGTTATCCTGTTACTTGGAAGATTTGAGTAGATTTTTTAAAAGATTTACGGTTTGAACGCTAACTTAAACGTATTGGCTAAAAGGTTATTCATTTAAAGTGTTTGTTCGCTTTAAGTGCTCTGTCCAGATCAAGATCGAGATGCTCTGCTCGAGGATTTTTATTAGATTCGTTTAAAATATATTGGATTTCCTATTAATTTAACTTTTTGGCTTTAACTACTTCTTATAAATAAAATTCCAATTATATATATGTATACACAAGTAAGTAGACGGTTCTTAGGGTTTCATATCCAAATGGCACAAATACGACACCTATAATTTCGTCATGTACATTTGTATAAATATCGGTCTGTCCGTATGTCATACAATTATAGTATAAATTTAGTAATATTCTGCTTCCTACCCCATCTTAACCCTTCTGGCACAGAACCCTAATAATAAAGCAGAAACGGAAGTTTTCATACAAAAGAGAGATAAGGCATAATAAAAATCCTATTTTACAAGCCTACTACATTTGAATATTTTTATAGACGACGACTTTTCTATTCTAGAATTTGTACAACTGGAAGTTTTGATAAAATCATAACATAATAAGTGATATGACTTGACATGAGCTTACTTCAAAGAGTTACAACAAAGATTAAGTTGGCAAAAATCTGTAATCTATAGGTACTCGTATGTATAATAAAATTCTAATTGTGTCGAATCTGTATATTAAATATTTTTTTGGAAAATTTTATTGAAATAGTTATTATTATCGATACAGAGGCCGAATCTATAGTTATTAGAATTTTTGTCTGTCTGTGACCGCATCACGAGATAACCATTGGATTTGGATGAATCTATACTAAACTTTAAAACTTATCTCCTATTTTTCGGAAAATTATTACAGTAGAAATTATATCGAATATATATATATATATATATATATATATATATAATGTTTTTTTATCAACACTCTACATCCTTTTATCCTGTTATCGCAGAACAATTTTCCAACAGGCACTATAAATAAGATTTGCACAAATGGTTGCGTATAGTTAGGAGCAAATTTAATCTGAAACAGTTTTACATTTGGAACTATCAAACCAGAGCACTTTCATGCATGATATACCGTTACAGAATAAATACCTTTTTCAATCGAATTTTTGAAGAGTTTTTGAGGTAGCCCTACTTTAATTACAAAATACTTATTCAACAATAATTAAACAAATGCAAAGACTTTGAAATTACTTTAAATATAATAAGCACTCAGAGGTTTATTTTTTTTATTTATAGGGAAACATCGTGAGAAATCAATATGTCTGAGATAACCTAGAAGTACATGTGAAGTCCGCCAACCTGCACTTGGTCAGCGTGGTGAACTATTCCTGGTCCCCCTCGTATTGAAGGGAGGTCCGCGCCCAGCAGTGAGACGTTAAAAATGGCTGAATACAAATTATACAGATCCTGAGATATTTAAGATTATCTCCGAATCTTGAGATATGATAATAATAATAAAAAAAACAACGATTGGCATCTGGTGAAGCCGTTGCGTAATATATGAAAAAATAAAAATAAATTCGATCTAAGTTTCTCTTTTTGATCAAAAATGAATGGTTCTTTTTTTTATTATTAGCCTATGTTCAAAATGTAACTTTTACACTTATTATTACAAAATCTATGGCAATCGAGTCGAGCTAAAAATCTAAAAAAAACTTTATTTGCTATGCCTTATTGATTACAAGCGTATTGGCTTTGAAATTAGTATTCTGCATATAGGTGCGTTGAAATCATGGAAAAGTTAGCTAAACTGAATATTTGACTCATTTATATGTGCTGGTATTCGCCCAGCGTTAAAAATTTAACCATAATCATTTCTTTTATTGATAACTCTAAAGCTCGTTAATAATGCTAAACAAAGAAAAAGAAAATCGATTGACAAACAGTGGAGAAAAAGGTACTGAACAATTTTGTTTTTGCCTATTTGTACATAGTATATAAAAAATTTTAATCATTTCTTATATATCCATACTAATATTATAAATGTGAAAGTGTGTTTGTTTGTTTGTCTTTCTTTCACGTCAAAACTGAGAGACGGATTGACGTGATTTTTTGTGTGGACATAGTTGCAGGGCTGGAGAGTGACATAGGCATACTTTTTATCGCAGGAGATTATCTCACTCCCACGCAAAAACAAGTTATAATACAGCCAAAAAAAATATTTATGATCAGAATTAATTGAAACTTGGTATTAATGCTCTTTTATATAATTAAATATTTATGTGTTTTAGCATTTTTCGAAATTCATCCCATAAGGGGATAAAATAAGGGATAAAAGTTTGTATGAAACCTAACTTTTTTGAGTTTTTTTTTGTAGTTTTAACGCGAGCGAAGCCGCGGGTTCTGCTAGCAGTAGTATAAATACAAATAACATTTAGGGGCACATTCGAGCGAACCGAGGTTAAGTAGCTAGTATATTATAACTATCTAAATCGGTCTTAACTTTGCTGAAGTCAATTGCTATCCTTTGCACATCTATAAATATAGTAAAATTGTAACTAAGTCGAATCTGTACATTAAATATTTTTTGGAGAATCTAATTGAAATAGACATTATTATCGATACAGATTTAGAATTTCTGTCTGTCTGTCTTTCTGTCTGTCTGTCTGTCTGTCTTTACCGCATCACGGAAAATCCACTGGTCGGATTTTGATGAAATTTACTGCGGTAAAATGTCTCATTTCTGAGAAAAAATACAAAAACTGCATGTAAGAGTATACTAATATATAAAAGTATCTGGTTTTTGTTCATCTGAACGCGGGCGGAGCCGCAGGCAATGCTAGTTAGTATATATATTAAAAAAAGTTTACTGTAACGTTCTATCCCGTAATGTTTCTGCGGCGTAACGCCACTTTGTATAATTTAGAGATGCGCCGCAAAATGTTCAACGCTTAAAAATATTGTCTTAATGAAACTTTATTCCTATTACAATAACGCCTTATAAATGAGCTACAATTTTACTATAAATGTTTATGATGTAATCATGATAATAAATAAATAAATACATTGGAACATTAACACACAGGACCACCTAGTTCCATGGTAATCTACGAGGCTTGTGTTATGGATACCAGATAGTTGATACACTACACGTATATAGCTTTAAATACATACATATTATAAATATAAACACCCATGACTGGAGTATTTACATTCGTTATTATCACACAAATGAACGCCACCAGCGGGACTCGAACCCGCGACCGCTGGCACAGCAAGTATGGTCACTACAAACTATGCCAAACGTGTCGTCATGTAATGTAAGGATGTGAGGACACAAATTTTCTTTCAGTCTATCCTATCACTACTACTACCTTAAATATGCTGCATTGAGCAATATTTTTAGTAAATAGGCACACTTAGCCCAGCAGTGGGACTTCAAAAATTAAAGTCCCACTGCTGTGCACGGACCACATTTTAGTACCCCCACTCATTTGAAGGGTAGGCTTTCAAAAACATGCTATGTTCTCTCAGACATGCAGGTTTCCTAACTTAAATTCAGAATTACAACAATACTTATTCACAATATTATTCCTTGAATGTATTGATTTGTTCATGCAGCAGTTTTTCTATTTAATTACATATGACGCAGGAACGCTAATTAAAAGATGTCTTACAATGACATATCTAAGGTCTCACGTAGTCAGAATATGTCATTTCATTCATTCGTTTATTCTTTCGTTCACTCGCTCGCTCGTTCGTTCGTTCGCTCGTTCATTACTAATTTTTCATTTAAAATAATCCATAGACACAGCATAAGCATATTCCCATAGAATATATTTTAAATTCTTATTTAAAGTCTTATATAAATTTAATATATTATGTACGATCATTTTTTTAAATAACTCGACTAGTTGGATTTAATGGTGAGTATTAACGTAATTAAATGGTTCCAAACGAAGCGTCTCCTTGATGTATGAACTTTTGACCTAATTAAGTCAGAATATGCATAAACTAAGTAAAGTTTAATTTATTGCATGGTGTTTAAGCTTTCTTTATAATTTTGTTTTAATTAAACAATATATAGTTTGTATTATACTTGATTATTTTCTGCCTGCAACTTCGCTTGTTTGGCCTACCAAGTAAGTACCTATACTTACTTACTACTATATTCTTATCTACACAGATAAATAAAATTTAAGTGTATGTATAATGCATATGAAATTATATATGGTACTTAAAGAAAAACACAAGGTATTTTAAATTTTTTTTGTCTGTCTTTCTGTCTGTCTGTTTATTGTTACTAATCTCTGAAACGGCTGGACTGATTTAGGCGGGACTTTCACTGGCAGATCTGATCTTATAAGAAGTAACTTAGGCTACTTTTGTTTTAGAAAAAGAATTAGGGTTCCGCTCAAAAAAATTAAAACGTACCTAGGGACGCACGCGAGCGAAGAGAGATTAAATCGGTAGTCTAGGATATAAGCAGTCCCATTCAGAATTTCACTAGTTTTATGCGTTTTAACTTTTTGTTCTGAACTGGGAATCGAACTAGCACTCTCTGGCTTAAAGACGGGTCAACATTTTACTATGTAGCTCGAAACTAGTATCAAGCTTTAATATTAATCTGAAGGACTCGATGTTTTGACGCAACCCTTTTTAGAAATTATATTCAATGATTCAATGAAAATAAATTAATTCTGATATTCGGGGTTTGATCAATAATTTAAAGAAAAAAAGTTTATCAAATATAATGAAGACACGTTTGGTTCAATTTGTAGCGACCCTACTTGCTGTGCCAGCGGCTGGAGTCCCGCTGGAGGCATTCATTTGTATGATGACCACGAATGCTTGTAGTCCAGTCATGGGTGTTCATGATATGTATATATTTAAAGTTATATATGTGTAGTGTATCAACTATCTGGTATCCATAACACAAGCCTCGTAGCTTACCATGGAACTAGATGGTGCTGTGTGTTAATGTCTTAACATATTTATTTATTTTATTTATAATCTTTTTATGTAAGCAAAAGCTATACATGCCAGTCTCTGAATCTATGGGTCCATTTCAAAAATCTTTTGGATTTTATAGTCTATCTATATAACTTTAAAGAAAAACCTCAATATCGATCAGATTTAATGAATTATTGTTTCTTTTCAACTACGGGACGATCACTGGTATCCATTAAACCACTTAAAAACATTGTCAAATATATAAAAAAAGGTATTTAAAGTTCATAGACAATGATCTGAGAATGGCTTCTACATCAGAAAGCAATTGCTTCGCGATAAAACGTTTGTATACACGGTTACATTTACGAAGTGGAAAGTAGATGCGAATTGTTTTCTTCAACCTGCACTTGGACGGTATATAGATTGAAAAACTAAATATATTACATGACGTTTTAATAAAAGATAAATTTATCTTTATTTTATGTCAGTTTGTAGTGACTCTACTTGAAGTGCCAGCAGTCGCGGGTTCGAGTCCCGCTGGGGGCATTCATTTGTGTGATGAACACGAATGTTTGTAGTCCAGTCATGAGTGTTAATATTTGTAATATGTAGTATTTAAAGTTATATATGTGTAGTGTATCAACTATCTGGTATCCGTAACACAAGCCTCGTAACTAACCATGAAACCAGATGGTGCTGTGTTAATATCCCATCAAATTTATTTATTTATTTATCTTGTATTTTTATTATAGAAGTAAAATCCGTTTCAAATTACTAAAAAGTTATGTTAAAAATGTTTTTTTAACTATAAGTCCCATGATTTAAAGTCTGTAGAAAATAGGTATATTTATAAATAGGTTTTATTCAAGCCGAAGAAATTCTGTCTAACATAAAAGAAGCAACGAGATTGTTTATGGTCTGATGAGTGACTTAGGCTACATTTTTATCTTCACTCTATGAAGTGGGTCGCATACAATATTAGAATGACGCTGAAAGCTACTTCAGGTAGGCTAGTCTTTAAATAGTATAAAATAAAATTGCTAGCTCTATCTGTATTTTTTGGCTTATTTCTCTACACTAAATTACGCAATGGATTTTAATACAAAGATACAATCCACACTAGTAGACTCATGACGTTCAGTAAAAAATTGTAATAATTTAATGCTGAATAAAATATTTTGAATTTTGAAACCAATATTATAAATGTGAAAGTGTGTTTGTTTGTTTATCTTTCTTTCACGTCAAAACGGCTTGGAGGATTGGCGTGATTGTTTGTGTGGAGATAGTTGGAGGGCTGGAGATTGATTTAGGCTACTTTTTACCCCGGGAGATTATCTCTTTCCCACGGGACAACACGTTATAATACAACCCAAAAAATATTTATAATCAGAATTACTTGAAACTTTGTATTCATACTCTTCAATACAATTAATTAAATACGTGTTTTAGTATTTTTCGAAATTTATTTTATTAAGGGGTAATATAGGCGATGAAAGTTTGTATGAAACCTTCCTTTTTAGAGTTTTTTTTGTAGTTTTAGCGCGAGCGAAGCCGCGGGTTCTGCTAGTTTACACTATAACTTCAAGAACTTCTTCCATAAGGTTTATATGTATAATAAATGCATATTATATTTGTATAAAATTAAGAAAAAACAATATTTTACAATCTAATCATCAAACCTTACAGAAAGCGAACCGATAATATAAAAACAAATCTACTATACATATTCTTTCTCCAAAGGATGGAACACAAAAAATTAAACAATTTCAAACTACAATTAAGGGGATGGGTTTTAATAATATAACAATGAGTCAGTAGGTATACGTTGGTTTCTAGATAATAAGTAAGTAAATTCGTTATCACAGCAATATCTCATTTGTCGATGTTAACGAAGCCTGGAATATTCATGTCTCATACGTTACGTCATTTGCATTTCTCAGTTATCAACATAATACCAAAGTTTTAAGCTTTTACATACTATTGTTTCTAACGCGCTATATATTCAGAGAAGGAACTAATCAAACGATTTGGTTTTTGTTTGTTAATGTTCAAAAATATAGTTAAAACTTACTTACGTACCTAACAGTAACCTATACGAATAAAATTACAAAAATTATATGGAGGTAGATGAAACATGGCTTCTTCTTTATGAGTGTGGACCTCTCATACACAAAATTAGTATTTTTCTATTATATAGTATCTTGTATTTTTATATTAATAGTATTTATCTAGGGAAACAATTTCTAGACCCACAATTGTACACCCAATATGAAAATCTATAGGTACATATAATAAAATTCTAAGTGAGTCAAATCTGTACATTAAATAATTTTGGAAAATCTTATTTAAATAGTCATTATTTTCGATACAGAATCTATAGTTTTTAGAATTTTTGTCTGTCTGTCTGTCTGTCTGTGACCGCATCACAAGAAAACCACTGGACAGATTTTGATGAAACTTGGTATGATGATAGCTGGTTATCCGGATCAACATATAGGATATGTTATTTTTACTGCGGGAAAATATCTCATCTCTGAGAAATCTATACTAAACTTTAAGACGTAACTAGGGACGAACATGAACAGAGCAAAGGTGAGTTGCTAATAAAATACAAAAAGTGATAGGAAAATGTACAAGAGGTGACCTTATCGCTAAAAGAGCGATTTCTCCCAAATAACCTTTAAATTAATTATAATAACAAGGCTAGCCAAGACACTGGCATCCATGTAATAGCAAATTTTTACTTGTGCATGAAACGTTATCTTATTATGCATTTATTATTCCGACATTCACACAAAAGGGCTAATGGAGATATTATACCACTTATCTCACTTTGGCTCGTATTCGAGCCGCGTGCACTTAGAGCGAGAAGGGGTGGAAATACCCAATAAAATTGTCATTATTGCTTAGAATTTACAAATTTCATTCTTCTATATTCTGGGTTGCTTTGAGGGTGCCTATTAGAGACCTTTGAAATTGTAATTTTCTATTGAATCTTGTATGACATTTTTAATAGTATTATATACATTTAAATAACTAGTTTTAAGCTGTGTCTCTGCTCACGTGCTATATGAAAATTACGAAATAAGTAGTTAGGCCTTAGTTTCTTGTGATATATTTTATATTGGAACCGTCATTATCTAATCGAGTTATAGAGTACTTAGATTAAGTCACTTTCGCTTAAATACTGTTTTTACCAGTAAAATTCTCGTTAAAGTAGGTCAAGCCGTTCCCATGACTAGTTTGTATAAACAGTAGATTTTTTTAATGAACATGAAAATATTAGATGGATTCGAACTTGCTGCTTTTGGTTTTCCAAACAAGTTTGTTGCCACTGGGCTACCACAGTCTTTTAATATCTTTTTAATTTTAAATAAAACTATCTTTTAAAGTTTTTTCACGGATTTATTATGAACCTAAATCGGTTTAGCTATAGGTATCTGAGAATAGCGCGCACTGACGCACAAAGTGACAAAAAATCTAAAAATCATTGTTTTGGGTTCTATTGAATTAATATAGACCCCCAATAATAGTTTTTCTCAAATATCTTCCCATCTACATCAGCGATCAGTTACACTTTTATTACATGTATAAATGTCAAATATTCGCGTAAATCTAAGAAATTATAAACTTTCTATTAAACTTTTAATCATTTTTAACGTCATGATTATGAAAAATGCTTTCCCATCTGGTACACATATACATAATATGGTGACAAACTATTCCACGATCTAGTTACCAGTAGTTTTTTTTTTTATGAATACTCGCATTCGCTTGCAGTGGTTCGTTCCATATTTGCATATGTAACGGGCATGCATTAAAACATTTTTTAAAATAAGAGAAACGTTTATAAAAGTTATACTCGTCGGCTAAGTTATGACGCAATCGTATCAAGTTCTACATTTATATCATAAAAATGTTATGCTCAATATGTAAATATGATCTCACGTCGTATATGAAGTATAGCAAAGCACTACATATTTCATTCTCTTTTATATTTTAAACTAAATTTTGTCTACGGATCTTCAATAATTTTTTTTCGGGACATTAAAACACAACACCATCTAGTTCCATGGTAAGCTACGAGAATGTGTTATGGATACCAGATAGTTGATATAATACACAAATATAATTTTAAATACATACATATTATAAATATAAACACCCATGACTGAAGTACAAACATTCGTGCTCATCACACAAATGAATGCCCCCAGCGGGCCTCGAACCCGCGACCGCTGGCACAGTAAGCATGGTCACTACAAACTGAGCCAAACGTGTCCTCTATTCGTCGTAATTTAAATCTAACCACTAAAAAATATCGTGCTAAAATCCGTTTTCTAGACGTTTTTCTCTAAATAAAGTATAGAAAAAGAACAAGAATAGGAGCATTTAAGAATGTTACCCAATTGCTTACATTTTTTACCATCGCTATAAGCAAGCAAAGCTACGTGTGAAAGCTTAATATGTTATTGAAAGCTTCCATAAGCAGTAATGAAAAACTTTTATCGATCTATAAGTCACATAAAAGTTTTCGAAAGCTTGATAATAGAGAACTTTTAAAACAATACAATTGGATGTAAGTCCAGTGTGTCTAAAATTTTTGAGCATTGAAACAGCATAACAGTACGTGCTGAAATACTGCGGTGAACAGACACGTCCTTTTAAACACAGAAAAGTTACAATAGATTTTATACCTTATTGCTTATAGAATAAAGTTTATTATTTATTTTTAACAAACTTTACATACAATTATTAAATATAGTATTCTTCAAGTCACATCTTGCACTATGACATAGAGTAATACTGTGTTAATCTTAGCTGTTAAATGTGAAAGAGCAAATACATTTAAAATCTATATATGTGCAGCAGCTCACCCTGGCTTCGCTCGGGTTCGTCGCTAGGTACGTTTTAAATAGATATAAATAGTTATTAGCCAGCGTTAGCCATATACATTTTTTTTCGTAAATTTATCATTTTTTCTCTTTATTAAAACCTTCCGTAGACCTTAAGGAACATACGAAAAAAAATATTGCCGAATTGGTCTAGCCATTCTAGAGTTATGCGCTTACCAACATTCATTTTTATTTATATATAGATAGATATAGAAATCAATTGCCGTTCGTTTGTCTCGATAAAACTCAAAAACGGCTGGACCGATTTAATATTTTTTTTTGTTTTACTGGGAGTGTGTCAGGGATGGTTTAAGTAAAAAATATATAGGAAAACCCAAAAAAATATTTTGTACGGTGTACCTATGTATAAATATAATATATAGTCTATCTATTCCATACTAACCATTAAAAGAAAATTATATTAAAAATAAAATTAAATTCGTCCCTAGATGCCTTTTGCGTTTTTAATATAACGAAAGCACTCAAAAGGAACGATTTTCCTCATATTAATTTACAAATATCATTATACTCGTAGCTTATTTTCCCGAAATGCTCATAAAATATAACCTCTTACACATCTTCGTCCTTTCTATTCATAGACACCGTATATATTTTTTTTGAGATTAGCCCAAATAAATAAACGTAGTGCAGGCGCCTAATTTATAATAAGCTAGCGACTTACCCTGGCTTCACTCGGGTGCGTCCCGAGGTACGTTTTAATTTTTTTAACCGGAAGCCTAATTATTTTTCTAAAATAAAAGTAGCCTAAGTTACTCCCTATAACATCAGCTATCTGCCAGTGAAAGTCCCATCAAAATCAGTTCAGCCGTTTCGAAAATTAACCGCAACATAAACAAAACATTTAAAAATTGTATTTTTCTTATAAGTACCGTATATACGAACAATTTCGCATGCGTTTAGTAAAAATCTGTTATTATGACATTTGTTTGATAAACTGACACTTTCATTTTATTTATCTGTATAGATAAGTCTGCTACAAAAAGGCTTTTCTAAATTTTCAATAATATTTTGTAACAAAGAAAATTTTACTTTCTCAACAATTTACTAACGTACAGTAAGTTACTAAACAAAAAATATATGGTGATTACACATCGACTTATTCCGCCATAGAAGCCGCTGGGGTAAACTGACTAGTTAACGCCAGCGGCTATTCTAAAATAATATTATAAAGAGGTAAAGTTTGTGAGTTTGTGACGTTGTTGCGGGTAATCTCTGGATCCCCTTAACCGTTTTAGATGGGTAAGAAGTTAGTTTGAACCCTGGATAGGACATAGAATACTTTTTATCCCGGGAATCATCCCTTAAGGGGGTGAAAATGGGGATGCGAGTTTGTATTGGGAAGCAAGCTAGGGACGAACCCGAGCGAAGTGAGGGTGAGTCGCTAGTATGCAATAAAATCAGAAGGGAGGAAATAAAAGTTTCAGTAATATATCATGACTTTCAAACGCCAACATGATACCAAGCGATATACTCGTAACATACCTATTTCCTCCCGTCACCGCCAGTTGAAAAGTAATCGCTAAATAATGAAAGAAATATATCATATATACATATTATGTTTATAAGCTAGTAGGTATATTTATTATCTTTTTTGATATATTAGTATCTCTTTTTTTGTTTTTGTTAAGTGTTATATGTAATTTCTTTTGTATCTGTTTAACTTCACCGCTCGATATGATTAACTTATTAGTGGAAACTTTATTGGTCTATGGACCATTTGTATAAGCTATAGTATAAATACTGTTTGTTTTCCCAAGAAAAAAAAAATCAGTAACCTCTTTCGTTTGTCATTTTTTTTTATTCATTATCGTAAAAATTGTGAGTGATCTATGGCAGTTACGGTATAGACAATGACTATAGATTTATGAGACTTACTACGAATTTAACGGTTGCATAATTATGAAGCAAATAATTAATGTTTTTAAAAACATAATATCTTTTCTTACTGTTAATCGTATGTAACCTATACTAATAATATTATAAAGAGGTAGAGTTTGTTTGTTCGTTTGAACGCGCTAATCTCAGAAATTACTAATCCGATTTGAAAAAATATTTTTGCATTAGATAGCCCGTTTATTGAGAAAGGATATATATCAATTAATATATAGTCTATCTATTCCATTCTTACTGTTAAAACGTACTAGGGACAAACCCAAGCGATGCAAGTGTGAGTCTCTAGTTTGTTATCAACCTCCAAAGAAATATGTGACACATGTATGATTTGTAAGGTAACAGTCGCTATATAAAGCAAAGATGAGAAAATTCTGTAAGAAGTTTATCCATAAAGAGAATTCATACCAACCACATATCCAACTAAAACGTTTGTCCACATTTTATCTAAAATTAACTGCATTTACAGTAACTCTTGTTGACTTCTAACATTTACTTTAACGTCAAATAAGTAAAATCAACAAGCTGACTCCATTTTAAACCAACCATTTCATTTATCATCGTGACACCAAACTTTACAGTGTCATCCAAATGCAAAATACATAACAAAATTCAAACTACCACTATTAAACGCTTACATAAACTATAAATTTCCATTGCAATTTAACTTCCCCGAAACGCGACCAAAATGAGAAAAAACGAGTTTTATTTTAGTGGTGGACGACATTCACTATGAATTAAGTCTTAATTCTAACTGAAAAGGTTATAATATTATCGTGATAACTGGATGCGACTAGAGTAAGTTCGATTCTCGGATGTTAGTTTCTCATTATTTACTTAGATAATAACTTGTACTGAGCCCTTTTTAACATCCCACTGCTGGGCACGGGCCTCCCTTCAGTACGAGGGTGATGAGGTCAACTTAACATGTCTTCCAAGCACTTGGTTGGTTCTTTCAGACATGCAGGTTTTCTCGCGATGTTTTCCTTCACCTTAAAAAGAGGGGTAATCAAGTTGAAAAATTATACGCCCATGATAATATCAGAGATACGAGGCCCGGGATTTGAACCCGCTTCACTTGGTTTCCTATACAAGTGCGACACCACTGGGCTAATAATTTCTACCTGTAAACAACTGCTCAGTGCGAATATTACCTATACAGTACAAATAAAGATAAAATGAAGGCTTAAGTGTCGCGCCGTTTTAGTAAGTATATTGTCTTCATCTGTAATATTAACCACTCTGTGTTACGTCACATGTCTATTTTCAAGAGCCTTATATAGTACGAAACTACTTGATCCATAGATATTACGAAAAAAAAAGAATTTTTTTCTTAACTTATATCTAGGACAAAAAAGTCTAATGGATGAACAGCACATCTTTGTTAAAAAAATGTATATAATAATAATAATAATATTTATTGCACCCCAAAAAAGAAAAATAAAATTAAAAACAAAGAAAAAATGCACAGCAGGCGGCCTTATCGCTGGAAGCGATCTCTTCCAGGCAACCTTGGGGTGGACGAGTAAGTTTTCATACATACTCGCTTACGTATTTAATCAATCAAATATAAAAAGTTATATTAAACTCTTTTTTGTATACTGAAGTACTATTTATGCAATAAGAATGTTTATGTAACATTTTTCAAGTATATTGTATAAAGTATGATCGCGAATTCAGTTATCTAGTTAAACAAAAGTGTTTATAATACACCATATTACTTCCATATCAGTGCTGTTCTATGATCATATTGAGAGAACTTCTGTCGTGAGAGACAACACTATTTTCTTTTTAACTATCCCACAAACATAATAGCGTAAAACATACACGAGTACAAAAGACATTTTCGTAATATCACAATTGGGTCGCAAATTGATGTATTTGGTTAAATAAGCGAAAACTCAATCAATCGTGCATTTGTTATTTTATTCAATTACTAGCGCCCTCGCTTCACTCGGGTTCGTCCCTAGCTTGCTTCCCAATAGAAACTTTCATATCCATTTTCACCCCCTTAAGGGATCACCCACTTAAGGGATGATTTCCGGGATAAAAAATATCCTTCCCAGGGTCTCATACTATCTTTTTACCAAATTTCATCTAAATCGGTTCTGTAGATCCAGAGATTACCCCCTACAACGTTACAAACTCACAAACTTTACCTCTTTATAATATTAGTATAGAGGCATAAATTTAAGGCATGCAATTTTCTTTGCGTAAAATGAAAAACAATCATAAATTACTTACTTCCTTCACATTAAACTTTAGCCCAAAGTAAAACAATAGATTGATCAAAATTATAATTTAGAATTTACAGCTCGACGCGAGAAAGATTTCAATTTGAGTGCGGCAATCCAATTTCACACGGCGTTGGCTATAATGAACATCATTTTAAACTTGAAAATCTGAATTAGTACTTTTTGGTTTACCGATCTAGGTACCTAAACCAAAGTTTTAAATTAACTTATGATATAGAGTTAAGGAGTTAAACTTTGGTTATATACTGATTATAAAAACTGCCTACTGATTATAAACTGCCTCGGTGGTGTAGTGGCTACCATGTACGGCTGCACACCCGGAGGTCCTGGGTTCGAGTCCTGGGTCGGGCCAAGTTTAGTTATTGAGTCTTTCTGTATACTAAGTCTCAGTAACAGCTCGGAGTTGGGAAGTTGGCGGTGTTTCACCCCCGTGCCTCGGAGAGCACGTAAAGCCCTCGGTCCTGCGCCTTAACTCTCACTGGTCGTGTCGAGTGATCGTCCCACCGGAGTATGAGAGTGACAGGAATAGAGAGTGCATTTATGTCTGCGCGTACACTTGTGCACTATAATATCTACTGCGCAGTTGGCTAGTCTCAATGAGATTGGCCGCCGTGGCCGGAATAGGTCAGGAGAACATCATCATATGCTGATTATTTAAAAAAATATTTTTCTCAAACATTAGAGGATTGGGATTTGGGCATACATGGCACAAAATACGTTACTTCTTTAATGTGAAATTACATGTACAATGAAAAAAGTAAAGTAGAAAAAAGTGGAGAAGTGTTGTGGGACACCTGATAATTTTAGCTCATAATATCTAATGAAAATGATTGTCACGAGTACTAGGGGACCACAAACCTCAAGGAATGTAACTTTAACACCTATTATCGCCTGGTACTTGTAATGACGTCACATGGTATGCTATTAGTAAATTAAAAAGAGTGTCGTGACGGTCGAAATATTACACTTTTTTTTCATCAAATTAGAATTGACCAAGTGTACCGCAAAATAACGTGCTATAAGGAACTTGGTTCCAATAAAATTATAATAAAACCTAAAACGTTCCCATTTTTATGATTTTAAATAACGAAACTAACTATTAAAATTTGACAGCCGTATAAAACCACCGTGTTCTCTCATGAGAGATTTCAAATATAATAGTGCTAGTCCATTAGTTGCGTCATAATTAACAATATACGTTGTGACAAGGACGTGAGGATTTACCAAATTTATTCGCGCCAAACAGAGCCGCCATGATGGATGACGCCATTTTGAATGCTACTTTTGTAAATAGTACGGACGTTTGCCTGACACTTTTTTATCCTCAATGGGTCAAGCTTTATGTGAATTTATGTTACAGCAAAAAGGTTTTATATTTATATTTTCCATAAATTCTAGAGCTTATGGCGTACGCGAAATTCACTTAGAACAGAATTGTAATGGAAGTTGCTATTTTAAAATTTTTAACATAAGAATAATGGTTAGTGTTGCTACATTAAAATTATTTTTATCACTTCAAACATGAGAGTATTTTTGGCTTTACATTTATTTTTTAATATGTTCAGCAAAGAGACGTTGGATGGAACATAGCATGTGCATAGTGCGTAGGACAGAACATAGCATGCGAGTTTATGACATTAATATTTAAAATTAATAATTGCGGAGAATACTCATAAACATGCCTTTTTATTTACTATATGACATGATGGCAGTAACAGATTTTTTAACGCTACACGTCATTGCATATAGTGGCTCTATAAAATGTTAATACCAAATAAGTTGTATTCAACTAAAAAATCATTAAATAAATATTTGATTAATTATAACAATAATGTCTTTCTGATCGATTTCGAACACGGTGGCCAATCTCACTAAGACTGGTCATGTGCGCAAGAAATATTACAATTATACGTGTACGTAAAAACACAATTTCACTCACTATTATTACGTTCTATTCCATTCGCTTTTAAAATCCGATTAGACGACAACTCGATAGAATTCTCAGAAGGGAAGCCCATGCCCTAAAGTGAGACGTTAAAAATGACTTAATGTATGTATATCAATTTACAAGTTGAAACAAATGGATAGGACATGGAAGAAAAGTACCTTAAACATTGAAGTTATCGAGCCTTACTCAACGGAAACACGATCTTATTTAAAAAAAAATAACAACAGCATTTAAATTAAAAAAAAAAGCTTAATAGAGCCGGTAATCGAACCAAACGATAGAGTCCATGGTCACAGATCTATATATATATATATATATATATATGTGTGTATAAATATCAGAAAGCTATATATCGTAATGCGCCCTAGTCTTAATGTGACGTTATAACTTGACTAAAAAAATCTTTTTATATACTTTTCACCTCTTTTAGAAATAAGCATTTTCTTTACATGATTTAGTATCGAATCTGCAAAGTGTTCAGTGTTAATTAAGTGTTCAGTAAATAAACGGACAGACGCTCAAATAATTACGCAATGGTTCCGATTTTTTTAGTTCTAATGAAAGAAACCCGTTTTATTAATTAAGATAATAACTAAAATGGCAATTATGACATCAATTTTGGTTATAAATATTTTTTATCCTTTTAATATCATGTATTATACCTATTCTATAAAATTGGTTTTAAAAGAGTCGATGTTTTTCAAAATATTCATTTAAATGAATACTACTGTGTGTAAGTGTTAAAATATTATATAGCAGTTAGTTTTCCAAGAGATCTTTAATATTTAATGCGCTTACTTGCGAGCGTCAGAAATAGCATGGTCGATTTAAATAGAATTTCAAATGATATACTTTATAGTTTGGTTTAAAAATATACCTAATGAAAGAAGAAATTAATTGAATAAATTAATATTAAAAAAAACACATTTTGAAAAACCAGCTCTTATATCATACTAGGTATGATACATTTTCACCCCCTTAAGGGATGATTTCCGGTATAAAAACTATTGTATGTCCTTCCCATGGTCTCGAACGGTTAGTTCAAGTGGATAGAAGATACTAAAATAAATATTACAGTATTGGCAATACTGCCTCGGTGATGTAGGGGCTAGAATGTACGGCTGCACATCCAGAGGTCCTACGTTCGAGTCTCGGGTCGGGTTTAGTTATTGAGTATTTATTTTGTAAGCCTCAGTAAGCGTCCAGAGTTGGGAATTTGGCGGTGTGGCACCTCCGTGCCTCGAAGAGCACGTAAAGCCGTTGGTTCTACGCCTTAACTCTCACCGGTCGTGTCGAGTAGTCATCGCACCGGAGTATGAGAATTTAAGGAATAGAGTGTACACTGTGTCTGTGCATACACTTAAGCACCATATTCGTAATACGAGTATCATCTGCGTAGATAGCTAGTCTCAATTAGATTGGCCGCCGTAGCCGAAATCGCTTGGGAGGATATTATTATCTATACTAATATTTTAAAGAGAAAAGTTTGTTTGTACCGAATAATCTCCGAAACTACTGGACCGGTTTAGATGAAATTTGGTAAGAAGATAGTATGACACCCTGGGAAGAACATGGGATGGTTTTATCCCTGAAATAATACCTTAAAGGGGTGAAAATATGGATGAGAGTTTGTATGGGGTAACAACCTAGGGACGAACCCGAGCGAAGCGAGGGTAAATCGCTACTCAAAAATAAGATAGTGGAAAGTGTCACGTTTACGAAGTACATATCACATACATATTTACATTCTCTATACACTTCATATTATTATGTTACTTAGAAACAAAATTAAAATGGCGGACAGATAATGCATCTATAGAAAAATGTTCAAACCCCTTTGAAATGAAAAACCTAGGTTATATTTACAAAACCTCGTAGCGTGTGGAGTCAGATGAATAAACTAGTATTCCATTACTACAAAACATACACGTATTAACCAGTAGCATAATAACATTGTGCGTGTCAGGCGTGTGACAGATCGCAATGAGGGAGCCATCTATCGAAACGCGACCTACTTTCATGATATATATGTACGTCGCTTTTGCTGCTATTCATATTTTTCTGTCAACATTTCTGAATATCAAATATGTCCATTCAAAGTGGTTTCGCCACTGTGCCTTATGTTATAAATATTCTTATCTATACATATAATAAAATTCTAACTTAGCCGAATCTGTACATTACATATTTTTTTTAAATCTTATTGAAATATTTATTATTATCGATACGGAGGAAGTATCTATATTTTTCAGAATTTACGTCTGTTTGTCTGGGAACGCATCACGAGAAACCCACTTGACAGATTTTGATGAAATTTGCAATGATGATAGCTGGCTATCCGGTAAACCTTCGATGTACGAGCCCAATACACTTGCCGGAATTTTAAAAACATAAATAAATAAATACGTAAATACGTTGGGACATCAACACACAGCACCATCTAGTTCCACGGTAAGCTATAAGGCTTGTATTATGGATACCAGATAATTGATACACTACACACATAACTTTAAATACATACATATTGTAATTATAAGCACCTATGACTGGAGTACAAATATTCGTGCTCGTCACACAAAAGAATGCCACCAGCGGGAATTGAACCCACAACCGCTGGCACAGCAAATACTATAAACTGAACCAAACGTGTTGTCAAAATGTATTAAAGGTTCGGAACCTTCAATTTTCACAAACTTTCAGCATATATTGCTAGTCATAATATATTTCATTACAATCCATGCATAACAAATTTCATTTCACGATCTACACCCTCGCTTTAATGAACTCAGAAGGAACTTTGGGCAACTTCAAAGTTTTGTAGTCGAAATAGTTTTGACTTCTATTGGCGTTATACCTATATTCTATGCTTTAGTGTTACTCAAATATTATAAGAGAGAAAGATACTCGTATTTCCATCCTTTTCCTTTATACGGATAAAGGCTACATGATTTTTTTAATAAATGGAGAAAATTGTATGTTCTCTCTCGTACAATATTAAAAATTGACCTAATTATTACACTGTTGTAGGGGATTTGTTTAAAGGAAACTTTATCTACTTTTATAAAATTTAAATAAACTTTTATAATTTCTACCATTGTAAATAAAATAGTCTAATCATTTCGCGGAGTGACTTGAAAAGTTTCCGGGGAGTTTTAAAACTTGATATTCTTATAGATTTTGACCTGCTCTTTTAGAATTTTCACTTTGTTACGTCATAATATCTTGGCTCACTCCGCAATCTTGGGAACGCAGCGCCAAAAATAGATTTTGGAGATAGCAGCCATATTTTGTAAATATTGCTGGCACTTACAATCTTCTACTTATTTTGATTTTAATTAACGTGATATGTACTATCAATTTTTAATTTCTAAATTACCTTAAATTAACTTTGTTATTATATTTTGATTAATCTTTAACTTCACGTTGTATTTAATTTGACTTATTTTGACTCCATTGATTCTCTTGATTAATTTGACATGTGAGTTTAGTTATTATTTGAAAATTTTTTAATTTGACTTCTTTTTTTCTTTTTATTTCCACATTATTTAAATTAATTATTTTAGCTGACAGGAATTCGTTGACTTACTTACAAGGTTCTATGTTAATTTTAATGAAGTTTAGTAATTTTCACATAGAACTTCGTTATTTGTTATCGTAAAAAAAAACAACATAGAACTATGTAAAATTGAATATTTTGTAGTTATAGTGCCGCTATCTAGTGGGTTGTTTTTGCAAAACTGTAGCTAATGACACATAGAACCTTGTAGCATTAATAACTAAATAAGTACATAAAATTGTAACATAGAACCTTGTAATAGTGAGCCAACGAGGTGTTGACATATTATGAATCATTTTTATTATATTTGAATTGAATTAATAATTGTATAATAGGGATTTATTATAATTTAATGTATACTTTTGGTTATGTAATTATAGCGAATATTAAGTACACTTGTAAAGATATAGATATCTGATTACTTATAATTGTTTTCTAAATGTATATAAATGTTTTATTATGTGTGTACTTTTTTTAAATAATTAAAAAAATTAAACTTGCAAATGTAAAGTAGATGATTTTTCTTCATTATTTTCTTTTTCTTCTTTCTGCTTCTTATTAGTTTATTTCTTCTTTATTTATTACTAGCGACTCATCCTCGGTTTGCTCGGATCCATCCCTAAGTACGTTTTAACGGTTAGTATGGGTATCCCACGGGAACCGTATATTTTTCCGAGATAAAAAGTACTATGCACTTTTTACACCTATGTGCTATTCCAGACTATAATCTATCTCTGTGCCAAATTTTATCCAGATCCATTCAGCTGTTCTAATGTGATTGAGTAACAAAAAACTATCAATCCAAGCTTTCGCATTTACATATCATATTAATGGGAATATTTGACTAGCGACTTTCCCTCGCTCCGCCTTTCGGTTTTAAATAGATATAAATAGCTATTAGCCAGCGTTAGCTATATAAATTTGTTTTTGTGATTTTCTGCTATTCAGGGCGGAGACAAATCCTACAAATCAAAAATTATAAAAATCGGTCGAGCCGTTCTTGAGTTAAAAATGGTGTAACTAACCCGGCTTTTTTATATTATATTTTTTGGAAAATCTTATTGAAATAGTTATTATTATCGATACAGAGGCCGAATCTATAGTTTTTAGAATTTTTGTGTGTGTCTGTCTATCTGGGGAAAGCATCACAAGAAAACCACTGGACAGATTTTGATTAAATTTAGTATGATGATAGCTGGTTATCCGGGTCAACATAATGAATCCTTTTTACTGCGAGAAAATATCTCATCTCTGAAAAAATGATATTAAACGTTAAAATAAAAATATTAAAAAAATATATTTACAATAACAAAGAATAAAGGCGCTTACAAAATAATTACTATATTTGATAAAAGTATTTCCAAGCCCTCAATAGATTTATTAGCGTGAAAAAAACCTAAATGTAATAACAAATCGATAGGCAGTTGTCAAAGTCAACCATAACAAACACGTTACGAACAAAATATATCAGTCTGACGAAAATTATATTTGTTGCCATTACTTACCTACATGATTTAGGGTTGGTAATCAAGAAAAATGAGTGCGTGAACCTTTTCGCGCGGTCGAAATAAAACTTCTTTGGCGTGGCAGATACTGCAATTAAATTAGAACGAATCAAAATATAAATATAATCATTTTTATAAAATTATCTATAGGTACTAATATTATAAAGATGTAAAGTTTTGTGGTTGTAGGGGGTAATCTCTGGATCTACTGAACCGATTTAGATGAAATTTGGTAAGAAGATAGTTTGAGACCCTGGGAAGTACATAGGATAGTTTTTATCCTGGAAATCGTCCCTTAAGGAGGTGATAATGCGGATGAAAGTTTGTATGGGGAAGCAATAAATATATTTTTTTAATACTTAATAATTATAATTATAAAAATATAAATATAATTATTTTTAATAAAATTGACCCTCATTTCCGGAACACTCATTTTTCCAATATACTGACTTATTCCTTAGTCACGCCTTAAGAAGTTTTACTTCAATAAAATCAGGAATATTATTATTAAATCATTTACACCGATCAATCTCCTTCGTGGCTTCTCCGTTGCACGTGACATTGGAGAAGTAATTCATGCTCTACTGACACGCTTGGAAGCCATTAACAAGACAATTGAATTGAATAAATAATTTATCTGTTTTAAATATTTTCTTTGGGTATTATAAGTCTTTAGTAATTTAATAAAAGCGAGTGTTCGTTAGTTTGTTCTTCTTTAACGTAGTAAAGGAGAAATGTAACGAAATTATACATATGTCTGAAAGGGACATTGGCTAATTTTATATTAAGATGTGTATCTAATAATATTATTAGTGTTTTGCAAATAGTTATTAAGTTCACTAAGTAAATATAATTTAGAGTTATATTGTAATAAAACAGAAGTTTTATTATTGTACTTGCAACATATATCTTTTTTTTAAATTTTAATGACTGCAAATAAACACATTTTTGTCCGTTTTCCACATTCTGCAATATAGTGCCACTGCTCGTTAGCGACGACTACAGAAGACATATATTCAATGACGATACTCTGTTATGTGCTTTATCTTAATCGAATTGGCATAAACATTTGTATATAACTATCGTCAAAATATACTTATAGTATAACATGTACCCAAATGGCATTTTTATGTTCTATTTTTAACGTATTTAATATACTAGCAGATCCCACAGCTTCACAAGTTTCAAGTAATTCTGATCATAAAATTTTTTTTGAATTGTATTATAACGTGTTTTCCCGCGGGAATGAGATAATCTCCCGGTAAAAAGTAGCTTATATCGCTCTTCAGCTCTTCAACTATCTTCACACAAAAAATCACGATAATCCGTCACTCCGTTTCTACGTGAAAGAAGGACAAACAAACAAACACATTTTCTTATTTATAATATTAATATTAGTATGGATTACAATGACTTATTTGAACATTCAGGACCATTATAATTTATTCAATTATTAAGTTTAATGTATTAGCTTTAATTAATCAAAATTAAAATTTGTCGTAGTGATTAAAATGTTTTTTAAACTACTTTTGATCTTAATTTTAATAATAAAGTCTTTGTAAATTTTAATGATATCAACTTATTCATTGATAAAAAAATTTAAATGGAAAATTTTATAAAGTAAAAAATAAGCTTTAATTTAAAGAAGTATCTGGAACTATGTTTAAATAGTATTAATAAAAAAAAGTAAACTAATTAAAGGCAGTGGTAACACGCTTGCATAATAATCAATTGAAACGGGTTCAAATCCCGGGTCTCGCACATCTGATATTGTCATGCAGTATGATTCATGAGGAATCCTGCATATAGAAAGAACTCGGCAAAATTTCCGAAAGACTTGTGAAGTCTGCCGACTTCAATACCCCTCGTATCGAAGCTCGTGCTAAATAGTGGGACTTTAATAAAGGTTGAATATAATAAAACTAAAAATAATATATAATAAATCTAATATAATTTAATTGTTGACACTTGGCAACCCTAATGCCCGACACCGCTAGCACGGCAAATCACACGCGGTGCCGTGTCGCACATCCGCAAACATTAGTCAACGAAAAAAGGGAGAAAAGACGCGAAAGGAGAATTACAAATAGTGGACCGGCGCGTGGTAATTTGTGAGCGTGAGTCGGCTTCACGTGTTGCTTCGACGCTTCATTGACTATCGAGTTTCCTTCACGTGAGTATATTTTCAAGTACACTTTTATAAAAAAATTAAGTATGTTCAATATTATAATGCAAAGTCCCCTCTGTCTGTCTGTTTGTTTGTCTAAATCCGATAAACTCAAAAACAACTGACATGTTTTGATAAGATTTTCATCAATGGATGGAGTGATTCATGAGAAGGGTTTAGATGTACTATTCATTAAGATTTTGTGTAAATTAAGTTAAATATGACGATGATTATGAAGATGTCGAAAACAATCATGCCGACTGGGAGCTTTACTGACGTGAACCACGTAACCCAATATACACTGTTACATTAAAACAATGTACGATGTTATTCCTCTTATAAAGACCTATTAAATTGTAGTAACTCTATAGGTATACATCTATACTATTATTATAAAGAAGTAAAGTTTGTGACTTTGTGAGTGTGTGACGTTGTCGGGGGTAATCTCTGGATCTACTGAACAGATTTAGATGAAAGGTAAGAAGATAGTTTGAGACACTGGAAAGGACATAGGATACTTTTATCTCGGAAATCATCCCTTACGGGGGTGAAAATGGGCATGAAAGTTTGTATTGGGGAGACAAGATAGGGACGAACCCGAGCGAAGCGAGGTTGAGTCGCTAGAATGTATATACGCGAAGCGAGAGTAAGTCACTAGTGCTGATTATAATGTTGTTGGAAAAGTAAGACGCACTCTTGATATTATTTATTTTTCGACTTCTGTTGCACTGTTTATTTTTTACACCTTATTTGCAATGAAAGCAAGTGTACACAAAAAACTACGCGAGCGAAGCCGCAGGCAAAATTTAGTAAACCTATACGTAAGATAAACACAAGCGTGAAGAGTAGAGAAAAATCTGGTATGAATATAAAACTAATAATGAATGAGTCACATAATTGTTTATTCAAATATCATCCATATCCAAACGAATAGGTATAATAAATGTGAGTGTGTATGTTTGTTTTTCCTTCTTTCCCAACGAAGCATGATTTTTTGCGTGGAGATAGTTAAAGGGCTGGAGAGTGACATAGGCTACTTTTTAATGCAGGAGATTATCTCATTCCCACGGGAAAACACATTATAATACAACCCAAAAAAATATTTATGATCAGAATTACTTAAAACTTGTTATTAATGCTCTTCAACACAATTTAATAAATATGTGTTTTAACATTTTTCGAAATTCATCCCCTAATAGGATAAAATAGGAGATGAAAGTTTGTATGAAACCTACCTTTTTAGAGTTTTTTTTACAGTTGTAACGCGAGCGACGCCGCGAGTTCTGCTAGTTTTATCTATATTTAAATATCAAATATTTTACTCTTACAGTCTGTCCTTCAATTTGTTTGAAAAAAAAATATTTTTATAAAAACCTAATATTGCTAGTACCTACGAGTACTCATTTAATATTAATGAAAGATCCATTGCTTTGATGTCGGATCGCAATTTTTTCATTATAGTTTTCAATTATTTTTATTAAATCCGAATATTAAACTATGCGTCCAATATGTACATTTCTCAAAGGTATTTTTTGTCGGTATGCCATATCTCCATTAAAGCTTTATTAAAATTAATGATTGAACTCAGACTAAAGATTTATATAGACGGTGTCTACCAAAATATATGTCAAAATCAAAAATAGTACCGTGATTTGCTGTTTATTAGCTTATTTAATTTATTATAATAAAATCCGTTACCTATTATTATTAACATTTATTTACTATCACAGTAATAGATATTCTATTGGTATTTATTTTTATTCTGCATTATACATTGTAATAAGTACAATGTTCTTTTTTTTTAAACTATTAACTTGAATAAATATAAAAAAAAAACAAAAGTGAAACTTTGTCCGACTAAGATTCGAACCTGGACACCTGTAATTGTCGACGTTGCGCCTTGGCTGCTTGATTACGATGCTTATGCCAGAGCGTGCGAAATTACCGACCATATTTTGTGTGGAATTATGTGAAATAAAACTGCATGAAAACTCGAAAACAGGCGTTTTCTCAGACATAAAACTAATCTAGATCAATTTTTCACCCCCGAAAACTCCCACATACCAAATTTCAGCAAAATCGTTGGAGCTGTTTCCGAGATTTAAAGATATAAGATAATATTATTATTTATTATTATTAAGCTAATATTAGAATTGCTCGTTTAAAGATATAAGATAATATCAAATTCACTCATGAATACATACTAAGGAATAGAAGTAATAGAGTGTCATAGAACTAAATGCGAAACTAAATAATAGTGTTTTAAAGTAATATATTTATTTATTAGGCCAGCCAGGGAACATACAATGTGACATTTAAACCATAAATCATTAAAAAAAATTAGGTACATTGTATTTCACACTTACAGAGTAGCTCAGAATGATATAAAAAAGGCATTCTTCCACTATCCCACATCCAAATAAAAACAATTGAAAAGTAAAAAAATTGTGCAAAGGAAAAAAATAACAAAAAAAAACATACCCAATAACACATATAAAAATGCCAAAATGTCCGAGCGAAGCTCGGTAGCCCAGGTACTCTATATTTAAAATAAAACAGTAACTTATCGTAATCTGTATAGTGTATAAGAAATATATTTTAAAATCAATGACTGTAACGCATTGTGTACAGAATATATATCTCAAAACCGTTATCATTTTTTTTGTGTGTTATCTGTATGTCTGTTTTTCTGTTTGTGTGTTCGCGTTTCACTCAAAAGTACTGAACCGATTTGAACTAAACTTACGGCAGTGATATCTTTTTACTCGGGTCAACATTTAGGATACCTCTTACTAAAGAAAAATCTTTCATTCCCACGGCAAAACACAAGAACTGGTTCTATATAATCGTCCTTAGAAAAGCTAACGCTGGCTAAAATTTAAGAGATACATCAAAAAATATACTAGAAAATTGTAGGTTTTAGTGATGATGGTGTTGTCCTCACCGATTCCGGCCACGGCGGCCAATCTCATTGAGACTAGCCAACTGCGCAGGAGATATTATAGTGCACAAGTGTACGCGCAGACACAAGTGCACTCTCTATTCAGTGAGAGTTAAGGCGCAGGACCGACGGCTTTACGTGCTCTCCGAGGCACGCGGGTAAAACTCCGCCAATTTCCCAACTCCGGGCTGTTACTGAGGCTTACAGAAAGACTCAATAACTAAACTTGGCCCGACCCGGCACTCGAACCCAGGACCTCCGGGTGTGCAGCCGTACATGTTAGCCACTACACCACCGAGGCAGTCCGCTTTTAATAAGGCCTACGGAAAAGTCTTTCTCCTACGGTACACTCGCAATAACTATGTATTCATATCTGTTTATGTAGATATCAAATTATTTACAATGAGCACAGCCTGTTAAAATCATGTCGAATCATCGAAATCATTAGCTTATACAAAGAATAATTAATAAGTCAACATTTTAGTTCGTACATTTTTAAAACAAAATATGCTTACAAAATGAAGTCGTTATCTTTAACAACGTTAATATTTATAATCGTTTGTTTGTATATGTTTTGACCGACTTCAAGAAGGAATAGAATAGAATAAAAAGAATTCTGATATTATGTTCTTTGATTTTTTGTATATACATATGTATGTTACGCGATATCTCTGCGAATCTCTGCGAAATGTGAATTGATTTTTATAATAATTTCGAGGTGAAAGGCTAATTTAAATTTAAAAAAAGTTTCATACCTAAAGGTAGAATAAATTACTTTTTTTTTGTTTTTTTTCTTATTTCTATTTTACGCGTTAGTATATAATGCATAACCGTAATCATTTCCAAACTTTTTTTTTTCCAAACAATAAAAGTTCTATAAAACTTACTTAACATTGCTTAATTCTTTGAACTTATGATGAATATTTTGGTCTTCAACACGAACATATTTTTGTAACTTAAAATCAATCAATATAATAAAGTTAAAAAGAGAATATCTATAAAGCTAATATTATAAAGCGGAAAGATTTGTTTATTTGTTTGTACCGAATAAGCTCCGAAACTACTGAACCGATTAAGATCATATTTGGTAAGATGATAGCTTGAGACCCTGGGAAGGTCATAGGATAGTTTTATCCCGAAAATCATCCTTTCCGGGGGTGAAAATGGGAATGAAAGCTTGTATAGGAAAGCAACCAAACAAAACCTAGGGATGAACCCGAGCGAAGCGAGGGTGAATCGCTAGTAAATTATAAGATAGCATATCAAATTATTTCGCAATCTAAATAGCACTTTATCTAAAACTTAGGGGGTCTTATCTGGAACAATAATGAATGTGTAAGGTAGAACCCATTACAGGCACGTGCGTGATAATAAAATAAATAATACAGATTACCAGGTAGGGCGCGGTAATCAAAACAAACGACATAGTATAAGACAGTATTATCCCCTAAAGTACGCTGGACACAGCATCTTATGTACCATATTTGTTTATTTTTTTCCACGTTTAAAACTTTATTTTAAAAATTTTATATTATGATGCATAGGTTTTTGGTATTACAATTATAATTATTATAGTAATTAAATTAATTGTAACACATTCTATAATTCAATATTAGTTCTGTATAATGTATGAAAAAGTCAGTGGGAAGTGCAAAACTGAGTGATGATTCAGCTTAGCTAATGAAAACACGCGTTTTCCCAGACGTAAGACTAACCTAAATCGATTTTTCGCCCCCGAAAACCTCCTCATACCTTAGCGAAATCGTTAGAGCCGTTTCTGATATCGCTGGTATAAATATACAAGAATTGCTCGCTTAAAGGTATTTAAAGGTATTAGATATATATGCATCGATCAAAAAAGATACACAGTCCCATGGAAAAGTTCTCTTAAAACTGTCACCAATTGTGTTTAGGTTATTATTCTAGTTGAAATAAATATACAACAATGTAAATTGAACCTTAAATGCAATGCTTAAAGTTGTTTTCACAAAAAAACTTTTTAACAAAAAAATAAAAACCGACTTCAAACAAAAGCACTAAAAAGTAAAAAATAACTGATTGCTAGTTTTCATTTACTATACATACCTAATCAAATATTTTCGAAGTCGGTGTGCTTTGCTTTGCATGGGCTGGCACCGATTTCGAAAATATTTGATTAGGTATGTATTAATAGGTAGGCTTTAATTACTTAGCCAAAGCACACCGACTTCGAAAATATTTGATTAGGTATGTATAGTAAATGAAAACTAGCAATCAGTTATTTTTTACTTTTTAGTGCTTTTGTTTGAAGTCGGTTTTTATTTTTTGCTGAACTCCGTCATTTATTAACCGATTTGGACAATTTTTGTGTCGTTTGAAAGAGTATACTTCCAGATTGGTCCCATTTAAATTTCAAAAAAAAATACCACCCCTAAGGGTGGAAAAATAGCTAATGATGAATTTAACCTACTTCTAATTGTCATATTGACTTGAAACTTTGCAAGTGTTTCTATTTCCGTTGATAGTACAGTGGTTCGGTATTGTTGACCTGATCTGATAGTAAGGCCAGAAGGTGGATAGGTGGAACTCTTCAACGGCTAATAGTAGATACTTTGAGTTTGGGTTTGTTTTGTTTGATTTGACAAGCCTAATACGTTAGAATTCTTACTTTGCTACTACTGTCTACACTAAAAAGGGAAAAATAAAAACTTTTTAACAAAAAAATAAAAACCGACTTCAAACAAAAGCACTAAAAAGTAAAAAATAACTGATTGGTAGTTTTCATTTACTATACATACCTAATCAAATATTTTCGAAGTCGGTGTGCTTTGGCTAAGTAATTAAAGCCTACCTATTAAATACATACCTAATCAAATATTTTCGAAATCGGCGCCAGCCCATACAAAGCAAAGCACACCGACTTCGAAAATATTTGATTAGGTATGTATAGTAAATGAAAACTACCAATCAGTTATTTTTTACTTTTTAGTGCTTTTGTTTGAAGTCGGTTTTTATTTTTTTGTTAAAAAGTTTTTATATATAACTAAATAAAAGTATATTTTCGGATTTTCATCTCGGATTTTTCGTTCTCTTATGATATTTCTTCGTGCATGTTATTTTGATTTTTGGTTCCCGACGTTTTAAAAGCTTTACAGCAATCATGGTCTAGGAAGAGACTAATCAATGAAGGAAAGGACAGTTTTATATAGTGTGAAATATTCGTGTTAATCTAAGAAATTATTATACATATGTAACTATATTTTAACTATTCACTATGTATAACAAAATTATAGTGTTATCTTATATATCTGCTTGCAAATCTTTGTAAATAACCATTATTAAATATAAGTAGACGTTTCAAATGGACCCCATGTCTTTAAGACTGGGCTTATGGGTACAAATAAAATAAACAATAAGGAAACATTACCGAGATAGAGCCGCAAAGTAATCGTAAAGAACGACACACTCGCACAGCAACGATATGATAGGGAATTACGCCATAGTATATTCTTAATCGTATATACGAGTACGTATACTAGAAAGAAATCACTTATCTATACATATAATAAAATTGTAACTTGACCGAATCTGTCCATTAAATATGTTTTGGAAAATCTAATTGAAATAAATATTATTATCGATACAGAGGCTGAATCTATAGTTTTTAGAATTTTTGTCTGTCTGTCTGTATGTCTGTCTGTTACCGTATCACAGAAAAACCACTGGAGGAATTTTCATGAAATTTGGTATGGTGATAGCTAGTTATACGGGTCAACATATAGGATACATTTTACCGCGGAAAAATATCTCATTTCTGAGAAAAAATGCAACAACTGCAATGCAAGAATATACTAACTGTAAAACCTAAGAATTTGGTTTTTGCTCATCTGAACGCGGGCGGAGCCGCTGGAAATGCTAGTTGTATAATATAAAGCAATTGAAGGATAATTTAGCTCACTTGGTCAGAATAGAGATAATAAATAGCCTCTGTTAATGCAGAGTATTTACCCCTTTTTTAGAACGTCCCACTGCTGGGGTTGGGCCTCCCTTTATTACAAGGGGGATCAGGCCATAGTCCACCGCACTGGACAAATGTGAGCTAGCGAACTTCACATGCCTTTCTAAAACTTGCTAGGTTCTCTCAGACATGCAGGTTTCCTCACAATGTTTTCCTTTACCGTATGACAAGTGATAATCATGTTGGAAATGATTTACACATGAAAATATCAAAGATGAGACCAGAGATGAGACACGAGATTTAAACCCGCTTCACTCGGTTTCCCAAGCGAGCGCGTTACCACTGAGCTACCACTGAGCTACCACTGAGTTCTGAATATAAGCTATCTCTACTTTAAATGCAAAACAACAAACACTCCCAGACACTCCTAAACCTTTGCAATATAATATTAATGTATATAATGTATGCAGTTATATACCTAATACTCATTATTATTAAGTGTATTTTTTCACTTCAATCTAAGTATTAATTAATATCTTTTTTTAATTTAATATTCATGCCAATAGAAAGCTATTTTTATGAAATGCATTTGGACTATAAACTACCTACTGATATCCGTTCCCAGCGGCTTAAAACCCAATATCTTCTTTTTTGAGACCATTTCCTCTATCTAGACTCTACAGATATTTTCTTGAATTCTTCGCAAATAAAACATGTCTTAATGCGTCAATATAATTTTCCATTTCAACTTTCGAGGTAAATTAAAGCTCAGTTTTTTATATAAAATTACGTAACAGTTAGAAAGGGTCTCTGGTGTTTAAATATTTTAATATATTCATTATAACTGTTTCTAACTTAAATACGTTTTAAAAGGAAATAGTGCTTCATAAAAATAAAGAAGACCGCAAGGGAGCTAGCAATAATCAGAACTAATGATATGGTAGTAGGATAATATGCATGCATTAAAACTTCCGTTGTATTAAAAACACTAGCGACTCACCCTCGCTCCGCTCGAGTTCGTCCCTAATTACGTTTTAACGTTTAGTATAGATTTCTCAGAGATGATATATTTTCCCGCAGTAAAAAGTATCCTGAATAACCAACTATTATCATACCAAATTTCCGTGATGCGGTAACAGTCAGACAGACAGACAAAAATTCTAAAAACTATAGATTCGGCGTCTGTATCGATAATAATTTCTATTACCATAAGATTTTCAAAAAAAATATTTAATGTACAGATTCAGCTTGGTTACTATTTTATTATATGTATAGATTACGAGAGATAAAATAATGCTGTAATTATAATATGACTAGCGACTCACCCTCGCTTTGCTCGGGTTCGCTCCTAGGTACGTTTTTAATTTTTTTGAGTGAGACCCTAATTCTTTTACTAAAATAAAAGTAGTCTAAGTTACTACTTATAACATCAGCTATCTGTCAGTGAAATTCCCGTCAAAATCAATTTCGCCGTTTCGAAGATTAGCCGAAACAAACAGACAGACAGACAGACAGACAGACAGACAGAGAAAAAAAATAGTCTTTTTTTCTAATTAGTGTCGTATTTACTTTCATAAGTATTTAATAAAACGCTGTTAATTTGACATTACAAGCAGACATTTCAATTTTATTTATATGTATAGATTTATTTTTTAATTTTAATTAATTACAACAACTTGCTCTTACTTCGCGTTGTTAGGTACGTTTTGTTATTGTTATATTGTATTATATATACAGACACCGCTAGCTTTTGCAAATTTTATTAGGTAACTGTAGCCTATGTGTTAGGTCACAGTAATAGTATGAAGTAGTATTATATATAGAAAATAGTCGGGTTTTTATTTTAATATCATTGGAAAAATATATTCGTTTTTCGGCAAAACAGTCCTTTTTTGCGGCGAAATACTAGGATTAGAAAATTCGATCTATTTTATTACCACGTTGTGTATTACCCACAAAATTTGCCTCGAAGAGAATCGAACCAATAAACTCTGACATAATATTCAAAGCCATTTAGAAAACATCACAAACAAGTAAAATTATCACTAAAGATCTGTTTGTTATATTTATAATAGAAAGCAGTTTTATTATTAGCAAATGTAAATAAATGTTGTAGCATTACGACGCAGGTGGCGTGGAACGTTACTCGTTGCTTATGTTTATTATGAACGATACCGATGTTTATTCTCGCCTTATTGCATTGTTTATGGATAAATTTCGCGAATTATCTTTATGGTGTGATATTTTTATATTTTTGGCACTATTTCATGGTGTTTTTGATGTAACTTTTGACCGTCTTTAAGAAAAGAGGAAGCACATGATTAGATTGTGTGTGTGTTTGTGTATATGTTGGTATATATTATGTACGCTGTTTTCATAAATTTTTATTTGAGTTATTCCAGAGCAATCCTACTAATATTATTATAAATGCGAAAGTTTCTAAGGATAAATGGATGTGCATGTATCCATATATGTAGATGTATGGATATTTGTTACTCGTTCACGAAAAAACTACTAAATGGATTTTAAAAACTTTACAATAATATAACTCATACATCAGAATAACATATAGGCTACTTTTTATTATGGAAAAATGTAATGTTTTTCTAAAGTCGAACCCAAGCGAAACGAGGGTGAGCCGCCAGACCTATATATATTTGAGTAAAAAAATTTACTCTAGATATAAGTAGCTTTTATAAATAATAATATCGTATATAACGATTTTAATATATATTTATATTATAAGCAAAATAAAAAAATGCATTTAGTTATGTTGGCAACATATTTATTAAGTTAATTACAAAAATGTTATAAAAAGCAACGTCTGTAAGAGGTATTTCGTAATGAAAGGAATATTCCTGAAAGACTACGGCGTTCATTTTACAGCTTTTCGTTAGTATTTTGTGAACGAAAATATTCAATATGACTTCATCTTTTTACTTATTTTTTATAAAATAACTATTGTTTTTTGTGCTGTAAGCAATAAATTATTGAAAATATCTGAATTTTTTCAACACTTAAATTGTAAAATATCTTACTGCGATAATGGATTTGTTTATTGAAGTAGTAAAATGTTATATATTATAATAAAACATTTTATTAAATATTAATTTTAATATTTCTCTATTTATTTTAATAGCTGTCTATTTATCGGCCTCTTTAAATGTTTAATGTAGATTTATATATTAAAATACGACAAATAAATCTAAAAAAAATTCAACAGAATAATTGAATATTATATCAAAAGGAAGCATAATTCTTAATATATAATAAGGTACGTAGGTACTATATATATAATATTTTCATTGTATGTATGTACTCAGCCCGTTTTTTAAGCTGGGCACGGGCCTCCCTTCAGTACGAGGGGGATCAGACCATAGCCCACCATGCTGGCCAAGTGCGGGTTGGCGGACTTCACACGTCTTTTGAAAACCTGCTAGGTTCTCTCAGACATGCAGGTTTCCTCACAATGTTTTCCTTCACTGTTGAGAGAAGTGGTAATCATGTTGGAAATGATTCATACATGAAAATATCAAAGGTGCGAGACTCGGGATTTGAACTCGCTTCACTCGGTTTCCCAAGCGAGCGCGACTCGGCCACCACTCCCTATTTTTATTATTAAGTAGTTATCTTTTGGAACTTGCTCTCGTTACACCTTCTATGACTAAAAACATTTCAAAAGCAAATATCATATACATACGAACAAACAACAAAAAACATATCCAATATAAAAAACAAATCTAATATTTAACTTTACAAAGATTCTTGGCTTAAAAAACTTAGGACTTAAAAAAAATTCATACACATTACATGCCAATCTAACGGCACTTTATCATAGTACAAAGGAATATTAAAAATACTCCTCTATTTTCTTTTCCACTCTTTGAAACGCCACACTTTAATTTCAACGCCATCAGCGTTGAAAAAAGTCTAGCAATATTTTGGATGTAAAAATATTTTCCGGGATAAGCCAGCGCGATGACGGCCCGGGATTTAGCGTAATCCCGTGACAATCCCCAACGTCCCGGGGCACTGGTGAATTTGGACGGGATAAGGCCTTACACCTCGGTCGGTAATATATTTTATACGTGTCTCATGTGCTGAATACCTAATTGAGTAGAGTAAGGGATCATTCGATAGTTAAAACGCTTCGTGGAGGCGTCTGAGGTTTTTTACACGTTCTGTCGCATTTGCTGAATTTAAAATGATATCTGCAATTTTATTTGCTTTTAATCATTTCAATGAATGATATAGATGTTTTTGCTTTTGTATTTCATGACAGAAAATATTGAAGACGAAAATTTTTGATATATTTTAATAAGTTTTATAATAAATAACTTAAAATATTTTTAAATCACAATCACAAGACACATGAAGTTGTTTTAAATTTAAATAGTATTTATTCATTTGCGTCGATTTACATTATCAAATGTCTTTTGGAAATTGAAATACATGTAATAAAATTCTGAGTCGAATCTGTACATAAGACATTTTTTGGAAAATCTTATTGAAATAGTCATAATTATCGATATAGAGGCCGAATAAAAAGTTTTTAGCATTTTTGTATCTCTGTCTGGAAACGCATCGCGAGAAAACCACTGGACAGATTTTGATGAAATTTGGTATGGTGACAGCTGGTTATCCGGGATATTGAATACTTTTTACTACAGGAAAATATCTCATCTCTGAGAAATCTATACTAACCATTAAAACGTATCAAGAGTCGAACCCGAGCGGAGTGACGGTGACTGACTAGTTTAAATATTATATGTTATCATGGTACTAACTCAATCTCACTTTACATGTACATAAATATTACTTTTTAACGACAAACGACAAAAAATGACATGATTTTATCAAAATTAATCAAAAACCGACATAATATGACCGATAATATGACTGAAAAAATCAAGACTTGAGAAATATAACACGAAACAATTTAATATGACTTCAACAATACAACCCAGTGAGTGAATCGGGATGAATTATTTAAAACTACCGCACGTCATTCTCACCGGTTAATTGTTAAAAACTTTTAATTGGCCACAACTTTACGTTTTCAGTTTATATAGAGCCACGAACAAAGCGGAAATAGAGAAGAAAGCTCGTTTAAATATATATTTTGTAGATGTGTTTGTTGTTTGTTTTATTGTTATTTTATAGTATCGTGTTGTAGTTTCACTTAATATTACAATTTATTTACAATTTTAAATGCAAAACTTTGTATGTATGTATGTCTGTCAATCCTTCACGCTGAAAAGGCTGGACTATTGTTGTATGAAATTTAGTACATAGATAAACTATGTGTATTTTAACGTTAAGAAATGTATTTATAGTAGGAGAGCCCAAGAGGGGGTTTTTGGAGTTACTCAAGCGCGGCAGATTAACATAAGGGAGGATACCTAGCACTCTGTTGAGTACCTCCACCATAACATAAGTTCTCTATATAAGGGTGCGCGTCTAGGGCAGCCGATCAAAATATTTAAGAAATATTTTGATAAGGTAGAAATACTTGAAACCGTCAGATTGGGGGCTAATTACATCCTGAAAAGTGCGCAATTCAATAATCTGTCGATTTGCACAAGCCGAAAAGGCAAAAATCAACTATAAATTTTATGTTTTCTACAATAGAAATATGTAATATATCTAAAAATGTAATAAACTTATAATTTATGAACATTTTGCAAAAATAAGCTACCGATATGATGCTAAATAGTAAATGCGGTTAAACACGCAGTAGAAAATGACATTGCTCGATGTAACTTTTAAAATATATAGCGACGATATAGCAATACTTCTAAAGAAAAAAAAAACAAAATTACTAAAACTCCTATGCAAGTACAACCCGATTTCCAAAGTGATTCCAGCAAAATTACTGTCAAAAATATTGTGGATTCAATTCCCACTTAAAAATTGTACATACTCGTAAATCCTACCAAAAATTGTAAATCTCTACTTATTGAGAACTCATTGAGGCATTTGGTATTTTATTGTACAGTAATGAATATTAAATAATCGTATTCAAACGATACTCTACTGGCCATCAAAGTAAAATTTACAACGTTTTACAACGTCAATTTTGCCACAAAATTTTATGCCTTAAAACTAATAGTAAAATGGTTGAAATTCCAAGCAAGGTATAAATTAGGTAAGCGATAAGTATAACCAACAATAACTAACGGATTCCTAACTGAAGGGGAGGGATTGGACTGAGTCCAGACTTTGATAAAGTCTAGATTTACAAATCTACACCCATTGTCCTGTGTGATTTGTTATATATACTCGTACTTGACGAAACAAACAATTACCACGATTTATATTACCACTAGCGGACTTACCCTGTACGTTTTAATTTTTTTGAGCGGAGCCCTAATTATTTTTCAAAAAATAAAAATAGTTTTATTGCTCCCTATAATATCAGCTATCTGCCAGTGAAAGCCCCGTCAAAATCAATCCAGCCCTTTCGGAGATACGCCAGAACAAGCAGACAGACAAAAAAAGTTGTGTTTTTCTTATAAGTACCTTATATAACTGCATTTAGTAAAAAAACTGTTATTTTGACATTACAAACAGACACTTCAATTTTATTTATCTATATTGATAATATATTTACTTATATGTATAGAATATACACAACCATTTCCCCAAAAAATAACTTAAGTAAAAATTATATTATTAAAGTAACAAAACGATTTTTATTTCTTTCCTCTAAAGTAAGCTCAGTTAAACGACTCATATTACCGTCACGCTACATACCATTACATTCACAATGACTTCCCACAATCCCTCGGTAATATAGCTGTCTAGAAGTTTGAAGTAATAAACAAGTTACCGGTGTGAAATATCCCTGTAAATAGTATCACAGCCAACCGTAATCTGAATTTATGATGCCTCTGACGACGACGGTAGCAAATGAATACTAAGATACCTTTATGAATGGAGCGTGTCGAGAATGGAATGACAAAGCCTTAAAAATTGTGGCTAACGCCCTTATATACTCGTTCGCTTAAAATATGAAATACGCACTTTACTTTCTGTCAAGGTGAATAAATCTTTGACATTAATTATGATTTATTTATCTTCTATCTATTCATATAATATAATTCTGAGTCGAATCTATACGTTAAATATTTTTTTGGAAAATCTTATTGAAATTGTCATTATTATAGATATATGGCCGAATCTATTGTTTTTAAAATTTGCTGTCTGTCTGTCTGACTGGGAACGCATCACGAGAAAACCACCGGACAGATTTTGATGAAATTTGGTATAATGATAGCTGGTTATCCGGGTCAACATACAGGATACTTTTTAGTGCGGGAAAATATATGATCTGATATATCCATATTAAGCGTTATATGTTTTAATAGCTTAGGTTTATGAAGTCACGTGTTAAAAAGTGTAATGAACTAAATTTATAAATAGTTTTAATAAACTAACGGCAGATCTCATTAACTTATACGAGTATATTTGTGGGTTTCTTACTAGCGATAGGTATTTGAAATAATAAAAAAAATGCTTATGTCAAATTTCTATCTCTAAAGAAAGTTTCACATAGAAATGTTATTGAGAACCGTCGGCAAAAAATACATTTTTGCACTACTGTAATATATGGAAAGTCAAATCAATAGAGCCATAACCGAAGGTTTCCCTATAAGCCATTGAAGTTTTCCCCTATTCACCTTCTGGTTCCATCATCATATCATCTCGGTGGTATTAGATTATTAGAACAATCTTGTCATCCGAATGAAACAAATGTATGCAAAGGTTAAGGTCGACTTCCAAAAGATGGCTACAAGCGAAGCTAACTATTTCAATAAGATTTTCAAAAAATATTTTATGTACAGACAGATTCGTCTCAGAATTTTATTATATATGTATTATTATTGAGCGGATAGAAAGATAGAATAAAAAATGGCCATACCACGCCATCTTACAGGTGCAAAGTGACATCCGCAATATAACCTTGGTCTAAATAGAAGTATTATCACAGAATCACGGGGCATAAGTCAATTATTGCTATAGTTTAAGCTTTAATCTCTCTAACCACTATACTATCTTGTACGAACTGATTTCTTTTAGAGTTTTTTAGTCCTTTAGACTCAGATATTTAGCCCAGTCGAATTTTGATTCCCACCAATTTGGCACTGCAACGGTTATCCATTAAACAAATTGCCAGCAACACTGTTGGCTTTATTGGAATACGCAAATAAAATATTAATTAATAACGAAATTGAAACGGTACAATAAAAGTTTTTATTTTGACCAACAAAGAAGGAATATTGGCATATTATTAATTTAGCACAGCTGGTCTACGTGTCGTTTACCTTTTGGATATTGGGTGTGAGCGATTATTTTCCATGTAGGCGATAACGATAGGTTTTTATATGTTACTAGCAGAAACCGCGGCTTCGCCCGCGTTCAATCTACGAAAAAAAACTTTTGCTTTATGTTATATAGCGACTCATTCTCTCTTCGCTCGGGTTCGTCCCTATGTATTTATATGATATTAAATTATTTGGATATAATTATTTGGACATACAAAATTACTATAAACGCGATTAAAAAATGGGGGGTGGGGGTAGGAGGGTGAAAAATATTTTATGACCTATTCTCATACCTACCAAATATACAAAAAAAAAACATTAAAATCGGTCGGGCAGTTTCGGAAGAGTGCGACAAGACGAAACACCGTGACACAAAATATTTATATATTAGAAGACTAGCGACTCACCCTTGTTTCGCTCGGGTTCGTCTTTGTACACTTTTTGACGGTTAGTATAGATCTCTCAGAAATTAAATATTTTCCCGCAATAAAAAGTATCCTACACGTTGACCAGAATAACGAACTACCATCATAGAATACAAATTTCATTAAAATGTATCCAATAGTTTTCTCGTGATGTGTTCCGAAACAAACAGACAGACAGACAAACATTTTAAAAACTATGGATCCAATCACTGTAATCTGTATCGATAATAAGAACTATTTCAATAAGATTTTCCAAAAAATATTTAATTTACAGATTACACTCAGAATTTTATTATATTATATAGACTAGCAATAGCGTTCATGGCTTATATTGTTTTTTGGGATATGAACAGGTACATAAATTGATGTAAAAAAATTGTACAAAAATAAAAAGCTTGACACTTTTAGGTGCTTATATTAAATTGCCTTTAATGCTAATATGTATGTTCAATACAATCGAAGTCAAGATTTATGCTAATAAATAAAAAATATATTAGTAATTATATTAAATCGAGCTATTAGTGAAAACTTTCTTTAGTCAAAATAACCTTTGAAATCTTTTAGAACACCATATCTTAATATTATTATACATACAAAATGCTAAAAATTAATTAATCGAATGTGTAATAATGCTATAATCTGTTTATGCTACGTTTTTTTACAATTCACATTTTTTAAGTGAAAACTTCTATAAGGCAGGTTTGGATGGGGAGTAAATTTATGTAAGTTGTCATCGACATGGTCACGTGACGTGTTAACGCTAACACTCAGAGTGCCGATAGATGTCAAAACCAGATAAATGTAAACAGTTTTCAACCGACTTCAAAAAGGAGGAGGTTCTCAATTCGACTGTATGTTTTTTTTTTTTTTATGTTTGTTACCTCAGAACTCCGTCATTTATTAACCGATTTGGACAATTTTTGTTTTGTTTGAAAGGGTATACTTCCAGATTGGTCCCATTTAAATTTAAAAAAAAATACCACCCCTAAGGGTGGAAAAACAACTAATAATGAATTTAACCTACTTCTAATTGTCATATTGACTTGAAACTTTGCAAGTATTTCTATTTTCGTTGATAGTACAGTGGTTCGGTGTTGTTGACCTGATCTGATGGCAAGGCCAGAAGGTGGATAGGTGGAACTCTTCAACGGCTAATAGTAGATACTTTGAGTTTGGGCTTATTTTGTTTGATTTGACAAGCCTAACACGTTAGAATCCTTACTTTGCTACTACTGTCTACACTAAAAAGGGAAAAATAAAAACTTTTTAACAAAAAAATAAAAACCGACTTCAAACAAAAGCACTAAAAAGTGAAAAATAACTGATTGGTAGTTTTCATTTACTATACATACCTAATCAAATATTTTCGAAGTCGGTGTGCTTTGGCTAAGTAATTAAAGCCTACCTATTAAATACATACCTAATCAAATATTTTCGAAATCGGTACCAGCCCATACGAAGCAAAGCACACCGACTTCGAAAATATTTGATTAGGTATGTATAGTAAATGAAAACTACCAATCAGTTATTTTTCACTTTTTAGTGCTTTTGTTTGAAGTCGGTTTTTATTTTTTTGTTAAAAAGTTTTAATTTACAAATTTTAATTTTAGATCAAACAGTTAATTTGAATATCCATAAATAATAATTGTTTGTTTATAGTTTTAAGTTTTCACTTCTGTCAGCAGTCATGAGACTGCTTTTTTTTAAATGCTATATATATCGTGGTTTAAACTCATAATTATGATATTTTATAACTTTAAAAGAATATGTTAGACAATTAAAATTTGAATATTTTTTTAAGAAACTTAAAAAGATAAAAACACAACATAACTCATTATTAACATCTCTACAATTTCATAAAAATATTATCAAAGAAGAACAAAGTATTGTTAAAATAAACTTAGATCTTCAGACAGAAAAAAGGTTACATATTTATCATGGAGTCTGCGATTCCAGTATCAAATAAAGTACTTTATTAGGTTTACGAATATTCTTTCACTATTTGGTAAAAACGTTATATCACTTTTAAAAAACTTTTTTTCAAACAAACAAATATTTTCTAAATAAGCTTACAAAACTTAACTTACAGTAAAAAATAAATGTAAACAAGTAAAAAATAATAATCACGATCCGATTACTAGTTTCGGAGAAATTCGACGAATTGCACAAACATACATATGTCAAATATTACATACAAATATAAATATGTACAAACATACACACATACACCTAGAAAATTTTGTATATTTGTTTGGAAGCTCTAATAGGCTATCATATTATTCCCGTTGCGTTCCAGAGTTTCTTTCGCCAGTTCTTCTCAGGACTGAGGCTTCTTCTTTCGAACTGTAATAATTTAATGCTGAATAAAATATTTTGTATTTGAATTTGAATATGTGAATATTTTGTAGCTCCGATAATATTACATACATACTAAATCGGTAGTTTCATATACGTTGAAATATTAAATATATTAATTTGCTCGATTTATTTGGTCATAGTTACTTTTTGCTAATAAAATACACCGATTTTAAAATCCCTTAAAGTACCCACCCTCAGGGGTAGATGTAAACTGATATTCTAAAGAAGTTACTCAGAAAAATGGAGGGATAGCAAAATTCTAATAAAAGTGACATGGGTTTCTTTCCATCTTACGAAAGAAAAAATATATATCTCTTAGACATATATATATATATATATATATATTATATAATATATATATATATATATATATATATGTCTAAGAGAAATGCTTAACTTATTATAATGCGATTTTCACTTATTGATACCAAGTTTGAAAAATAACATACGAGCGGAACTACGGGCGAGATTTAGTCAGATTTGAGATTTTTTTTTAAATTTCTGTTTCAGCCTAAAGCCCATTGATACTTAGAGAATTTAAAGACAATCCTTTTCACTTCAATTTTAAAAGTATTACATATTTGGCAATCAACTCGAAGAAGGCTAATTGAGTTCCGTGCCATAATCGATATGTTTTTAATTTGCATGGCAGCCTTTTTGAAATTCGCCATCTTGGTTTTTCATTATTTATTGTTATAGCAGCGATAGAAATACATACTCTGTGAAACTTTGAACTCTCTACTTATTACGGTTCATGCAGCGAGATATAGCCTTGTTACAGACTGATGGACGGACGGACAACGGAGGCTTAGTAATAGGATTCCGTTGGCACCATTCGGGTACCGAACCCTAAAAAAATGTATTTTGGCAACAACGCCATCTAGCAGATCCAGCTATCGTTAAGAAACATTATGTACCAATATCTGACCCCATAATAACACAAAAAAGCAACTTCGGTCATTTGGAGAATCTGGTCCATTGAGGAGAAGAATTACGAACACACGTACACCGTGTTTTTATATATAAATAAACATTAGTAAAGAGAACAAAAATGTTTCTAAGAATTTTAAAATCAAAATACGGCAATCCAAATTAACTTTCCCTCGTCCAGGATCCTGGCAATTTCCTGTTTTTTATTTCAAAACGAAGGAATGAAGGAATTCGGTCTCGCGTCGAGAATCAACTCGCAGTTTCACTCCATAGGATTATTGTTACTGTTTTAGTCAAGTACAAGTTACAAGAGTTAAAGAGAAATTTTAATATATAAAGCTAGTGGAAGCTTTACAAATTATACATACCTATTTCAAGAATAAACTAAAAGCGGATAGGTTCAATCCTTTTTGAGGTAACGTATTGCAGCTGATTCATATCCAGAGGGATCTAGTTGACTTTCCGGGATTGAAAATAATCACTTTTACTCTTCAGCTTCTAAAGTCTTTATACAAATAAAGTAGAAGATTTTAGCTATTGAAGAGTTTTACTTTTAGCCCCAACATCAGCCCAAAATACATGATTTTTATAGAACTTTTACTGACTGATAGAGGAAAAAAGGACAAATTTAGTTGAAAAGGACATGGGATAGTTTTATCTTTGTGAAGTAATGGTAAATAGGAGTATTACGACATGGTTGGCACTACTGGTCTGAAGCCAGAGGAAGTCAAGGGACAGAGGTGCCAATGTAAAAACTATGAACAAATTCATAAGCCTTCGTTGTAGAATACAGTGTACAGGCAAGTAATTGCCTAAAAGAGTAGTTAGTAGCTCCGTTCAAACAAACAAACAACGTTACACATTAGTACATAAAATAATATAAAATATATTTAAAAACAAGTACATACATACATACATCAATTCTAATATTATAAAGAGGTAAAGTTTGTGAGTTTGTCGAGATCTACTGAACCGATTTGATGAAATTTGGTAAGAAGATAGTTTAAGACCCTGGGAAGGACAAAAGATACTTTTTATCCCGGAAATCGTCCCTTAAGGGGGTGAAAATGGGGATGAAAGTTTGTATTGGGAAGCAAGGGTGAGTCGCTATTATTAAAATAAAAATAAATGACTACATAAAATCATAATTTATTACATAGCACCCAAATAGTATATATTTTTAATTTCAATTCGCTACAATATATATTTTGCTTGAGACAAAATAAATAACCTAACCTATATAAACAGTTACAGCAATATAAAAAGCAAATAACAAGTTCGATCTCACTGATCCTAACAACTGGGTCTTTTAAAGTTGCAGCTTAAGTGGAATAGAATGCTTTACTTCATTGCTTAGAACAATAAACGTAAGTATTACTATTTTCAGATTCAAACATATAAACCCCAATGCTTTTATATTATTTTAATTGATTTTTGTGATTTTTATCATACGTATACTTATGTGTTTTCACCTATGTAATAGAAATTAAAATGAAGCATACGAGATGTCATAACGGCGTAATAGCATACATATGTATATAGAGTCATATTTTTGATATAATTACTTTATATGGAAAATTAAAGACACGTTTTCGTTATGCTAAGGTCCTAAGTAGTTAGTTCTGCTTTCAGAATGCAGAAAACTTATTTTAAGCATAGATTTAAGTTAAAGTATCATATTATATATATATATATAATATATAAGTAATCTCACGAGATATTCAATTTTAAACAAATCATGTAAAGAAGACCGATGGTCTCTAATTATAAGCGCAGAAACCGGACCTACCTTCAATACGAGGGGATCAGGTCATAGTCCACCACGCTAGACAACTTTACGTTCGCGAACTTTACAAGTTTCTTCCAGGTGCAAGCGTCCAATTATACAGGATTTAGAGATCATGATACTCGTATATAATATAACTAGGGATTAACCCTCGCCTTACTTGGGTTCCTTACCCAAGGTGCTTAAGAGAAGCCTATATACTAGATTTATATTAGATTTATCTGAGTACTACATTTAAATCAAATCTGTCCAGTCTTATGAATGAGTAACAAACACACACACGCGTATATGTATATATAGAAACTTATTCATACATATTCGCATATTTAATAGTAGACCAATAATAATTATCATATTACAGTTATTGAATTATACTAGCGGCTCACCCTCGCTTTGCTCGGGTTCATCTCTAGGTACTTTTTAACGGATAGCATGGAATAGATAGATATTGTGTTACTACTCCGCTCCCTTAGGTAGTACTCCGCTCCCTTAGGTAGTAGAATGATGATATATAGCCTAAGCCTTCCTCGATAAACGGGCTATTTAATACAAAAATAATTTTAATATCGGATTAGTAGTTCCTGAGATAAGAGCGCTTAAACAAACAAACAAACAAACAAACCAACAAACAAACAAACAAACAAACAAACAAACAAACAAACAAACAAACAAACAAACAAACAAACAAACAAACAAACAAACAAACAAACAAACAAACAAACAAACAAACAAACAAACAAACAAACAAACAAACAAACAAACAAACAAACAAACAAACAAACAAACAAACAAACAAACCTCTGCCTCTTTATAATATTAGTATAGATTACGTTAGAAATATCTACTATGATAGATATTTCAACCGTAATATTATAATCCAATAACTTGCTCCCTACATTCATTGAACTTAGTCGGCAGTAAAAATCTGATGAGGCCTAATGACAGAGATCCTCCTCGCGTTTTTTACGATGTCTCGAAGCGACGGTACATCGGAATTTGTGAGTGTAATAAAGTTAAGCATTTCAAGTATTTTCTTAGAAAACTCGTGTGTCATTTTACTTGTTATATATAAAAAATTATCAAATTCATCTTAAGTAAATATCAGCACTCTATGTTGAAATGCAAGGAGCTTTTATTTTTGTTATTTTGCTTTAAGTTTACTAATTTTGTAAGTACTGGTAAGTGGGCTAATATTTAAAAGTCTCTTAACTTATTAGTTTATTTTTTCTTCTTATATGACTTAGACTTTGGTAATGAAATTTTCGTATCCCCGTCCCGTTATATACTGTCACATGGTCATATGAAAAATTTATTCACTGTTCATTACTGACGACACGTTTGGCTCAGTTTGTAGTGACCCTACTTGCTGTGCCAGCGGTCGTGGGTTCGAGTCCCGCTGGAGGCATTCATTTGTGTGACGAGCACGAATGTTTGTACTACAGTCATGGGTGTTTATATTTATAATATGTATGTATTTAAAAGTTATATATGTGTAGTGTATCAACTATCTGGTATCCATAACACAAGCCTTGTAGCTTATCATGGAACTAGATGGCGCTGTGTTAATGTCCCAACATATTTATTTATTTCTTTACAATAGCTCTTATAGTAACGATACGGCCAAGCCATATATTTTGACTAAGGTGTAGAGTTTGTGTAGTTAGGGCTTGTAGAGTTAAGGCGTGTAGTCTCGTCTTGGCAACATTTTACATGAAATTGTTTTTTGTGGGATTTCACTTCTTTTTGTAAGTTGCTTATGAATTTTTTTTCATTTTTCTTTCTTTTTTTAGGGTGTTGTATTTTATAATTTATAACAAGGAGTCCCTATATAAATTTTCAAACCTCTAGCATCAAAATTTGCGGAAGTCTCATACAAACTTTCATCCCCTAGTTTAAGGGGTTGGGGGTAAAAGTTCCAAGTTTTAGAATTTCTTTGTTGCTTATGTACTAATACTAGGTTACATACCAAATTTTAGCTTTCTAGGATTTCAGAAAGTATCCTAAGAATTTTGATGATCATCAGTGAGTTAGTGATGAAATCGGAGTTTTTTGGATATCAATAAAATCTAAAGTATAGGAGCTATGCAATTGAAACTTTATGTATTTAATAAATCTACTAGTGATATCATATTCCGAGAATTTTTTTTATCTGATATAATCCAACCCCAAGTTATGAGGTTTCAAAAAAACGACGAAGCGCTTTGAGAAAAAGTAGGGAGTGGCCTTGTGCTTCGCTTGACTCGTCTTTTCTTTGTTTCGTTCGTTCTTTGTTTTCGTTTTTTTCTTTATTTCCATTATAGTAAAAGTCTTATGTAAAAGACATGTACATATGTATGTAAAAGTTCTTTTATACATATAATAAAATTCTAACTGAGTCGAGTCTTGGAAAATCCTATTGAAATAGTTAATATTATCGATACAAAAACCGAATCTATAATTTTTAGAATTTTTTTATGTCTGTCTGTCTGGGAATGCATCACGAGAAAACCACTAGACAAATTTTAATGAAATTTGGTATGATAATAGCTGGTTACCCGGGTCAACATAGAGCATTCTTTTTACTACGGGAAAATATCTCATCTCTGAGAACTACTATAATAATGAGAGATACTAACCGTTAAAACGTTCCTAGGGACGAGCCTCAGCGGAGCGAGAGTGGGTCGCTAGTGTGTGTATAAAATAAAAAAATAGATTTCGAATAGACACTGGACAGAATATATCAGCCAAACTGCCATAACCAAATAAAAAACGAAGTTCGTGTAACAATGTTTCTAAATTTTCTTTTAATGCAATACAATTGCTCAGTTTCCATTACCGTTAAACTGCCAAATCCTATCCTACTAATAGTATAATTGGGAAAGTTTGTGAGGATAGATAGATAGATGGATGTTTGTTACTCTTTCACAGCATAACGGCTGAACGGATCTGGACACAAATAGATTATAGTCTGGAATACACATACTTAGGTTTGTACTTTTTATCCCGGAAAATTTGTTTTTGCCTAGGGACGAACCCTAAGCGAAGCGAGGATGAGTATTTTAATAATTGTATTTAATAATAAGAGTGCTAGTATTTTAATAATTATCAGTTATTATGCTATTTTTAAATCTTACAAACGTATACTTAACCTATAGTATGGTAGCTTTCCAAACAACAGCAAAACTCGAAATCCGTGACAATTGACCAGTCTCCGAGATGAAATTAAATCGCGGGACACTTCGCACCTGCCTGAAAACCGATTAAAATGATAGAACGATGTGCGCGGATTTGACAAAGATTAAATATGGCTGGATATAACTATAATATTATTTCGATTATACGAAAATAAAGTCATTGCCGTCTGACACAACAGTAAGTTCCCAGATTCTATTCCCAATCGGTATGCAAATAGTTAAATAGGCACTGGTAGCACAGTGGTAACGCGCTCGCTTGGGAAACCGAGCGAAGCGTGTTCAAATTCCGGGTCTCGCATCTCTGATATTTTCATATGCGAATCGTTCCCGACATAATTACCACTTGTCTTACGGTGAAGGAAAACATCGTGAAGAAATCTGCATGTCTGAAAGAACCTAGCAAGTTTTCGAAAGAATGTGCAATCCGCCAACCCACACTTGGCCAGCGTGGTGGATGGTCCAGGTGGGTGGGATGGCCTGATCCCCCTCGTATTGAAGGGAGGCCCGTGCCCAGCAGTGGGTTAAAAGGGGCTGAATACATGTTAATAGTTTACTACTTAAGTAAGTTAGTTAATCTGTTTTTACTAAATAACTTACCTCAAAAAAAAATCAGACTAAGGAATAATCGAATAAAGATAATAAGGAATAAAGGCAAAGTGTCATAGAACAAAATATTAAGCCAAATATTATTTTAAAATAATATATGTTTTAAAACAGAATACAAATATTAATAGAATATTCATTACTTTAATAAGAAAGTAAGCGTTAAAAAATAAAAATAGCTGAAGGAAGTCATTAAAATAACGAAAAAATATTAAATAAGCTATACTTATGTTAGCTCTCTATCAAGAGGAACTAATGCTTAAAAACACAAAAGAGTATAGTATTTTTTTATGATTCATATTTTGTTCTCTATAATTTTAAATTAACAATCCCTCCACGACCGTGGACACCCCGAGGTGTCAGTTAACAATAGATTTCTTAGAATTTGAATTAATTTCTTAGAAATTTACCTGGAGGTGTTAAACCTATTTTTATAGAAAATCACTTATTCTTTGAATAAATTAAATGACCTGTACGAGAAAAGTAGCATAAACAGAAAATTAAGCTTCTATTTTTGACGTTGACATTTCTTTTGGAGGGTTCCGTCTATATAATTCTTTATTCTTAGAATAATATACAAACAATTTGATAATAATGACATTTAAAGTATTTTATTGTACTTGTTCTTAGATTTACACGAATATTTAGCATTTTAAATAAAATCTGTGTCTCCCGTGTCTATGATTGCTGTAAGGCATTCGAAACGTCGAAAACCAAAAGCAAAAATAAATCTGCGAAAAAATATAATGGATTGGACCTGTATTCATTTGAATGGCAATGCCATTACTTTGAATTGGATTACTTATTACAGTAAATGAGCTACAAAGCCCAAAAATTTGTCAGTAATAGAAACTAGTAAGAATAGAAGAGTATAATATATTTAGTTTTAATTTTTTAAATTAACTTTCTGATCTATACATATAATAAAATTCTAACTGAATAGAATGTGTACATAGTATATTTTTTGGAAAATCTCATTAAAATATCTCATCTAAGAGAAATCTATACTAAACGTTAAAACGTAACTAGGGACGAATCCGAGTGGAGCGAGGGTGAGTCGATTGTAACATTATATAAATAAAAAAATGTACAAGACGAACCTTATTATTCTAATTAGGACAAATATTATAATTATGCTTACATAAACAATACGCCCATGTTACATGATACTCATTTAAAACGTACAAAATTACTGTTCTCTTACCTGAAAAATAGCAATAACAAATTCTTCACACAATATTACATCTCTGTTCTTGATTTAATCTTTCATTCCCGGCGTATTGCGCGGGTGAAATTTTTCAAACGTCACCAGTTTGACAAATGCTCCGCGGGGATCCGCCGCAAATTACAATCCAGCCATTTTGCCCGCTTTTTTTTTTAATTGGCACAGATGTAGGTTTAGGTGTTCCGTCTTTCTGCCATTCAGTGATTACTTTGAAGATTAAAATCTGTTTAGTCTGCTCATTGTGAAACTGATTTAATAAATTGATTTTAAATAATGTATGCATAGACAAAATGTTCTCTATACATTGTAGTTAGGTAATATATGTATACTTTTTACATATAAGATCTAAATATTTGCTGAGTGCTCAGCGTTTTTATTTAACTACATATAGCTATTTCTTTAAAAAATCGTAATATAGACTCAATTTTAAAGACAATATAATTAAAGTATATTTTTTGTGCTATATTGTAAAAATTAACATTTTCAAAAATACTATTAGTTAATAATAAGTTTTTAATTAATAAATGCTATATAAGTATTTTAATCGTGTCATAGACAAATATATAAATGAAAAAAAGATGAATATAATAAAATGGTTCTCAGAGACCAAAAATTTAAAATTACATTATAATCAATTCGCATGCTACGCCACCTCTACGAAATGGCGACAATAAAACAAAAAAAAAGACTGTTGATCACAGCGACCATGGTGTTTCTCACGATAACCAATATGTATGATGTCTCAATATAGTTTTTAAGGTACGAAAATTTAATCATTCACTTTTGAAACGCAAGACATGTTTATGAATATTTACCAGAGAAACACCGTTAAACACAGAGAATTTTTGAAGCCGTTTTTGATCTTTGCAGCTTTGAAGCAAAGGGATTGTAGGGATATAATCGTATTAAGTTACGCTTACATCTAAATTGAATTAATATTACCGTAAAAATTAAAAATTACGTTTAAGTATCCATTTAATAACATCAGCTATTCCGTCTTACTCAGATAGAGAATAACATAGATGGAGCATATAGAACAATAGATGAAGCCAGCGCTGGATTTACAAATTGCAAAGGGCAAATTTTTAGGGGCGGCAAAATTCGGAGGTGAGAAAAAGTATTTCTTCGCGTAATCTTAAACTGATATCGTTTATAATTTATTTCTTTGCATTTTTCAAAAAAAAAATAAAAATTAAAAAAATTTAAACTTTAACATTTTATTCAAAATTTCGATAATGAGGCGGCATTTTTTACTATGTCCAGATGAAATGAGAGAGAAGCCAAATGAAATGGTCTATTTCAGAAAATATGTCAATTTAATTATTATTTTGAATATAATATTATTAATTTTGATCTTGATGAGTGTTTTTTTTGTATAATTCTTGTGGTCCTCGGTTTCTTATCTTGATGTTAAACATTTTATAAAAACACAAACTCTTGAAATCAGTAATATCAGTACTAATAATATTTATTAAAATACAATTTTATTTAACTTTTTTACAATGTACACACTATATTTTTTATTATTATTATTTATGTTTTTCTTATTGTATATTATATACCTACTCCATGTACAGTGATAAATAAACAGTTAGATTTAATTTTATATCAATCCATACTAATCTGTATATAATAACATAATTATAATATATATAATAAATATTAAAAATGTGAAAATTTGTGAGTGTGTATGGCTGTTTGTTACTTTTTCACGCTAGAACGGCTGAACGGACCTGGATGAAATTTGGCACATAGATAGATTATAGCCTGGAATAGCACATAGGCTAGGTTTTTATCCCGAAAAATTTTTCCCGTGGGATAGATTTGTTTTTGTCTAGGGAACCCGAACCCGAAGCGAAACGCGTTTGAGTCGCTAGTAAAGACTAGTAGACGTAATATATCTGAATGGCTGGATTTTTTTTATACAATATATTTGTGGTTGTGAAAAAAGGCTCAAATAATATACAAACCGATAAAATATATACAAAATAAGTGTAATATATTGGTTAATATGGAATAATAATATATGAATTTCGTAGCTATAAGGCAAAAATAGAACCCATGTATATAAGGCGTGCAACCCTAAAAATAATGCAAAAGGGCCTACTTTAAAAATTAATTATTAAATTGCAAATCGAAGTCGATTCTTTTGATTTGCAACAGTCCCAAGTTTCACTTGAAGCTCCTTGACGACGCTACAATTAGCGTATACAAATAATAATTTATTTTACGGCCCAAGGGCTTCATCTCACATGCAGTTGGTTCATATTTGTTTATCATTACGCCTATCTTTTAATTGATAAGAGTACTGACGTGGAACCATTGTTGATTTTGAAGAGGACTTGGTAATTGGGTACGAAGTTAAAAAGTAGCAATTAACCGAGAAATATGTCGTAATATTATTTTGGTGTTTTTATTGCTATTTTATATATTTAGGAGTTTAGTTCCAATGATATAACTAAAACTTAAACTCCCATATAATTTAACTTCTAGATAATAAGAAAGTGTAAGTCAGACGTAAAGGATCGTTAGGAGGTTAGTTATTATTATAGGAGTAAAAGTTTATGCACTTACAGTAAACATTTTATTTATTTATATCTAATACTAGCGATTCCCCCTCGCTTCGCTCGTGTTCGTCTCTAGCTTGCTTCCCAATACAAACTTTCATCCCCATTTTCACCTCCTTAAGGGGATATTTCCAGGATAAAAAGTCCTATGTCCTTCCCAGGGTCCCAAATTATCTTCTTACCAAATTTCATCTAAATCGGTTCAGTAGATCCAGAGAACTCACAAACTCACAAACTTTACCTCTTTAATATTATAGTATAGATAAAGCAACAAAATCTATCCCATGGGAACCGTACCTTTTCCGGGATAAAAAGTAGCTTATGTGTTAATCCAGATTCCATGTCAAATTTCATTCAGATCCATTAAGCCGTTCTGGCGTGATTAAGTAACAAACATCCAAATAGCCATCTAAACTTTCACATTTATAATATTAGTAAGATTTATTAATATCTTATTTAGTAGGCATTTAAAAATAAAAAACCATTCAATATGTGCATTTCTCATTTTGAGCTCTATCATATTTAGATACGCCACATAATGCATTTTTTTTTATGTTGGGACATTAATACACAGCACCATCTAGTTTCATGGTAAGCTACGAGGCTTGTGTTATGGATACCAGATAGTTGATACACTACACATATATAAACTTTAAAACATACATATTATAAATATAAACACCCATGACTAGAGTACAAACATTCGTGCTCATCACACAATGAATGCCCCTAGCGGGACTCGAGCTAGTAGGGTCATTACACACTGAGCCAAACGTGTCGTCTTTAAACTTTTATTTTTATATTCTAGTTTTCCTTCCAAGAAAGCACTCAAATATTTAATTCTTATGTCTTTACGATATATATATATATATATATATATATATATATATATATATATATATATATAAATCATTACATTAATAACCAAAGTTAAAAAATTTCTTTTAGAAGGAAATAGGTTGTAACAGATTAACAAAGATACAGAAACACGAGTAATAAATTCATGAAATTAATGAAAACGTTTTGAATATACCTTATTTATTATTTTTCGATGTAATGTATACTTAATTAACTGTAATATTTTGTTTTTATCTTAGATATGTTCTTTCATTTTAGATTTTCCCAGAATTTTAATTAACTTTTGCGTATTAAGCTGGCAAACTAAATCTATACATATAATAAAATTCGATCTGAGTCGCATCTGTACATTAAGTATATTTTGAAAAATCTTATTAAAATAGTCATTACTATCGATACAGAGGCCGAATCTATAGTTTTTAGAATTTTTGTTTGTCTATCCGTGAACGAGTTACGAGAAAACCACTGGATAGATTTTGATGAAATTTGGTATGATGATAGCTTGTTGTCCGGGTCAACATATAGGATACTTTTAATACGGGAAAATATCTCACCTCTGAAAAATCTATAATAAACATTATAACGTAACTAGGGACGAACCCGAACGGAGCGAGGGTGAGTCGCCACTCGCTAGTGTATAATATAAGTTTATTAAGATTAAAGTAACTGAAGCGTAAGCATTTATATTTTAAAAGTAAAAAGTTTATCAATATCGCAATAACGTATTGGAAAACTTTTAAATATATGTATATGTTTGTTTACATTTAATTTTCATGTATAAAATAAGCTTAAAAGCAGTCTCTGATTTGTTTTTTGTTTATTTCTATAGATATTTTCAATAAGCAAGTAGTGGAAGCTATATTGCATTGAAGACAGTGTAAAGTGATCTGGGGCCCTTACTAATATGGTAAAGGAAAACATCGTAAGAAAACCTTTATATGTAAAAGGACCTAATTTGTTTCTGTAAAACGAATACAATTTAAAACTTCACCTATCCACATTTGGGCAATGTGGTGCAGTGTGACTTAATCATCGTCATAATATAAACATGATCATATTCAAAACTAGCGGCAAGCAAAAACAAATTTATCCCTCGGGAACCGTATATTTTTCCGGGATAAAAAGTAGCATATGTACTATTCCAGACTATAATTTATCTCTGTGCCAAATTTCATCCAGAACCGTTCAGATGTTCTGGTGTGAAAGTGTAACAAACATACATCCATTCTTACAAACTTTTGCGTTTATAATATTAGTAGGATACTCAAAAGAATGAGTTATAAGACGATTAGTTTTATCCTAGTATTATTATAAATGCGAAAATTTGTGAGGATGTATGGATGTATTGATGTATGTATATCTGTTACTCTTTCACGCAAAAAATACTGAATGGATTTTATTTAAACTACAATAATATAGCCCATACATGAGAATAGCACATAGGCTGCTTTTTATCCCGGAAAAATGTACAGTTCCCGTGGGATAGGTTTGTTTTTGTTTTTCTAGTTCTTTATAATTATCTTTGTTTAATTATCCCAAAATTAATGGTAAATGAAGCTTTTCTTGATTTTTTTTATAAGCAAAAGCATCGTATTGTAGTAGGTATAGTACACAAAATATCGTTTTTATCTATACATATAATAAAATTGTGACTAAGCCGAATCTATACATTAAATATTTTTCTAAAAATCTTATTGAAATAAACATTATTATCGATACAGAGGCCGAATCTATAGTTTTTAGAATTTTTGTCTGTCTGTTTGCTGTCTGTCTGTCTTTTACCGCATCACGGAAAAACCACTGGCGGGATTTTGATTAAATTTAGTATGGTGATACCTGGTTATGCGGGTCAACATAAAAGATACTTTTTACCGCGGAAAAATATCGCATTTCTGAGAAAAAATACAAAAACTGCAATGTAAGAGTATACTAATATGTAAAACCTAAGAATTTAGTTTTGGTCATCAGAACGCAGGCGGAGCCGCGGGCAATACTAGTTATATATATATTTACTACTAGTATAATAAAAAATATAATCTATTTATTAATATATTTATTAAATATAATAAATCATATTATATTTTTTTGCAATAGTATCCTAGCCTCAATTCTACCGTTTTCGGAGAAAATTAAATTAGTGAAATAACAACAGTAACTCAGGAAATAGAAAATACTTTGCCAGATTTCGTGACGGCATTGTGTATTGGACTTCATTGGCACTCTGAGTTAAAGGGAATAGCGTTATTCTCAGTGAGTTTTTCTGTTATTCTGAGTTTTAATACTGAAATTCAAATATATATTTTTCACGATAGTAAAACAAAATATATTTTATTGGATTTTGGCTAATTAAAGAATTGAATTCATTATTGATTCAATGTATGGAGCCCTTTTTAGCGTCCCATTGCTGGGCGCGGGCCTCCCTTCAATGCGAGGGGTATCAGGCCATAGTCCACCACGCTGGCCAAGTGCGGGTTGGCAGACTACACGTGTTTTTCCAAAACTTGCTAGATTATCTCAAAAATGCAGGTTTCCTCACGTTGTTTTTCTTCACCGTAAGACAAGTGGTAAACGAGTTGGAAATTATTCACGAAAATATCAGAGGTGCGAAATCCGGGATTTGAACCCGCTTCACTCGGTTTCCCAAGCGAGCGCGTTACCGCTGGGCTAACACTGCCTAGTGATTCAATAAAGAAATAGAATGAATTTTATATGTTAACCCATTTATTCCGCTGTAAAATATTTTTTTGTACGATCAAACAATTATATAAGCTGTTTTTTTTTTCAAATAATACTTTTTTTAAAGCAGTATTAGTTAAAGGTATATAGCTTGGACCGCTTTACAGTCTGTGTAAATAGTCAAGTCACGTGCCGAGGCGACTCCGTCACGCGGTGTCAACGACACTGATTTTAGCGTTGTATAGATCGTTAGATAAAAGATTTCTACCACAATATATTAAATCAATATTAATGCACTGATATCCGATGATATGGCTTAGTCACTTATCTAAATGCCTTTACCTACCTATTGAAAGTTTGAATGAGATAGATAGATCAGGATGTTTAAAGTTTTCAAAGTAAGAAAATTTATTACTTATTTATCAGTTATTTAACAAATTTCATTACTTAAGTTAGCCTATGTGTTACTCCAGGTCATTTATATAATATGTTAAATTCAAAGTTAGCAGTTGGCAGGTATGTCAACACACAGCCTAAGCTGGATATGAAAGGAAGGTGTGTTCTTTGTAAAGTGTAGGTACCGAACACGAAAGTGTTTTTTGAAATTCCTTCTCTAAGAGAGTGAAATGGGGGTTGAACTTTCTGTGAAACTTTAATTCTCAGGGTTGATTGACTCTAAAATTGATACAGTGTTTTTAATAATTACTTATAACATAAAGCCAAAGAATGTGTTTTTATTGTTTTAACGCGAGTGAAGCCGCGGGTTCTGCTAGTAGTCTATATGTATACATTTAATTCCGTTCAGCCAGTTCAACGTGTGGGAGTAACAGAGATACATACATACATAGGTACATATTATGTTTTCATATGTATGTATGTTTTTTAATCCTACACGCCTTTCGCATTTATAATAATAGTGTAATTATGATATTATGTATGTCTAGAATGTAGGAGTTAGGGGATGAACTGCTAAAATTTAAAACTCCGGAACTACTGAGGCGATTTTGAAATGGTCTCATTACAGGTCATGTTGGCTATTTTTAAAGATAATTATAATGATATATAAAATAGCTATAATTAATATATAAATTTATAATTATATATAAAATATAGCATATTAAGTAAAATATAACAAACTATTAAAGCTTAAAGTTTGATCAATATAGTTATGGTTTAAGGGACCTGAAACTCCTGATGTATAGGCCAAATTGGTGACCAATACATCTGTCAATTAGTTACCATTAATATAGTATACAAATTTGTGTAAATTATAGGAAAGACTGGCAGAACTCGAAAAAAAAATCTCAAAGGTAGTTTCATATAAAATTTCATACCCTATTTCATCCACTTGTAGGATGAATTTCGAAAAATACTGAAACATTTATTTATTTAATTTTATTGACGAGCATTAATACCAAGTTTCAAGTAATTCTGATCATAAATATATATTTTTTATTGTATTATAACGTGTTTTCCCGTGGGAATTAGATAATGTCCCGCGATAAAAAATAGCCTATGTCACTCTCCAACCCTCCAACTATCTCCACACAAAATATCACGCCAATCCATTACTCCATTTTGACGTGAAAGAAGGACAAACAAACACACTTTCACATTTATAATATTAGTATGGATACAATTATGTGTTAGTGTATAACTAAGGGAAAAAGTGCTTTTTTAACGCTAAGCAAATCAAAGATGGAAAGAGAAGACACATAGCAGCTTTTCTCAAGCGGTTTTTCGAGTTTTTGGTTTAATAAGCACAACATTTTATTGTTCTTCATTTGCTATATATAACTTTTGTATGAATATGAGACAAAATATTAATAAAATATATAAAATAATATTATTCGTTTAAATATTACAAATAAGTTTCTAAAATTTTCAGAAACTAAACGACCTAGACTAGACATATTTAAAACCTTCAAGACTGGTTTCGTATAACGAACAGTGGTACATATTAATTAAATACATTGTATTCTACGACTAAATTTAAGCTCGCATAATTCAACTAAACAACGACGATCAACTAAAATTAAGTGTCATAACTCAATAATGTACCTAACATGTATTGCTAACTTACAATAGAGTAAATATGACAGAGACATTTTCTATACATATAATAAAATTGAAACTATGCGGAAGCTGTACATTAAATATTTTTTGGAAAATCTCTTTGAAATAGACATTATTATGATGAAAATGAAAATCTCTTTGAAATAGACATTATATACAGAGGCCGAATCTATAGTTTTTAGGATTTTTTTCTGTCTGTCTGTTACCGTATCACAGAAAAACCACTGGAGGGATTTTGATGAATTTGGTATAATAGTGATAGCCGGTTATCCGGGTCAACATATAGGATACTTTTTACCGCGGGAAAATAACTCATTTCTGAAAAAAAAATACAAAAACTGCAATAAAAGAGTATACTAATATGTAAAACCAGAGAATTTGGTTTTTGGTCATCTGACCGCGGGTGGAGCCGTGGGCAATGCCAGTATTATGTAAGAAAATAATAACAATTTATGATAATGTTAAAACGTAGTACTACCTTCTACGTCAGAGGTAGCAGGATCGATTTTCCAATGCAAAATATATACAGAATATGTATTACTCAAATTTTAGTCATTTTGATATGGTCAAAATGGAAATGCAGTACGTTTTAGGATTTCCCCTATTTTTTTTTAATAGACAATTTTGATTATATACAAACACATATTCCCATAGGACATCTCATAAACCATCATGGCAATGGATCACATCATTGATATTCCCTCGGATACGCCGGCATTACAATTAACAATAGATTTCTTAGAAATTCAATTAATTTCTTAGAAATTTACTGGGAGGTGATATTATTCTTTGTAAAACATTAATGGCTGATATTTTTATACATGAATCTGTTCAAACATAATAACCTATGTCCTATACGATGAAACAAAACATTGGTAAGAAGAGGAGTTGGAGAAAACCTGCATATCTGAGAGAGACGTCTAGCTAGGTTTTAAAAGACAGGGGTGTGGGAGACTATGACTTAAAAAATGCTGCGTTGTGATCATTCATATATCAATACTAATATTATAAATGTGAAAGTAACTCCTATCTGTACCTTATCACGTTTAAACCGCTGAACAGATATCGATAAAATTTGGCAAGAATATAGATTGCATCCTGGAGATGAACATAAGCTACCTTTATGCGTTCCAGTTACCACCTGAGCGAAGCCGCGGGCAGAAATTATAAATAAAACAAGTATTTATTTAAACATGGGTTATCTCATTGGCTATATAAACAGCAGCTTAAACGTTACTTTTCATATTCCTATCTTCAAAATTACAAACTTCTATCCAAACTTTCATATTTTATTTAATCCCTTTAGGAAATGAATTTACAAAAGTCATTTTTAGATTATTAATAAATAGATGTTGATCAACACTTTTAGGCCTAGCGTGAGACCAGTTTACACTTGGCCAGTTTTGATTATGTAGTTTTATTTTAGGCTTTAAAATAAAAAACCATAGAAGCTTATAAAACATTTCATTTACGAAGTACCATCTTGATCTCACATTTATTAATAGTACCTGGGCTACCAAGCTAGCTCGGAGTTTTTAGCTTAAAGTAAAATTTTCTCTTTTTTAAGAAAAACTAAAAACTTGAATATATACAAAAAATAAATAAAAGTAAAAAATTTGTATATGAATGGGATTCGAGCCCGTACACCTATGATAATCAACCTTGGCCGCTTGATCACGATGCTTATGCTCAAGCATACGAAATTAGTGACCATATTTTGCGTGCGTAAGAAAACCGCATGAAAACTCGAAAACATGCGTATTATGGACATAAGACTAATCTAGATCGATTTATCGCCCTCGAAATACCCTGTATACTAAATTTCATGAAAATCGTTGGAGCCGTTTCCGAGATTCAGATTATATATATAGGTATATACAAGAATTGCTCGTTTAAAGATATTGGATAATAATATTCTTTAACAAATCTGAATCGTTATTAATTATAGTTTAAAAGATATAACCATCAGTATTGGACGGACAGACAGACAGCATAGATTTAATAATAAAGTTTCAACTCTTTCGATATAGAACCCTAAAATATAATACAAATTCTCTACATTATAGTAGTCTATTGATATAAAATAACCCAGCAATGTTGCACGCACTCATGTTGCTGTTTTATTGAACTAATATACTTTCAGTGAACTTATTAATGTTGGCTAAGACATTTCTGCCCGCTCGATCGTTTCAATTTATACGAACACACATAACTTACTCTATATATTATGTATTTATCCTTCTTCCTTTATTTTATGTGATTGATTTATTTCTCTCTATTGGTTCAATTTAAAAAAAAAATTAAAAATTAATAGAGCTTTTTAATCTTATTTAATATTTTTAAACAAGCAATTCTTATATATATATATATATATATATATATATATATATATATATATATATATATATACGGCTCCAACGATTAATCATAGGTGTCCGGGTTCGAATACCAGTCGTATACAAAATTTTTACTTTAATTTTTTTTTTGTATTTATTTAAGTTTATATTTTTTTTTAAAGAAAATTGTACTTTTGGCCAAAAACCTCGAGCGAAGCTCGGTCGCCCGGGTACTAATGTTAAATGATCAATTCTTGTATAGTTATATATACGAGTATATATATTTCGTGTATCTCGAAAACGGTTCTAACGATTTAATTCAAATATTGTATTTAGATAAGGTTTTGTTTTTAATCTATATAGGTGTCCTTTCTGAAAAAAAGCAAAAAAACAATTTTTAGGCCTTTTTCGAAAAAACACGATTGTACAAAACGCCGACACAAGGTCAGTCGCCCAGACACTAAGTATAATTTTCATAAGTTAAAGTCAAATAACACTGATGATTTGAAAATACTTCGATGATAACCTATAATAACTTATATTAATTACTTTTATTTGTAACAACTAGCGATTCACCCTCACTCTGCTCGAGTTCGTCCCTAGTTACGTTTTAATGTTTAGTATAGATTTCTCAGAGATGAGATATTTACCCGCAGTATAAAGTATCCTATACATGCAGGATATAGTGAAACGGATAACCAGCTATTATCATATCAAATTTCATCAAAATCTATCCAGTGGTTTTCTCGTGATGCATTCCCAAACAAAGAGACTATAGATTCGGCCTCTGTATCGATAATAATGGCTATTTTAATAATATTTTCCAAAAAATATTTAATGTACACCCTCGACTCAGAAGTTTATTATATGTACAGATTATTGTCAAACTATATTTCCTAATAAAAGTAATTACTATTAGACAATATCATTATTCGCCCACGAAAATTACACTAAAATCAATACAGCCATTATCAAGTTCAGACTATACAAGCAGAGGCTAAATAATGAATAATACTCTAATGTAGTTTGGTACTGGCTTAATGAGTATAGTATAGGATAATTAAAAAAGCAATTGTTCAAATTGAACAACCTTATTATCTTTTAATCAAATATAACAACATGTCCCTATTATTTCTATCATAACAAGCCCAAAATAGAAACCCAATTAATTGGTACATGTCACAAAACTTGTGTTCGTTGACGTTTTATTAGTACAAATCTCTGTTTAACAAGCGAACTACACTGATGGGACTCATCAATAACTTTATCGTGTATATATATGATACGGTAAACAGGTTCTATTCCCTGTCAAACGCCGGATGACTCACAATGTTTTTCCTTGTCAACTGACTCGCCCTATATTTTCCCCGTCGAAGACAGATTTTGTGGATAGGGGTGGCAACACGACAAAAACAATTAGGATAGTGATATATTTTTTTATTATTTTACTTAAAGGGTTATTTTTAATTTGTGAATCATTATATAATCAAAAATAATAGATTTTTAAACATAAATTTGTCTGCTTCGTTGGTCTAGTGGGTAGCATATACGACTGCATGTCGTGAGGTCCTCGGTGATCGGGTTCGAGTCCCTGGCCGGGACAAAATGTTTACTGGATTTTATGTCATGAAATACTGAGATTTAGAGTAAGAGATTTAAAAATTAAATAGTGAATGGAAAATATACTGTTATATGTAAGTCCTCTTTGTCTTCGGTCCCGTCCGTATTTTTTATCCAAGATATGGCTCTACAAATAAATAATATAGATATCTTGTCATAAACAACTAAAAAGAAAACTGTTAAAAGAATATCATGGGTTAATTTTGAGAACGAATAACCAACATGGTATAAAAGTAGTGTATCAATTTTAGTTAATTTAGTTAGCAAAGCGTGGGCAGTGAAGAGAGCTGTATAAGAGAGGGTGCAATATAAGAGGGCTTTTGAAACTTATATTTTCAGTAGTTATCATACTCTATTAAACCCACATGACCAATTCACAAAACTCTAAAAAGTTCATTTCTTAGTAAAAAAATATTCTAGATTTTTAAGTATCCTAAACAAAATAGAACCATAGCCACAGTACCCCGGATGACTTGTAATCGTATTATGATCGATGTGCCCGAGCTTCAGCCGACACCAGACATATTTATCTACGCTAGAAAACAATTTCCACGTACCCTACTGCGGAGTTAGATGGGAAACTAACATTTATCAAAATTACTTGTTGATATAACAAGGTTAGTTATTCATTGACTTACGAATAGGTTTCTTAGATCTTTCAAGCAAATAATAGTTATTTATGAATTAAATTATAACCTAATTAAATTTAAATTTAAAAAATATATTTTATTCATACAAGTGTACTTTTTAATTTATTTATGTTATTTTTAATTTATTTATGTTAGGTTATCCTATGAAAAAAAATTATTTGATAGAGAAATGAAGTCCTTAAAAATATTTATTTATTAGATAAAAGATATATGCACACACAAGAAATCCTATAAATAAAAAAGTTTGTATGTATGTATTCTAGCATTTCTAAGCCATTCATCCCCCATCAAAATGTGAATTATTTATAACTTCGTCCCATTAATTAATACGCCATCTATATTAAAACCCAATACTTTGTGTAGTGCATTTAAAGTAGCACATAGACCATTGTTAGGATGATATGCACCCGAGCAAAGGCACGAGTAAGTTGATATTATTAAAAAAAATACATGATAAGTACAAACTTAATTAAAAGGTATCTCAGACAGACAGAATTAAACTAAATAGAGTCAACATAATGGGATTCTATTACATACTTTAGATTTCCAATATTAAATTGAAGAGAATCAAGTTATTTATAAAAACAGGTGCTACACGATTTTGTTGGCGGCGTAAAAACTTATTTTAGCAATAACTAACTGAAAAGTTCTTGTAACTTTTTTGTCTAGAATTTTATTTTCTTGAAACGTATTGTTGGCTAAATAAAACAGTATCTAAGTAGATTAAAAGATCATACCCGTATTGTCAATGCAAAAGTTTGTATGTGTATGTATATATTAGACCTGCAACGAATATTCGGCTATTATTCGGTATTGGACCTATTCGACTACTTTGTTCCTATTCGGCCGAATACCGAATATCTACATACTACTCAGCCGAATAACGAATACTTTAGTAGTATATTTTCTTGTAATCAGATAAATGGTAAAATGAAAATATTGATTTGTTTTATAATAATATATTTTTCATATAATCATTACAGTACTCATAGGTACATAATCAAGTTTTATATTACAAAAGTTAACTGAAAAAAATAAAAACTTTTTAACAAAAAAATAAAAACCGACTTCAAACAAAAGCACTAAAAAGTAAAAAATAACTGATTGGTAGTTTTCATTTACTATACATACCTAATCAAATATTTTGGAAGTCGGTGTGCTTTGCTTTGTATGGGCTGGCACCGATTTCGAAAATATTTGATTAGGTATGTATTTAATAGGTAGGCTTTAATTACTTAGCCAAAGCACACCGACTTCGAAAATATTTGATTAGGTATGTATAGTAAATGAAAACTACCAACAGTTATTTTTTACTTTTTAGTGCTTTTGTTTGAAGTCGGTTTTTATTTTTTTGTTAAAAAGTTTTTATTTTTCCCTTTTTAGTGTAGACAGTAGTAGCAAAGTAAGGATTCTAACGTGTTAGGCTTGTCAAATCAAACAAAATAAGCCCAAACTCAAAGTATCTACTATTAGCGGTGAAGAGTTCCACCTAACCACCTTCTGGCCTTGCCATCAGATCAGGTCAACTATGACAATTAGAAGTAGGTTAAATTCATCATTCGTTGTTTTTCCACCCTTAGGGGTGGTATTTTTTTTTGAAATTTAAATGGGACCAATCTGGAAGTATACCCTTTCAAACAAAACGAAAATTGTCCAAATCGGTTAATAAATGACGGAGTTCTGAGGTAACAAACATTAAAAAAAAAAAAAAAAAAAAAAAAAAAAAAAACATACAGTCGAATTGAGAACCTCCTCCTTTTTGAAGTCGGTTGAAAACTATCAAATAAATTTCTTTGCACTTGCATTATCATAATTAAAATTTAAAAGTGACAATCCCAGCTTCAGAGAAAAGACGCTTTGAATAAATACTACTACCTGACGCCAAACAAGAAACCAACACGTCAAAACAAGTTTTCCCGCCACAAATTTTACGCTCACCGAATACTTTTGCCTAATATTCGGCTATTCGGCCAGAAAACCCACCGAATATTCGGTATTCGGCGTATACCCGAGTATACTATTGGTTGCAAGTCTTAGTATATATGCATTATGTGTGCATGTTTGTTCAGTACTCCTTCACGCTGAAGCCTCAGGACGAATTTGGATAGTGCACAGATAGACTTCTGACAGATGACCTATACATAGGCTACTGCTAGTAATAAAATCTGGCACAAGTTGGCGCTGGCTGTATATAATATTACAAGTAAAGACACCTAGGGACGCAACCTGATGAAGCAAAATACACTAAGGGGTTCATAATAAAGATTATATCTAAGATTAACATATAAGCTACGCTTTCTAACGTAACTCGATTTCCGCAATATGCTAATGCTTACAGTGTTTATACGCAATAGAACCAAAAAAAATGATTTTTTAGAATTTCTGTTTTCTGTTTGTCGGTTTGTCTGTGCGTTTGTGCGTGATAATCTCAGAAGCGGCTTAGCCGTTTGATTGCGATTTTGACTAATGTATTTTGGTAAGCTTCACTTAATATTTAGTATGTGTTTTATTTAAATCGGTTCATAAATAAAAAAAAAGTTATGTCAATTCAAAGAATTCAAAGAAGTAGGTCGCTAGTCTAGAATAATTGTATATAATATATCTATGAAAGTATTAGTCATAAATATATATTTAAGTAAATAAAGAAAAATTACATAGCATCTATCCATATATATCATAATCCAGTTGGACCCAGATATCGACGCATCTGATACGAGTATTGAATAAACAAACGGCGTCTAATGAACAAACATCTCTAGCAATCTTGCGGGACATTTTGTTTTGCTTGGAATACAATATCCGACGGATATCTTTTTGTATGCGGTTTTATTTACTTTCCTCGAATATTCTTTCAGAGATTTCTTGTTTGTATAACAACTTAAGTTTATCAGGCAAAGTAGTTATCTAGTAGGCATTGTATTTATTACTTACGTGTTTAATTTAGCTTTTTAACGTCCCACGCTTGCCACAGGCCTTGCTACGTGGAAAAGCCAGGCTGCATACCTTGTCCAGCATGATCAAATGCTTTGATGGAATTCACCTCTCCTTCGAGAACTTGTTGGGTTCTCTCAAAAATGTTTCCTGACAATGTTTTCCTTCGCTAAACTATGGTGGTAATGTTTAAAATTGTTGCACATGAAAATATCAGGTGCCGACTCGGGGTTGGAACACGCTTCACTTTCCAAGCGAAAGTATTTACAATGGGCTAAGAACTAGGTTATCTAATTACATAAATGCTAACGTATGTGTAGAACTTTACGCCTAACTAATATTACAATGCAACATTACGTCTGTTTGTCCATCTTTTACAGAGCAATAAAATAACAAATCGGCTTTTAGCTTTATATTCGAATACAACGACGTATTTTATCTAATAACCATTAACAAGTTGACGAGTTACTATAGAGAATTTTGAATAAGTTCCTAAAGGACGAATACAGTGTTTTTAAGGACTGAGTGAAGCTAGTGTGGGACGTTAATATATTAATAAGGAGATCATGGCCTCAAAACATGTAATTTAGATAATAATATAATTATATAGTAATTCTAAACTAAAGCGTGAAACATAGAGCTACAATCCGACGCGCGTAATCTACATCACCGAAAGGTATTTACGTGATTAGGTAATTATTTTTATGTTGATAATTCAATATATTATCAAAAATATAGCTAATGTATGAGACTCCTTAAAACAAATCAAAAGAATCCAAACTTAAAGATTTACTAGCGGCCATTGAAAAATTCTTCTATCTAGTAATACTTTCATAGATTTACGCGAATACTTGACATTTTAAATAAAACTATCTTTTCGGATTATTTCGCGGATTTATTTTGATTTTTGGTTCCCGACGTTTCGAATGCTTTACAGCAATCATGGTCACGGGAGAGACTGATATATAAGTCATTGATCCGTTATGATGAAATAAGGTAAAAATTATATATAATCTTTTTGTTATCTATCAATATAGAGTCTAGATATAGAGTTTATGTAATATTTGTTAAAACTCAAGTAAGTGCTCTTTAAAAACTCGGCTTAGTAATTATTAGAAGCTTTTTATATTAAATACAAGCACCGTCACCTTTTGACAAATTTTATTACCAATAGTAAATTGTATTATCTTATAGTCTGTATACTAAAATCGAAATCCATACATCCGCTTCAGCGTAAATGAGTAATAAACAAACATACACCTAAACATTTGTATTAGTAGTCTGATTCGTAAGTACAGTTTTACATAAGAGATAAGAAAATAACAAAGCTCTTTATATGTAAAGTCAAACACAACATCAACTAACATTATAATAATTGTTTTAGACTAAAATTCGTTAATTTAAGAGCAAGCGTAATGAGTGAATGCGAAACCATCACTGTCAATGTTATGTAGACCAAAATGCCTTAAAGCAAAGGGTAGTAACGTAATAAACAGCAATCACATTACGTTGATATATTATATGGACCTACCCAGACTTTAAGCTTATCATGAAGTAAAAATTTATATTGTCAATCATTTTAGCTAATCGGTAAAAGAAAATATTATGAGAAAAAGTGCGTGTCTGAGAGAATAAAGCAAGTTTCAAAAGACATGTGAAGTCCGCTAACCCGCACTTGGCTAGCGTGGTGGAGCTTGATCCCCTCGAATTGAAGAGAGGCCCGTACCCAGCCGTGGGACGTTAAAAAAAGGCAGATTACAATACAATTTAGTTCGAAGAACACTATGCCGCCGTATTTACAATAAATAAAATAGCCAATTAAACTCTTGCTTCGTATGTACGAGTACTTACATAAGCTATCTACATAATAGACACCAATCAAAAATTCCATCTAATTTACAAAAAAAACGAAATTTTCTATTGTTGTAGCGTATCCATAATATATTGTAACGCTAATACGCGTTTCAGACACAATGTATTAACAACGGTGAGACAGAAATAATGACATTTAGAGCTTCAGGCTTCGTATAAACTTATAAGCCACTTGAATATTATCAATAAACATGTAACGACACTATATTATATATAATAAATAGAAGGTTAGGGTGAAGGCCTACTCGCAAATTGTGTAAAAAATTGCCAATTTATTTAAAAATGTTGGAATTACACAAGGAACTTATAAAAAAATTCATACTTGCACTAGTTTCATAGATACAACCTTCCTTTGTGACTGGGAAATGTCACTTAGGCATCCTTCATATCAAGTTAATCAAATAATAAATAATATGTTGGGACATTAACACACGGCACCATCTAGTTCCATGGTAAGTTACAAGGCTTGTGTTATGAATACGAGACAGTTGATACACTACACATAATTATATAACTTTAAATACATACATATTATAAATATAAACACACATGACTGGAGTACAATTGTTCGTACTCATAACACAAATGAATGCTCCCAGCGGGACTCGAACTCGCGACCGCTGGCACAGCAAGTAGGGTCACTACAAACTGAGCCAAACGTGTCGTCTAAAAACACGAACATTTTGGAAAATAATATATATAGTTCATGAAATTCGGTCGTACCTAGAATTCAATAAAAGTTCTCAATAAACTCAATAGTACGTTTTCTGTCAAAGTTCTGCGCATGTTAACGGGAATCATATTAAATTAAATTCAATACTAATAATATTTATTGTAATTACTGTATCAACTAGCAATTTTTTAAAAAAGCACCTAAAAACGCTACATTTCCATTACTTTAGCTTGTTACTTTGCGCCAATATCAAATATTCAACCTTCTACGCGAAATACTGTATATTTATACCATTGTATCTATAATAAAATCTATATCCATACTAATACTATAAATCTGAAAGTAACCTCATCTCACCTTGTTGAAGATGTTGATGATGGAATATAAATCAATGAAAGCATTCCTCTTATGCAGTACTTTATTACAGTGATGTATAGATGTAGTATAATGTATGCGCTTGCGCTAGGCTCGCTCGCCGAAGAGTCAAGTTCTACGCCGCGCCGCGGCCGACGCGTCCCGCACCGTCTCCCCTCCGGTCCCCGCTCTCGTTTCGCTAGTGATGTGCGTTAACAATCTGCCCCCCTTGAAAGGTGGTTCTTTCAAGACTTTCAAGACCGTCGTCCACTGGCAGAGGGCACACTCTGTTTAAGCCTCGGCGCTCGATGCCGCGGTAAGTGATAAAATCCGCCACTCTGCAGACTCCATCGGATCCAGGGTATAACTGATGGACCCTTGCCAATCTCCACTTTAGGGGCGGTAGATTTTCTTCTTTAAAGACGACCATATCCCCTGGTTTTAGTTCCTCCTTCTTAAGGCGGCACTTCGTTCGTTCTTGTAAACCGGATATGTACTCATGGCTCCATCGGTCCCAAAAATGGCGTCGGAGTTGGTCGATTAGCTGGTACCGTGTTCGTATGTTACCATTCACGTCGCCTGGCGGAGTCGGCAGCGATGTCAGCTGTCGTCCCACAAGGAAGTGCCCTGGGGACAAGGGAGAAAGGTCCTTTGGGTCACTAGTTAAAGGAGTTAGCGGTCGGGAGTTGAGGATCGCTTCAATTTGTGTAAAAAGTGTACTCAACTCTTCGAAAGTGAGAGAAGCGTTTCCTACAACTCTTTTTAGGTGATATTTAGCGCTTTTTACGCCAGCCTCCCATAATCCCCCGAATGTGGGAGAGTATGGCGGGTTGAAACAAAATTCTATGCCTTCATTGGCAGAAAAATCCTTAACGGAACGAAGACTCGCACGCAATATTTTGCCCAATTCATTATTAGCACCCACGAAATTTTTACCGTTGTCGCAATATATACGATGAGGTTTACCTCTCCTTGCAATGAACCGTTTTAGACATGAAATAAAGGCCTGTGCACTGAGATCGCTAACCGTTTCCAAATGCAATGCCTTGGTTGCGGAGCAAACAAATAAACATAAATAGGCCTTTGAAATGCGATTGCCCCGACCTTTTTTTTGACGAAATCATAAACGGGCCAGCGAAATCAGTGCCACAAATTTGAAAGGGATAGAATTGGGTTAATCTATTTAATGGTAGGTTTCCCAACAAGGGTTCCATAGGCTTAGCCTTTAATCGCGTGCATATTATACATTTACGGACGACATTCCTGGCTAAAGCTCTGCCACCAATAGGCCAGTATTTTTCTCTAAATGTACAAAGTAGAAGTTGTGGGCCAGCGTAAAATAAACGTATGTGTTCGGATTCCATTAAAACTTTTGTAAAGTGATGTTTTCCAGATAATAAAACTGGGTGTTTTCTATCAAAATCAAGATCTGAATTAGTAAGTCTGCCACCCACCCTTAACACATTATGTTCGTCAAGGAAGGGTGTCAATTGTAAAATGGAAGATTTAGACTTAAGAGGTTTACTGCGAGCCAAGGTTTCAATTTCTGCCATGAAGGATTTGCGTTGTGAAGTTTTAAGGAGATACTCAAGAGATTGTTTAAGTTCGTTAGGTTCGAGAGGGCATTTATTTTTTGATTTAGTTTTGCAATTAATTATGAATCTTAATATATAAGCTACAATTCTAATTAACTTATTAGCATTTGAATAATTTTCGAATTTTATTAAATTACCTGTTGAAACACGATTATGATGAACTTTAATTTCGGGCAAATCTATAATTTTTGCAGTAGATTGTTCTGGCCAGTCCGATCCATCAAACACCACGCGCAGGCTTGTTATGCTGCTTGCATTTGTGGTTGTTGTATCACATGACTCTCGAATGACTGCATGATGTGGCATGTAATATCCGAAGGCTGGTCTTGTTATATTACTTAAGTGACCAAGCGCCTCGTATTCATGAATAAAGTCGCTATATAGTTTTTTAAGACATGGATTTTTATTAAGTTTTTTCTCTAAGCTTAAGAACCGCCTCTCTGCCATGTTATATGAATCACCTAAAACCTTATGAGGATCTTCTAGCATAGGCATTAAGACTGAGAATCGACCGTTAGGTAGTCGTGAGGTATTCTCAAGAAAATGGTTTTCACAAAACTCATGTTCCGCGGATAGAGGCACATTTGAAGACTGGATTTCCTCAAGCATCCAAAACTTGGCTAAATCGTCGCTGATTTGCTTTGTGAAGTTGCAGTGTACCCTATTGCTTACTTTATTAGGTTTAATGTAATTACGCTCGTCAAGAGGACCGGCCACTATCCATCCAAGCTTCGTATTCTGAAGGATGGGCATGCCCGTGCCTAGGCGCATTTGATGAGAAGAAATAATATTAAAGAACAAGTCTGCACCAATGAGAATATCAATTTCAGAGGGCTGATAAAATTTAGGATCAGCTAACTGAATTGTATCTGGTAAGTTAAGCTGCGCAACATTCACAGGAAAATTAGGTAAGTGACCAGTAATTTTAGGCATCACTAAACATTTAAGGTGAGTACTAAAGGTTGTGACTAATGATTTAAGTGTCACATTACATATATCAGATACATAAGATGTAGTATTATTTATTCCTGTTATACAAGAATTATTATTTGTACTATTTAAACCCATTTTTTCTTTCAGGTTTGCTGTAATGAAGGATGATTGACTACCTGCGTCGAGTAGAGCACGAGCAAGGTAAGTATTTTTATTTCTAGGATTTACTATGTGAACCATGGCTGTACCTAAGAGGACCTGACCTGTAGACTGAGCTGACAGTGAAAGTGAGACATTATTCGTTCTATTGTTATCTCTATTCGTACATAATAACGTATTATGTTTTTCCTTACAGATCCTACACGTACCCAAGCGGCAATCATTAGCAGTATGACCTCTTCGTAAACAATTCAAACAGAGATTAAGTTGTATGGCCCTGTTTAACCTGCTCTCCGGAGTAAAATTCTTAAATTCGCTGCAATCAATAATTTTATGTCTTTGATTACAGGATGGACAACTCAAAACCAATTTTGAAGAAGCTGCTAAACTTTTATGATGCTTATGCTGAAATGGTGTATAATGAGTGATTTCATGTTTTTTATGTTCTCGCTGAACTACAGGTTTTTCGCTCTTATTACCTAACATCGTTTCGAGAATGTCCACTCGGTTACGCAAAAACTGAATAAATTCTGATAACGTAGCCACGTGCAATGCGTTATTTTTAAGCTCTTCCCATTTCCTAAGTGTGACAGAATCTAACTTGGTAGTCATCAAATAAATTATTAAAACATCCCATTTATCGGTAGGCTGCTCTAATGTCTCTAAGGCTCTTAAGTTTTTCAAAACATGATCAATTAAATATCGGATAGCTTTAAACGACTCACGCGTAATAGGCTCAATGTTAAATAATGCCTTCAAGTGATTATTTATTAGGATTTTTTTATTATCATACCTACTACACAATAAGTCCCATGCTACATTATAATTTTGGGAAGTAAATTCAATTGATTTAATTATAATTGCAGCACTGCCCTCTAGAGAGGATCTCAGGTAGTGAAATTTATTTATGTTAGGTATCGAGACTTCAGAATTAATTAACGAGTCAAAAGTATCCCGAAATTCCAACCACTTTAGGTAATTACCATCGAAAGTAGGTAACTTAATTGTTGGTAATTTAATGTTGTTAAAACGATTACACGTACCTCCTGCGGAAACTTCACTACGCGAACAACTATCCCTTCTATCGTTTTTCGTTTCATGTAATCTAGTGTATGTTTCAATTAATTCCTGTGCTGCAGAAATTGTCGCATAATATGTAGATTCGAATAAATGTCTTTCTTCCTGTTGGGATACATCATCCACCAAAATTTCAACTTTAGCCTGAACCTTATCAAATTCCAAAAATATGTTTTCTATTTTATGTAGCCTATTCGAAACCTCCCTAATATGCACGCTAGGAATGTCGCCGATTGAAAGTTGAGCTAACGAGTCTATAAATTGTTTGAATTTAGTCAAACGTCCCTTTGACACACCGCGTGAGGCTATGAGCTCTTTTAATTTCGGTTGGTCAACCTCACCGGATTTGTTAGCAATAGACATATTAGAATAAAGGTAACAAAATTAAATAAAATAATATAATAATAATGGGTCTAATAAATTGAGCAAAATAAAAATGATGATCATAAATCAAACCACTGATGAAAAAAATAGGCTTGAGTCTTCGTTCCGGTACGGCACGGTGACTGGCTGCCGCGCTGGACGCGGAACGGGCAATATGGCGGCAAGCGGCAAGCGGCAAGCGGAGAAACAATCACGCGCACGGTGCGTGACTGCCGTCGACACTGGAAATTTCCGTTATTTTTACGTGAACAAATGAATTAAAGCGTTGCGCCAAACACAGTATCGACTTTTCAAAAGGAAATAAAAAATATTCTTTTAGGCAAATAACAATAAAATATTATACATGTATTCCGTTAAATAAAGCAAGTCTAATGTACAATCATGGGTATTAAAATCTGATAATTTAAATAATTATATACTTTATAGTGTAAATGTTCATATATTGTACCTATATCTTAAATTGGTGAACAAGTTATGCACAGTTATGCGATAGAAATCAATTTAAAGAATAGGTATATGTAGGTGCTTATGCAATGAATGTGCGTATTTAATTAAGACGCGACAGCAAAATGCATACAGCCTTATGTACCTAGTACTTATTTTAAGCAAGCACTAGTTGCATTATGCTATTATGAATTGCAATGGAAAACAAATTATGTACAGCCGATAAGCACAAGCAAAGAATTATGAATTATGCATAAAGATTAATCTCACTCAGTCGAAGTTTTGCACACAAATATACACAATTTAAAGAAAGGAAAAGATTTGTAAAGGAATAAAAGGAACGAGCACTCCCCTGACAATTATTGCTGACTGTAGGTATGTAGGTCCATACGCTGTCTTCTAACGGTAATCGCCCGGCCGACACGACGCGTCGACGCCTGGAAATTTCTGGAACTTTCCACTCCCGTCCGGCCGTTGTTTCAATATGTTCCAATGATATTCTTGCAGCCGGGTCCTGTCACGGTCGCCAATTGTTGAAGATGTTGATGATGGAATATAAATCAATGAAAGCATTCCTCTTATGCAGTACTTTATTACAGTGATGTATAGATGTAGTATAATGTATGCGCTTGCGCTAGGCTCGCTCGCCGAAGAGTCAAGTTCTACGCCGCGCCGCGGCCGACGCGTCCCGCACCGTCTCCCCTCCGGTCCCCGCTCTCGTTTCGCTAGTGATGTGCGTTAACACACCTTTTCACGCCTGAACTGCTGAACAAATTTTGATAAAATTTGGCGAGGACATAGATTGCATCCTGGGATCGGACAAACATAAAAATCTCTACCCCACTTAACACGTGAGCGAAGGCGCGGGCATAAACTAGTACGATATAAGAATTTTATTCTCACTGCTACATATTATCGACCAGTATATAATGACCAGTATATAATGACCAGTAAAGGTATACTTATATGTAAATACATATTTATAGAAAAGTAGGTAAGTACTTTAGAAAAATTCTTACCAATATTTTTGGTTTTAATGAATTTTCATGAGAAATGATTTGTTCCCAATACAAAATTTCAGTGTCAATCTTCAAGTTTTATTTTTGCGAAAAAAAATAGTACATATTATCCAAGGTCCCATCCATTCCCATACCAAAATTCATCAAAATTGGTTCAGCGGCTTAGGCGTGAAAAAATAACAGACAGACTTTCGTATTTATAATATTAGTATGGATAGTGCTACGAGTATGACACAAGACACACAGACAACAATTAACGCTACACCTTCGTTTGAGCAAAATGCGGCACTCATGAATAAATGCATGGACTGTTAGTTTATGCTTTAAAACATACATTTCGTAACGTAGAGTAAACTGCAGCTGTTTATATGGACGGACCAAATTCAACGGTTACATCGTTCCTCTGTTGAAATAGGCACTTTAGTGTACCAACTATCTTCTTTATAGAAGCTATATAAAATTTTACTTGTAACCTCCCTTGACTTTGTACACCAGTTGTGTAACGCATCACTAATTATTTAATTGATTTTTTTAATATAGTCTTCAAAACTTGTTATATTAAATGAGCAATTATTGTATACTAGCAGAACCCGCGGCTTCGCCCGCGCGAATATTACAAAATATTTTTTAAAAAGTATGTTTCATACAAACTTTCATCCCCTATTTTATCCTCTTATAGGATGAATTTCAAAAAATGCTAAAACACGTATTTATTTAATTGTATTGAAGAGAATTAATGCCAAGTTTTAAGTTATTCTGATTATAATTAATCTTTGGTTTGTAATATAACGTGTTTTCCCGTGTGAATGAGATAATCTCCCGCGGTAAAAACTAGCCCACGTTACTCTCCAGCCCCCCAACTATCTCCACACAACAAAACACGCCGTCTCTATGTTTCGACATGAAAGAAGGAGAAATAAATAAACAAACAAACAAACAAACAAACAAACAAACAAACAAACAAACAAACAAACAAACAAACAAACAAACAAACAAACAAACAAACAAACACACTTTCACAATTTTAATATTAAGTATGTACCCATACTTAATATTAAAATTGTATTGTTATTGTATTGTTAGTTTACATTTGTATTGTTAGTTATAGTTGCTCAATTGATTCTTGTTAAATATAGTATCTCAATTGATTATTAGTCATTATTTATAGATCATAATATTGATTCTTCATATTTTTTTAGTTATAATTTTATATTTTTATAATATTAATTTGATGTTGATTATTTATATTTTATTATTTACAATTTTATTATATTAATACAGATATTAGTTTGTTATATTTTAAATATTAATATTTTAAAAGTTATTTACTGTGGGGTAATGTGTAATCTGTATAAGATAGATGGCGCCACATTACACCCAACGGTGAAGACATAGTGTTTAGAGCTCAAAGTTTTACTTAGAAAATCATCATATCTTGTAAACTCTAATGATTTGGATCTTTAATCTTTTTAATTTTGTATTTAAATAAGAATTTGCTTTTCAATATCTATATAAGTATCTTTTCTAAAAAAAAAAATATGTTTTACATCTTTTACGAAAAAAAAACGATTCAACAAAATGTCGAGCGAAGCTACCGAGCTTAGGTAGCACCCTATTAATTATTATATTATACGTTAAAAGTCAATTTTTCACCTTTGTGAGTTTTTTTTTTATTTGTATAGAGGTATTTTTGACATATAACTTATACATTAAAAAAATAACCTTATTAATGAAAAAAAATAAAAACGGAGGAAATTGAGTCGAAGAGGAAAGTCGAGGAAGTTGAAATGATGTAAAAAGAAAAATGTTACTTCTCTACGCCGAAGCGCCTGGACGTATTTGGATAAAATTTATTTAGAGTCTTTATTTATGAGGGATGTAAATGAAATGTAAAATGTCTTTAATACATATATTGTTCCCAAACGTTACACTTATAAATACATATAAGACTCTATAAAAATACTATTGTGTGAGAGAGAAAGAGAGGGGGACCGTCGGGGCACTCGCGAAACTAACGACTGAATTGTTACCACGCCTGCGCTGAAGGCGCGGGAGCGGTCGCGGAGATAAATTCCGCTGACGGTGCTGTAGACATTGCGACGCCACGGCGCGGGCGCCGGATGCGCATTCCGCTGACGCGGCTATCGCCAATGTGTCGCCACAACACTCCCCCCCTTTTTCAAATTTTCACATGAAACATAAAAAAAAAATTCTATCATACAGGTAACCTAAAAATATTTTTTTAACAAACACATTTAACAAATAACACTGTCTTATAATTAACACTAATATCTTATACTAACACTAATGTCTAACACTATCTCAATTTTAACTATAATATCTATTGTGCGTATCCTGATTGCGAGCGATTTTGGTTCGCCTGTGCGGCTAGACCCAACTCGACCGATGATACTATTTCTTTTTTTATCCATTTCTGTCCTTTATTTCGGCAACATTTTAAGATGAAATATCCCAATATAAGTATGCATAATACGACGATTATTATGGAAATTGTTCCGAATTTGTGTAGCTTTTGTTCTAATTGACTGAATGATGCGTCGTTTGCACCATTTTGGGCTATTATTATCTCTTCCGTTTTGTCAGTCTGTTTGCTGTATCCCTTGCCCATTATTAATAAATGTCTAACTGGATGTTTACTCCTAACTAATTCGTCTTGAAATGATGCCGTTACAATAACATTAATTACTAAATATGCGAATACACAGTATAACTGATTATTAAGCAAAAAATAAAAATGGACTATGTACTATTGTTATTTTGCATTTAATCAAAACATCTAATAAATACTAAATTAACAATTTAAGAAACGCACTGGTGGCTTAATAACTCGGCCACTGCGTGTGGTACAATGTTGCAACGATTCTTTTATGGTATTTGAATTTCCCTTTTTATATTCAACATCACTATCATTAACAATATTACTGTTTTCAGTAGATAACATACTTGTATTATCGATTTCCGTATTTTTTAACAAATAAGCGGGTTTTAACCTATCTATTGCAATTTCCGTTTTTCTATTTGGTAGTAATATGGTGTATGTCTTATCGTTCCTTCTTAATACTTTATAAGGCCCGTTATAATTTGGTGTCAATGGTTTTTTTACTAAGTCGTTTCTAATAAAAACGTGTGAACAAGACTTTAAGTCGTTGTGCACAAAAATTTTGCGAGAATCGCTATTCGCTCGTGACTTGGGTTTGTGACTACTAAGTATTAATCTCAATTTGTCAACAAATGCACACGGTGACATAGATTTCGTGCTTACCTCAGAGAAAAAATCGCCCAGGCAGTCTTAGGTTGTGCCCTAGAACCATTTCTGCTGCGCTCACATCGCCGTCGCTTCTACATGCTGCTCTCAAACCGTATAAGGCTGTAGGTAACTCGTCTAACCATGATGCATTATCTGCTAATCTGGCTGAAAGTGCAACCTTTAACGAACGATGCCACCTCTCGATTTTGCCATTGCTCTGTGGGTGGTATGGAGTTGTGCGTATTTTCTGCACCCCTAACAACTTCATCAATCCGTTAAAAATGTCACTTTCGAATTGCCTACCTTGGTCTGTTGTCATTCTCACTGGACAACCAAATCGACAGATCCAGCCTTCGTAGATAGCTTTGGCGACTGTCTCTGCTGTGATGTCAACTGTAGGTATCGCTTCCGGCCATCGCGTATACCGGTCAATCATTGTTACACAATACCTATACCCTTGCGCGCTCGTGGGGAGCGGGCCTATTATGTCAACATGTATATGTTCGAATCTACCACTAAAAGGAAAAGTTTGCCAATCAGAAACGGTGTGCCTATTTACTTTTACTTTCTGACATTGAATACAACATCTTGCCCAATTATTAACATCTTTATTCATTCCGGGCCAAAAAAATTTTTGTGCTATCATTTTCCTAGTGACTCTAATACCTGGATGGCTAATATTATGTATGGAATCAAATACTAATTTTCTAAATGTCTCTGGGACAAAAGGTCTTATGTACTTAGTTGATAACTCGCAATAAATCGGATTATTCGTACCTGGAATAGTTAATTGTTTTAACGATACCTTGCCATTGTTGTTTTCCAGTAGGTGTGTAACCTGAGAATCACCTCTTTCTGTGCTCGCGCAAGTTCCTCGAAGTCGATGCTCGTCGGACACCTTATCGCCTCGACTCTAGACAAGGCGTCAGCAACTGCGTTCTGTTGACCTGTAACGTGACGTATTTCGCTGACAAACTCGCTAATATACATCAAGTATCGGGTTCTCTTTGGGTTCTCGTTTTTTGCTACCTTTGTTAACGCGAATGTTAATGGTTTATGATCTGTATATACGATCAATTCTCTACCTTCGACCATATTACGAAAATGAGAAATGGCCATGTAAATTGCTAAAAGTTCGCGATCATAGGTACTGTATTTACGTTGAGTCTCTGAAAGTTGTTTTGAAAAATAAACCAAGCGGTAACCAGTCGTTATCTACCCGTTGTTGCAAAACTGCGCCCACACACGTATTGGACGCGTCCGTCATAAGAGATAACGGTACCTCAGCTACTGGGTGCGATATTGTAGTGGCATTCCTAAGGCTCATTTTACACTGCTCAAAAGCAAACTCGGCTTCATTATTCCAATTTATTTTAGTCTTATCTTTTTTCTTTGCCCCATGTAAAAATTTATTTAGCTCTGCCTGGTTTTGAGCTGCGTTTTTTATATGAGACCTGTAAAAATTTAACATGCCGAGGAATCGACGAAGTTCTTCGACAGTTCTCGGTTTCGGATAGTCTGAGATTGCCCTTATTTTATCCTCCAGTGGACTTATACCAGCTGGTGTGACTTTATAGCCTAAAAAATCGATTTCTTGTTTACCAAAACATGATTTACTTAAATTAATAGTTATGCCATACTCATTGAATTTTTTAAATAACTGCCTTAAGTGTGCCTTGTGCACGCTTTCAGTGGTTGAGGCTATAATGACATCGTCAATATAACAAAATAAAAATGATTCTTCCCCGTTTGGATTTTGAAAATATTCTGACCCTTGTAACATAGAATTCATAAAACGTTGGAAAGTTTGAGCGGCATTTCTTAGACCAAATGTCATTTGTGGAAATTCGAAAAGGCCAAACGGGGTAATTATAGCGGTCTTTTCGATGTCTTCAGGTGCCACGGGAATATAGTGATACGCTCTATTAATATCGATTCTAGAAAATATGTTCTTACCTGTTAGTCCATATGTGAAGTCCTGTAGCCTGGGGACAGGGTATCTATCCGGTTTCGTTTTTTTGTTGAGTAGGCGGTAGTCACCGCACGGTCGAATCCCTCCATCTTTCTTCGGAACTGTGTGAAGTGGACTGGCCCAAGCGCTTTTTGACGGTCTGCATATACCTAATTCTTGCATTAATTCAAATTCGATTTTTACCTTTTTATACCTGTCCGGTGGGAGTTGTCTGGCTCTCGTATAGACGGGTGGACCTTCTGTTTCTATATGATGAAAAACGGTGTGCTTTGTTGGAACTTTAAATGAGATTGGTTTAGTAATTTCAGGATATTCCTCGAGAATATCTTTGTAAACGTTATTATTTTGTATACTGTTAATCGAGAAACAATTATAATTTACAACGGACCCAATAGAGTACAAGTTTGTTACAGAATCTATTAATTTCTTATTATGTAAATCTACCAATAACTTGTGTGACTTAAGAAAATCTGCACCTAAAATAGCATGCTTAACGTCAGCAATTATAAATGACCAGCGATATGGTCTTCTTAGTCCCAAATTTAACTCTAATATTTTAATACCAAAAGTTCTAATTTCTGTGTCATTAGCTGCAAAAAGTTTATAGTTACACTGGCTTCGTTCTTTTACACTCACTTTACTCACTGGTATGACAGATACGTTAGCACCGGTGTCTACGAGGAAAATAAGTCTATTCTTGTTGTCGTTGATGCAAAGTCGGTGGTTGTCGCTCAGGTCAGTGCAGGTTTCCACCTCAGCCTGCACTGCACCTAGTTTCCCTCACTGCCCTTCCAGTTGCACGGTTGCTCACAGCGCGTCGCCTTGCTCTTGAACCTGTAATGGTACCTGCACAGCCATCCGGGGTCTTCTGGTGCTCTGCGCTTAAGGGAACGGGATCTGCTCCTGTATTTCGGTCTGCTCCTGCTCCTAGGACGCCTGCTGCTCTGGACCTCGCTACGCAATGATGCTACCTCCAAAGCAAGTTTGTTCATTTGGTTGACCAACCCTGCCAGTGGTTCTGGTGACACCTGGGCTATGCTGTTATCCACCGTGGCCATTTCGTAGGATCTACTGTTCTCAACGATCTTGTCCGCAATGGCAGCCAAGCTATCTAGGGATTGGTCTTGGCACACTGCAATGACTGCCCTGACTGAAGATGGCATACGGGATAACCAGAGGCTCTTCAAGGTCTGATCTGAGACCTGTGCTGGGCGGCCTAACTCTTTCATGCGGCGTAATAAGTGCGTAGGTTTCTGAGCACCCAGCTCTAATTCAGAAACGAGCTTTTGGAACTGGCGCTCGGCACTCTCTTCGTACACCTGTAGGAGCCTTTCTTTCAGCGCAGTATACTTGTTTTCAGCAGGTGGCGAGGTAAGTAAGTCGCTCACTTGCTGGATTGAGTCTCTTCCCAGTTTAGCGATGACCATGTTGAATTTCGCTTCTTCCCCTTGTTTCTGAGGGGCCATTACGGCTTCAAACTGCGCGAACCAAAGCCGCGGCATGTCCACCCAGAAATCTGGCAATTTATTTGATACTCCTATGGCTGCTAGAGTCATGCCTGGTGAATCTGTATCCTCTTCTTTTAGAACCGGTGGCATTGCTTGCCCACCTACGGATCGCATGGTTTGCGCCCCTAACATATCTATTCGCTGCGCTGGGTAATTTATTGAAGAAATCACTAGTATAGGCAGTAACTGTTTTACCACAGCACTCTATGTTCGTAACGTTTCAACTTTTTAATATAAAGTTTATTAAATCTTTACTATGTCGCACTTCCGACGGCCAAGATTCCCCCTCGGAGTCGCTGTCCGCTAATTTAGAATCGGGGTCACCAATTTAGGGTCTTAATTATATGGGGGATATAAATGAAATGTAAAATGTCTTTAATACATATATTGTTCCCAAACGTTACACTTATAAATACATATAAGACTCTATAAAAATACTATTGTGTGAGAGAGAAAGAGAGGGGGACCGTCGGGGCACTCGCGAAACTAACGACTGAATTGTTACCACGCCTGCGCTGAAGGCGCGGGAGCGGTCGCGGAGATAAATTCCGCTGACGGTGCTGTAGACATTGCGACGCCACGGCGCGGGCGCCGGATGCGCATTCCGCTGACGCGGCTATCGCCAATGTGTCGCCACATTTAGTATACAGATAGGCTATAACCTGGAGTGGCATAGTGCATGCGTTGCCCAGAGACGCATTACCATCTTTTTCAATTCTATAGTTTTTCCCGTTATTTTTTTAAGTTATATTTCTTTTGGCACGCTTGGAAAAAAATATGAGAGTAAAATTTTTCGCACACCAACAGCCAAAAAGCGACATGATAAAGTTTGATGAAAGTGGCATGATGAAGTTAGCTGCATTCATTTTACAAACAGAGCGTTGTGACATACCGGATGAAATCTTTAGCTATTTTTGTTCTGTTACGCCAAAGAAGTATAACTTCTTACGTGCGTACATAAGTACACACACAAGTTTTTTTTAAATCTCATAGATATTAGAAATTGCCACATGATATATCGAGTCAACGAATATGGACTACAGATAATAATAAAGACACTCAGATTAATATTTCTACGATAGTGTGGTCGCTTAAGCTTTGGATTGAGTTTTACGATCGAAACGTTATCTCAAGGAATAAAACTTACTACTTTCAGTTAGTACACGAAACAGTAGCGGGATATAAAATTTTTAATTACGCTGGCCGATCCGATTAATTTTGTAGTGTCTACATTAAAACCGTACGAGAAAGAAAGAAAACTAATTTATTGTTCTAAATTAAGTTATTGATTGTGTAGACGTTATCTATCTAGGTATACATATAATAAAATTTTAACTAAGCTGAATCTGTACATTAAATATTTTTTTTGGGAAATCTTATTGAAATAGTCATTAATATGATACAGAGGCCGAATCTAGTAGTTATTCTATGTAGTTAATATAGTTATTATTTTTATCTGTCGGTCTGTCTGTCTGGGAACGCATCACGAGAAAATCACTGGACAGATTTTGATCAACATATAGGATACTTTTTACAGCGACAAAATATCTCATCTCTAAGAAATCTATACTAAACGTTAACACATAACTAAAATTTTAAATAAATCTTTTCGGATTTTTTTCACATATTTATTTTTGGTTTTGGATCCTGATGTTTCGTCATAATTTCATTTTATTTATTTGTGTCTTTTTAGCATAATTTAACCATTCATGTAAATTAACAAATAATAAGAACTGGCCAGTAAGAATTGCTTAAGAGTTTGGATTATTGTATTACTTACAATATATGTAGTTATTTTTTCTTTTTTTTTGGAACTACATAGTTTATTTTATTACGTTTTTCATACTTTTCTCTGTCTCCCTTTTTTCTCTGTCTCTTTCTCACTTTGTAAGTGATCAATGAGAGAATCACGAAAGCTTATCTCGAGGGGAAAACAAGACTCTTTAACTAATAAAGGATGTAGAAGAGCATTGAGCTGTAACGATAAATTCAGCAATTGAATAATAGAGTAATTTTTAAGTTACAAGAGTACACTACATATATATTTTTTAAATTTAATTGTTATTTTGTATAATAAAATTGTAAAAATCTATTTGTTAGTTTGTTTATTTATTGGTTTCGTTTGTGCTTTGAATTTTTTATAGAGAAAGGGTAAAATAGAAAGCAGATAATTGGCATAGGCTATGTTTTAGTATTGTTGTATGTACAGCCTAACTTTGGGATTAATAATATTTTATTTTTATACGAGTATTATAATATATTATATTATTGTATGATGTATTATATAATGTATTTTTCTTAATAAAATAAATAATATTGTAGGTGAATTATACTATAATATATTTAATTTATCATATTTAATAAAGGTATAAGGGAAAGTTCTGTCGTTTTTAAACTCGTGCACTTTTATGCGTTGCCGATCCTTACCAAGAATTCTGATCCAACTGAAACCGGTTTAAATAGTTAGATTAGTATATAATTAATGATTTATATACATTTTTTTGAATTTAAGTCAGTTTTTTTAAACTTTTAAAACTGTCAATATGAGTGAAGAAAAATTGCACTTATGACATTGTATATTATATGAGTTCCAAAAAGGGAATAATGCGATGAAGGCAAAAAAAACCTAGTGTGACGTGTTTGGAAAGGACGCAAAAATAGCTCGAATATGTCAAAAGTGGTTTGCTAAATTTCGTTCAGGTGATTTTTCTTTGAAAGATCAACCCAGTTAAGGAAGGCCATCAGATGTCAATGACGAAGTGCTACGCAGTATGATTAAGACAAATCCCACGTTAACTTCCACAAAAGTAGGCTTCAAGCTTGGAATTCATCAGACTACTGCTTTAGATCACATTGAAACGCTTGGTTTCGTGTCTAAACTCTCTGTTTGGGTGCCACACGAATTAAGCGAATAAAATTATTGGTCAGAATTTCGATATGTTCTTTAAATCTTGCTCGTCACAAAAGGGAGCCCTTTTTTGGACCACTTGGTGACTGGAGATGAAAACTGGATAGTTTATAAATACGTTGTTAGAAAAAGGATATATGTTTATAAAGGGGAGACACCACCGTCCACATCCAAAGCTGGCGTGCATCCGAAGAAGGTTATGTTGTGTTGTTGGTGGGACCGCAAGGGCATAGTGCAATATGACTTTGAAAGCGAATGAAACGGTCGATGCTGATCGTTACTGTCCGCAACTTAATGTTTTGAATAAAGAAATTCAACGTAAACGTTCATGTTTCGCCAACAGAAAGGGGGTGATTCTTCACCACGACAACGCTAGAACCCGCATGGCAAGAAAAACCATACAAAAAATTGCAGAGTTGGGTTGGGAAACTTTACCTCAGCCAGCATATTCTCCAGATATTGGACCATCTGGCTATCATCTGTTTAAGTCGCTATAATACTTTATTGCTGGAAATAAATATATAAATTATGATGGTGTCCAAATAGCAGTGAAATAATACTTCGTCTCCAAAAAAGAGGAATTCTTTTCCAGTGGGTTAGATAAGCTGCCAGATCGCTGGCAGACATTTGTAACTAATAAAGGACATTATATTTTGGATGATTTTTTATTAAAAAGTGAAAAAAAAATTGTTCTCTCTTTTAGGAAAAAAACGACAGAACTTTCCCTTAGACCTATATATATTAAACTTTTCATTTAATAATATTTATACTTTGTTTAGAAAAAAATTGACAATTTTATTTTTTTGTTAAAAAGTTTTTATGTCATTGTGTATTTCGATAAACTTTCCTTCTGTACTGTTTTTAAGTGTGTGTTGACTTTTTCATGATAGTTTTATTATTGACGTAATCTTTTATTTGTGCTTTCTCGTCACTCAACAACCACCAAAAATATTATAATTTGAACCAGGTTACGAAAAAAAAACAAAAATAAAAAAAGCCTTTACTTTTTCAATTAATCAAATAAAGGTAATCAAATAAAAATAAAAAGAGTTTTTTTTTAAATAACTAAGCTTAACCTTCGGTTTTGCTCGAGTGGTATATTGTTACAAAATAGATAATAGGTATTATCCGAGATCAATCAAGCTCCTGACAGCTAAAATGTTAACTATCTATAATACCTTTGGCAACATAAGGCAACGGTAGTTTCTTGGGAAACCGAGTGAAGCGGGTTCAAATCCCGGGACTTTTGATATTTTCATGTTAATGATTTCCAGCATGATTACCACTTGTCTTCACTCAAACACATGCATACATAGTCCATATGGCCTATTCCCTATTGTATTGAAGGTATTTAAAGGAGGCATTAGCCTAACAGTATGGCGTTAAAAAGGGTTGAATACATTTTTAAAAAAAATATTTCTAAAACATTATTATTAAAGTTAAAAAATACCCAAATCTTAATAAAAACGCGAAACGCTTATATTTTAAACTTTTAAACTACGCAGCAATGATAACATACATATATCTGCAATATATTATATTGTCACCGCACTAGTACATCTCGGGTGTTTGAGCAAAATGATCGTTGAAATCGTTATATTTCTCATCACGGTCCTTATAGGCTATTTTCTATATCTATATAAATGGGTGCATAAGTTCTACGATGAGAGAGGGGTGAAGTATATACCTGGTGTTCCTCTATTTGGTAATATATTGAACAGTACGTTCTTGAAGAACCATGTAGTTGAAGATATTGATAGGGTCTACAAGGCCTTCCCTGATGAAAGGTAAGATTGGGTGAAAGCGTTTCCATTTTTCTAACCAACTTTGAAAACGAGAAGTTTTGACTTAGATTGTATTAGTTGTGCGTATATTACGCGACACATATTTTGTTTTTATGAACTAATTGTAACTGTGTATGACGATTAATTGTCATTTATATACCGTCGAAGAAGAAGCCTCTGAAAGCCTCTTATTTGTTAAACGATTCCATACAAAACTATAACAAAACTATAAAAAACAACCCTCGAAAGAGAAATATTTTTTTATATTGGGATTCTGAATTAAGAGTAAGTACCTTTTTATTTGAAAAGTAATTATTTTTAATTAATATAATTGATGGTATATCAATATGTACGTGATTTGAAGACAAGTGGAGAAGGCAGGAAAATACGATACGATGTATGAAATCGGAAATATATAATAATTTTATTAATCCAAATCTATACATAGTGACTTTAAATGAAAATTACAAATACATATGACTAAAACTCGCTTTGGTCTTTCTTATATAAATTATAATATTATAATTTTAATTAAAATATTTTAATAGAAATATCTTATGCTTAAAAAATACTCTTACATAAATATTTCAAACAAATTTTATAAACGATAGTTGGTCCCAACTCTAAATATATACTTACTAAAGTCAGGTGTAATTGTCCGTCTGTCATTGTCTGTAGAATTGAAGGACACGAATACAATCACCAACTAGAGCTAATAAAATCTAATTTAGTCTATATTCTGGATCGTCCAACACTTACAGATTTATTAAATTCTCTTTATCTATTACAATAAAACTTAAAAACATTCTACACATTTTTAAAATTTGAAAACAGTTTTATAAATTACTAGCAATTCACCCTTGCTTCAGTCGGGTTTGTCCCGAGTGAAAAACAATAACAAATCTATCCCTCGGGAACCGTATATTTTTTCGGATAAAAAGTAGCCTATGTTATGTTTGTTATTCCAGACTATACTCTATTTCTGTGCCAAATTTCATCTAGATCCGTTCAGCCGTTCTGGCGTGAAACAGTAACGGTGCGAGTGTCCATCCTCACAAACTTTCAAATTTATAATAGTTATACAGATTAGTATGGATTGTTTTATTGAAAAAATATGATACAAAATGTAGTAAATTTGATATATTATATATCTGACATCAAATTGCAAATAACAATCAACCATCCCACTTTACCAAAAGGTTGAAACCGTTTAACTTTGCAGAATACAGAAGTAAAAGTATTTATTTTAATTTTTGTTATAGGTACGTTGGCTATATAGAAGGAACAGTACCTATTTTTCTAATCAGAGACCCTGAACTCATAAAGACAATAACCGTCAAGGATTTCGACCACTTCGTCGATCATAAGCAGTTCTTCTCAGAAGAGAACGAGCCCCTTTTTGGTGGAAGTTTGCTTATGTTAAAAGGTAACATTTTATCTATCACACAAGGTCTCTCTATTTTAAAGTCATTTTCACTTACAATTTAAATGCACTTACATGATACTTAGGTAGATATCTGTTGCCTCATTAATAGAAATACATACACACCATACATACGCACGCCTTAGTGCTTATTTGTTTAAACCAGCAAAGTCTTACTTTACAATAGATATTTTTTATCGTCTTTTTAAAAAAAAGCTTTATTTCTAGAATTTTTAAATATATACAGATAAAATAATATTTTGGCTTTATCTTCAGTGTTCTCCCCTCGCTTGGACTTTCACTCGCTCTTCTTGCAGATTGTCTAATCTATTTGTTATATAGTCTACTTTATATAGTCTAACTAGCGACTCACCCTCGCTCCGCTCGGGTTCGTCCCTGGGGTGGGGTCTGGGAGGACCACCCTTATCCTTATCACTTAGGGGTATGGAAATAAATAGAAGCCGATTCTCAGACCTACTGAATACGCATATAAAATTTGGTAAAAATCGGTAAAACCGTTTCGGAGGAGTACGGTAACTAACATTGTGATATCGAAATTTTATATATAAGAAGATTACTTTATTCTTTATTTTTTGCTGTCCAACCATACATACAAATACATCCATATACATACATATGTAAATATAGTCTCATTCAGTTATAGTCCAAAAAGTTTGACAACAATTGTAAATATAGACTTCTCACAAGCATATTACTCATACTATTTATTCAGACTTATCCAATGATTAAATCTTTTGAAATTCATCGTAGCTGAAGTTTTTTCAATAACAAATATACAGATTTAGAATATTGGTATATTTATTATTATTTTTACATTAAAATTATAAAGATGTTATCTTCTAATTGTGAAGATAAAAATAACATAATAAATAATTTAATCTAAAATACAATATAATTATGTTATTATTTATATGATAATTACTATCTTTTAGTTGCGTATGTGTTTATGTTTTTTATAGTTTTATGTTTTTATGTAAACTTTCATATATTAAAAGCGGTATATCATTACTATATTTTTTAGAACGTCACGAAATAACTACATTTTGACATCTTTATTTCGAAAATAATAGAATAATCTTTACATATAATAAAATGGTAACTAAGTCAAATCTGTGCATTAGATATTTTTTTTTTTTGGGAAATCTTATTGAAATAAACATTATTATCGACAGAGGCCGAATCTATAGTTTTTTAGAATTTTTGTCTATCTGTCTGCCTGTCTGTTTGTCCGTCCGTCCGTCTGCCTGTCTTTCCGTCTGTCTGTCTGTTACCGCATCACAGAAAAACCAATGGAGAGATTTTGGTATGGTGATATTTGGTATGGTGATAGCTGGTTATCCGGGTCAACATATAGGATACTTTTTACCGCGGGAAAATGTCTCATTTTTGAGAAAATATACGAAAACTACAATGTAAGAGTATACTAATATGTAAAACCTAAGAATTTGGTTTATGGTCATCTGAACGCGGGCGGAGCTGCGGGCAATGCTAGTCAAATTATATTTTACATAATAAAAATAATAATCATTTAAAAAATATAGCATTATTATTTTTATAGGTGAAAAATGGCACGACATGCGGACTACGCTGAGTCCTGCCTTCACCGGATCTAAAATGCGTCGCATGCTTCCCTTCATGACAGAGATCAGTTCCAACATCATTCAACATTTAGAAGGTTTGTATTACTTCTAACAAATAATTTATTTATATTATTTTTTAAGATAGTGCCCTCGCTTGGCTTTCCACGACTTTACGTGCATAAGTATCAAAAGTATGCTGTTATTAATTCATAATTTTTTTATACATAATTTTCATATAAAATTTTACTAGCGAAAAATAAACCACATCTATCTCACGGGAACTGTACATTTTTCCAAGATAAAAAGTAGCCTATGTGCTATACTAAAAACGAAGTGTATCGACAATTATAACTATTTCAATAAGATTTTTCAAAATATTAATAAGTTAATATTAATATTAAAATATTTTATGTACAGATTCGACTCGGTTAGAATTTTATTATATGTATAGATAGATTATATAGTACTTGATTTATGTAAGTAAAAATTTGTATTAACAATGTGTGTATATAAACTAAAAAGGTTAATAACTGATATCAAAGAATGTTTTAAAAATGCTTACTCTACCCTTCTAAGCGGCGTTTTTCCTTAAATGTATGTGGAATATATCCTAACCATTAAATAAATAATTATAAAAATATCACTTAATTCAAAACATGTTTCATTCAAATAAACTTTTACAAATATGTACAATTGAATCAACAGATAATTGTACATATGTATATTTAAATTCAATGTCAATATTGTGGGTCCTTGAAGAAGTAACGCTATTGGTATTTAGAAATGTTCTTATATACTTTTCATTGTGATTGATTAACGTATTCATACGTTAAAGACAAACAAACAATTCTTTTTTTTTCATTTATAAAGAATAAATTAATAGCGTAATATATATACAAGGCCATATGCTGTTATACTAATAATTGGTATGCTCTATAGAGGTCATCGTTGATTATTGCGTCTATGATTTGTTCGAAACAAACAAAAAATTCTACGCCTGGATAATGGCAACATACATATAAATATTCGTAGGTATAATATATGTATTTACTAGCAGAACCCGCGGCTTCGCTCGCGCTAAAACTACAAAATAATCTCTAAAAAGGTAGGTAAGTTTCATACAAACTTTCATCGCCTATTTTACCCTCTTATAAGATGAATTTCGAAAAATGCTAAAACACGTATTTATTTATTTGTGTTGAAGATCATTAATACCAAGTTTCGAGAAATTCTGATCAGAAATAAAATTTTGGATTGTTTTATAACGTGTTTTCCCGTGGGAATGAGGTGATCTTCCGCGATAAAAAGTACCCTAAGTCACTCTCTAGCTCTCCAACTATCTTCACACCAAAAATCACGCCAATCCGTCACTCCGTTTTGACATGAAAGAAAGACAAACAAACACACTTTCACATTTATAATATTAGTATGGATGCATTTGGCGTATTTGTTATATATTTTTATATGTTGTATATTATTATATGCTGTATAGCTATACATATAATAAAATGCTGAGTTGAACTTGTACATTAAATATTTTTTGGAAATTCTTATTGAAATAGTCATTATTATCTGTCTGTCTGTCTGTCTGGGAACACATCACGAGAAAATTACTGGAAACATTTTGATAAAATTTAGAATGATGATAGCTGGTTATCCGGTTCAACATATAGAATACTTTTTCCAGCCTATAAAATATCTCAACTCGGAGAAGTCTATACTAACCGTTAAAACGTTCCTAGGGACGAACCCGAGCGGAGCGATGGTTAGCCGCTAGTCTATACATATAATAAAATTGTAACTAAGCTGAATCTGTATATTAAATATTTTTTGGAAATTCTTATTGAAACAAACATTATTATCGATACAGAGGCCGAATCTATAGTTTTTAGAATTTTTGTCTCTCTGTCTGTTACCTCATCACAGAAAAACCATTGGGGGGATTTTGACGAACTTTGGTATCGTGATAGCTGGTTATCCTGGTCAACATATAGGATATTTTTTACTGCGGGAAAATATCTCATTTCTGAGAAAAAATACAAATACTCCATCGTAAGAGTATACTAATATGTAAAACCTAAGAATTTGGTTTTTGGTCATCTGAACGCGGGCGGAGCGGCGGGCAATGCTATTCTAATACAATTTATTGGTAAATAATTTTAAGCTCTAAATTATGAAGTGTTCCACCATCAAGAAACATAATATTTATTATACGATAAGTATTAAAGAGTCATAACATTATCGATAATTCTTTTTTACAAAAAAACATAAACAAATATTAAAATATCTTTAATAGTTGTTCTTCTTAAAACATTCATACAAAAACATACACCTTATTTGAGGTTCGCATCTTTTTTTATAGTAAGTTAAAAATAACATAGGAATTACGAAATCTATATATATAAAAGAAAGTCGTGTTAGTTACTTCGCTTATAACTCAAGAACGGCTGAACCGATTTAGCTGAAAATTGGCAGGGAGGTAGTTTAGAGCCAGGAGAAGGACATAGGATACTTTTTATCCCGTTCGACCGCGTTCCAATTTTTATGATATTTTAATTTTTGGATTTCTCTTAGTCCGGAATAGGTAAGTATTAAAACATATAATTAAAATGTGAGAAAGAAAGATTTTTTCTTTTTATATCTATTTAAAACGTACCTAGCGACGAACCCGAGCGAAGCGAGGGTGAGCCGCTAGTATATGACATAAATAAAAGTAGCTCTTTCACATATATATGTAGAGAATTGTTACGACATAGTTTATTAAGTTTTGTAATTATTATCGCTTATATCTGTTTTTGCTATAATACATTATATACTGAAAATTTTATAAACAAATAAAAAATAAATTGCTTAAGTATTATCAAGTGTAAATTTAAATCACATTTAAATTAAATTTAAGTATTTATTATGACCTTTATACAGATATTTGACGACACGTTTAGCTCAGTTTGTAGTGACCCTACTTGCTATGCCAGCGGTCGCGGGGTCGAGTCTCGCTGGGGGCATTCATTTGTGTGATGAGCACGAATATTTGTACTCTAGTCATGGGTATTTATATTTATAATATGTATGTATTTAAAACTATATATGTGTAGTGTATCAACTATCTGGTATCCATAACACAAGCCTTGTAGCTTACCATGGAACTAGATGGTGCTGTGTGTTAATGTCCCAACATATTATTTTACAAATTTTTTCTTTCGTGATGTGGTTCCAGACAGACAGACAGACAGGCAGATTGAGAGACAGACAAAAATTTTAAAAACTATAGATTCGGCCTTCATAAGATTTCCCAAGAAAAACATTTAATGTACAGATTCAACTCAGTTAGAATTTTATTATATAATATAATACATAGATTCAAATAGTAAAACAGTAGTAAATATAAAATAAAATCTAGATTGAAAACATTTTTTTTGTCAAAACAAAGAACTCGTCAAAATAAAAGATACTTTAAGTAAATTACTAAAAAGCAGTTGGCCGTAATTATTTTTGAGGATGCCATATATTAAAATATAAATATTTTAATGTCCTCATTAGGGCAGTGCGAGAGGATGAAGTGCCAAGCGCTGCGATCTACGTTCAAGCAACACTACTGTTAATTAAATCTTGAAAATATATTAGTTTCATAAAAAACATACATTTGCGTGATAATAAATGTAGAGCCTCAAGTACAGAAATATAAATTAAATTACATTCACTAAAATATCTGTACATCGTACTCTGGCTTAGTGGCACTGTAGTGTTACTTAATTACAATCGCAGATTTGGTTCCTGCGTGAAGTAAATGTTTGGTACAATTTTTTTTGTTTAATTTTACTGATTTTGGGTAAAGCTTGGGTAACCGAGCTTCGGCGTTTTTCTGGTAAGATATAAAAACTGTGTTTTTTTTTCAGAAAAATTACCTATTTAGATATCTAATCTCAAAAAGCAAAACGTTATCTAAATGCAAAATTTGATACAAATCGTTAGAGTAGTTTACAAAATACACGAAATAAATTTATAATTTATATATATATATATATATATATATATATATACACTTGCCGTGAGGTGGCCGGCAGAGTAGAATAGCACCTACCTCTTTCTCACCGAGGTGTCGTAAAAGGCGACTAAGGTATTTCATATCAGCAAACAAGTATGTTAGCTGTTAGGCCAGTCGGTGTACTTGTCCTAGTGGCCTCATCCAACCACAGGATATCCGTACATTCGTGTACGCGATCTCGGCCTCTTCAAGCTACTGCAGTCTCAGTCCCGTTCCCCACCCGAGACCTGCGGTATCCCCTTACCTTAGCTTTCTTCCCTTACCCATCTCTTTTTTTCTTTCCTATCCAAATATACCATGTTCCCTTTTCCCGTCTTTTAACGATAATATTCCCGAGGAGGGTTGGCGTCAGGCAGGCGGCCGGCTATAAAAAAAAACAGCCAAAACCTTAAAGCAATATGAGTAGTATAAAAAGTGAGTACGACAGAGTTAGGGCGTACCCCTTAGGCGACGCGCGGCAGCAGCACCCGGCTACGCGAACAAGTGGACAAGGGTTGTTGCACCACTCAGGGCGGGTGCAACGTAAGAAGCAAGCCCGAGAGATAAGGCTGAGGTATACAAGTTGGAATATTGGGACTATGACTGGAAGAGCGAGAGAATTAGCGGATGTTTTAAAAAGACGAAGGATAAATGTGGCATGCTTACAAGAAACAAAATGGAAGGGTACGAAAGCTAGAGAGATAGGAGAGGGATACAAGTTTTATTACTCTGGGAGTGATGGGAAGAGAAATGGAGTGGGAGTAGTGCTGGATAGTGTTCTAAAAGAGTGTGTCACGGATGTAAAGAGAGTAAATGATAGAATTATTGTTGTGAAATTAGTATGGAAGAGCATGATTATGAATGTTATTAGTGTGTATGCGCCCCAAGCTGGACGCAAAGATGAAATGAAAAGAAATTTTTGGCAAGATTTTGATACGGTTATGATGGATATTCCTGGAAATGAGGAAATTCTGATAGGGGGAGATTTCAATGGACATGTCGGAACAGGGAATGAGGATTATGAAAGAGTGCATGGAGGACGGGGTTTTGGAAATAGAAATATTGATGGTGAAGCCCTACTCCAGTTTTCCTCTTCGTTCGATCTAGCGGTAGTTAACACCTGGTTTCAAAAGTGTGACGAACATCTTATCACATATAAGAGTGGAAACCGTGCGACACAAATCGACTACTTTCTTCTCAGAAGAAATAAGTTGGCCTGTGTCAAAAACTGCAAGGTAGTACCCGGGGAACCCTTAGTGACGCAACATAGGTTACTCATAATGGAGGTCAAAATAAAAGTTGTGGGTAAGAGCGGGAAGAACTGCCCTCCTCCAAGGACCAGGTGGCGAATGTTAGAGAAAGAACAGTATGCAAGTACATTCAGGGAAAAAGTAGTGGAAAAAATGATAGAAATGAATGGAATGCAAGATAAGTCAGTGGATGAATGTTGGAATGAAATGGCAAATTATATAAGAGAGATAGCGCGAGAAGTGTTTGGAGAAACGAAAGGGAAGGGTACTATTGATAGAGATACTTGGTGGTGGAGTGAAGAGGTACAGAGAGCTTTGAAAGAAAAGAAGGAGGCATTTAAAACATGGAAAAATGAAAATGGGAGTGAAAGAATTAAGGAAGTTAAAAAGTGTGAATACAAAGAGTTGAAGAAGAAGGCAAAAAGCGGTAGCAGTAGCCAGAGCTCAAGCTCAAAACAGTATGTACAGCCATCTGCAAGAACCAAGAGGGCAAAAAGAAATATACCGCATTGCAAAGAGCAGGGAAGAGAAGGCAAAAGACCTCAAGCATGTAAGATGTATGAAAGATGAGGAGGGAAGGGTGTTGATAAAAAATGAAGATATAAAAGATAGATGGAAGACATATTTCGAAAAACTTATGAATGAGGAGAATGATTGGAGCGGAGTGTTAAGCGATGTGCAAGTTAATATTGGATTAGTGAATGAGATTAGTTGGAACGAAGTTAGAATGGCAGTACGAAGTATGAAAAATGGTAAAGCAGTTGGACCCGATGGTATACCAGTTGAAGTTTGGAAGTTATTGAAAGAGGACGGATATCAGTGGCTGACTTTATTTTTCAATAAGTTGTTGCATGAAGAAGTAATCCCCGAGGAATGGTGTCTCAGTTCTCTCGTGCCCATCTTTAAAAATAAAGGAGATGTACAGGAATGCAACAACTATCGGGGAATAAAGCTCATGTCTCATAGTATGAAAGTTTGGGAGAAAGTAATTGAGAGAAGGGTGAGAGAGGAGAGTGTGATAACACAAAACCAATTTGGGTTTATGCCAGGACGCGGGGCAACAGACGCCATATTTGCAATGCGCCAAATATCTGAGAAGTACAGACGTGCGCACAAAAACTTGCATATGGTGTTTGTTGATCTAGAAAAGGCGTATGATAGGGTTCCCCGAGAGGTTTTGTGGTGGGCTTTGAAAGTAGAAGGAGTGCCTGCTAAGTACGTGGAATTGATTCGTGCTATGTACAGAGAGTCTAGCACTCATGTAAGATCGATCGCTGGGAACACCGAAAAATTCAGTGTCTCTGTAGGCTTGCACCAGGGATCGGCTCTAAGTCCATACCTCTTCCTGTTGGTAATGGATGCTCTGACATCGGACATACAGGGGGAGACACCTTGGTGTATGCTATTTGCAGACGACATTGTATTGGTCGGAGAAGACGGGTGCGAGGTCCAGAGCAGATTGGAAAAATGGCAACAAAGACTGGAGAATGTTGGCTTAAAAATCAGCAGAACCAAAACTGAATATATGTTCTGCGATTTTGGCGGTCTCTCCAGTCCTCAAACCATTTCTCTGGATAAAAGAGCGATAACAGTCTGCTCCGACTTCAAGTACCTTGGCTCCCTCTTTCAAAGCGATGGCGAAATAAACCGGACTGTACAACATCGAATCAATGCAGGGTGGATAAAGTGGCGGCAGGTAACGGGAGCAATTTGCGACCCCAAGTTCCCTATGAAATTAAAGGGACAAATATATAAGACGATCATCAGACCTGCCGTCCTATACGGATCTGAAAGTTGGCCCACAAAGAGAACGGATGAAAGACGCATACATGTAGCTGAAATGCGAATGTTGAGATGGATGTGTGGTGTGACTAGAATGGATAAGGTGAGGAATGAATACATTAGAGGGAGCCTGAAAGTTGCGCCAGTGGATGAAAAGTTGAGAAGCAATAGGTTATCGTGGTATGGACATGTGATGCGGAGGGAAGAGCAAAGTGTGGTGAAAAGAGTTTTGTATATGGAAGTTAACGGGGACAAGAGAAGAGGACGACCAAAGAAAAGATGGATGGACTGTGTAGAAGAAGATATGATTAGAAAGGGAGTAAGCAGTGAAATGACGAATAATAGAGTAGAATGGAAGAATAAAACATATTGCGCCGACCCCAAATAAAAATTGGGACAAGGGCAGGAAGAAGAAGAAGATATATATATTATACACACACAAGAATTGCTTGTTTATTATAATAAGATAATAAATATATAGACACTTTATTACTCACCACATTCATACATATTTCTTAAAATATATTAAAAAATACAGCCGAATTGAGAACTTCCTTCTTTTTGAAGTCTGTTAAAAAAAGATACACAGAAGTCTACTTTATCGCTAGACCCGAAGTCGTCGAAGCAATCTTAGAGCGAAGGAATCAGTGCACGAAATGGTTGGCGGGAGAGATTTTGTGAGTTTATACATGAAGGTTTCATTTAAATTAATTTATCCGATATTCTTCTATCCTCTCTATCCTTTCCAGGGTACCAGGATGATAGCAGTCTGTCTCTGTTAGTCATCGTATATTCGTTAATAATATTTTTTTTAAACTGTACATCTGCTTCGGAGAATAGCAAATATGCAGTATGTAGACTGAATAATAGACAGACCAAAATGAATAGAATCATGCACTAAGAATTTTAATGAAATAAAAGTCTATCTATACTACTATAATAATATTACAAAGAGGAAAGATTTTTTGTTTGCTTGTACCAAATAAGCTCCTAAATTACTGAACCGATTTAGATTAAATTTAGTAAGAAGGTAGTATGAGACCCTGGGAAGGACATAGGATAGTTTTTATCCCGGAAATCATCCCTAAAGGGAGTGAAAATGGGGATTAAAGTTTTTGTGGGGACGAACCCGAGCGAAGAAAGGGTGAGTCGGTAGTATTACATAAAACGCTAGATAAAAACGATTTAAATATTAAATGTTTACAAAAATATATTTTGCTTCTTATCTTTTATTATTTACCCAATTAAAATATATATCTATTACTCACATTAAAACAAGTACTATAGAAATAACATAATTGCTACGCAAAAACTACAATATTTATTTATAACTAGCAGAACCCGCGGCTTCGCTCGCGCTAAAACGACAAAAAAAAACTAAAAAAGTAGGTTTCATACAAACTTTCAACCCCTTATGGCGTATGAATTTCGAAAAATGCAAAAACATGTACCTATTTATTTAATTATATTGAAGAGCATTAATACCAAGTTTCAATTAATTCTGATCATAAATAATTTTTTGGGCTGTATTATAACGTGTATTCTTGTGGGAAATTAGATAATCTCTCGCGGTAAAAAGTAGCCTATGTCACTCACCAGCCCTCCAACAATCACCACACAAAAAATCACGCCAATCTGTCACTCCGTTTCGACGTGAAAGAACAAACAAACACACTTTCACATTTAAAATATTAGTACGGATTGCTAACAAAAATTATTATCAAACTGATAGCTTTTAGCTAAATAAAAATATAATTGACTAAAAAGATCAAAAACACGGTCTACGGCTAAATAATCCTGTTTATCAAAAGGTTTTAAATTAAAACACCGGTTATACACAATCAGCGTTGCGTATTTTATTTCAAATATTTATTTCAATTTTCAACAATGTAACATACAAAATACAAATTATTTTTAACAATCTAGAACGGCCTGATTAGGACTATGCCCTGATTCTCTCGTATTGAAGGGAGACCCGTGCATAGAAGTGGGACTTACTGACTTTATACTAAGGCATTTCTGAGTTTCTTCCGCCAGTTCTGAGTTTCTTTCACCAGTTCTTCTCAGGTCTGAGGCTTCTTCTTTCCGAACTGGTAGTAGACTCATGACGTTCAGTAAAAATTGTAATAATTTATTGCTGAATAAAATATTTTGATTTGATTTGAATAAATAGATAAATATGTTGGGACATTAACTCCACACAACACCATCTAGTTTCATGGTAAGCTATGAGGCTTGTATCATGGATACCAGATAGTTGATACACTACACATATTATATAACTTTAAATACATACATATTAAAAATATAAACACCCTAAACTGGAGTACAAGCATTCGTGCTCATCACACAAATGTATACCCCCAGCGGGACTCGAACCCGCGACCGCTGACACAGCAAGTAGGGTCACTACAAACTGAGCCAAACGTGTCGTCATAATATACTACTGTAAATTTGTTTTTATCTAGATCATACAAACGAACACATCGATGTAGAAGATCTAATTCGTCGTTACACCAACGACGTTATCGCCTCAGCTGCCTTCGGACTTCAAGTGAACTCGTTGAAAGACAGAGACAATGAGTTCTACAAAACTGGACAAAACATGTTTAATTTCAACATTTTTCAACGGTTTTTCTTCTTCATGACGGCCGTTTTCCCAAATTTTAGTAAGGTACGAGAGTATTTAAAACAATTCGCCCAGTGATTGAAATTCGACCGTTAAACATTATTGAAAATTGATATATAACTAACGACTAACCTCGCTCCGCTCGAGTTCGTCTCTACTTATGTTTTAACGTTTAGTATAAACTCAGAGATGAGATATTTTCCAGCAGTAAACAGTATCTTATATGTTGACCCGGATACCCAGCTATGATCATACCAAATTTCATCAAAATCTGTTCAGTGGTTTTTTGGTGATACGGTTACAGACAGACAGAGAAAATTCTAAAAACTATACATTCGGCCTCTTTATCTATAATAAATAATAATGTCTATTTCAGTAAGATTTTCCAAAAGATATTTTAATATACAGATTCGACTCATTTAGAATCCTACTAGTATTATAAATGCGAAAATTGGTAAGAATGGATGTATGGATGTATATTTGTTACTCTTTCACGCAAAAAGTACTGAATGGATTTTGACGAAACTTTACAATAATATAGCTCATACATCAGAATAACAAATACACTACTTTTTATTCCGGAAAAATGTACGGTTCCTGTGGAACAGATTTGTTTTTGTTTTTCTAGAGGCGAACCCGAGCGAAGCGAGGGTGAGCCGCTAGTTTTATTATATGTATAGACAATACTGAACTAATTTATCTTTACCTATGATTATAAAGTAGCTGTTTCCAAAATTTATATCTTGCTGACACTGAATCTCGTCAATAGCTACTAAACATAAAAAAAGAAAATCGATTGACGAACAGAGGAGAAAAAGATACTGAACGTGTCTTGTCTTTATCTGGGCCTATTTATAAGAGTATATACTCTACGAGACTAGCGACTCACTCTCGCTTCACACGAGTTCGTCCCTAGCTTGATTCCCAATACAAACTTTCATCCCTATTTTCACCCCCTTAAAGGATGATTTCCGTGACAAAAAGTATTCTATATCCTTCCCAGAGTCTCAAACTATCTTCTTACCAAATTTTATCTAAATCTGTTCAGTTGATCCAGAGATTAACCCCTACAACGTCACAAACTCACAAACTTTAGCTCTTTATAATATTAGTATGGATTACATTACATATCTCTTAATAACAATACAATTTGTACTGTAAATAAATCTAATTGGTAGCTCGGGTAAGCAAATAATAATACCTCTATAATAATATTAAACACAAATAAACTGACACGTCTTTTTTAAGAATATCTTGCGCAATAACACATACCTACTCATGTTCTATAGAATCTTTTAATCTATATAGAAAAATATAATTGGAATTGTATACGGTATTTATAAGAAAAACTCATTTTTTTCATATTTATTTGTCTGTTTGTTTGTTCCGGCTAATCTCCAAAACGGCTGGACTGATTTTGACCGGATTTTCATTGGCAGATAGCTGATGTTATAATTAGTAACTTAGGATACTTTTATTTTAGAAAAAGAAATAGGGTTCCGCTCTAAAAACTTAAAACGTACCTATGGACGGACCTGAGCGAAGCGAATGTAAATCGCTAGCTATCTCTAAATTTATTGCAAAAAACTTGTAACTACTCTTTACTATAGTATATTTAGATTTTATATTTTAGATTAGAGATTACTTATTTTATAATTTAAAATGCACAAGTAGGCATCGTAATAATATATTTGGTATCAACTTTAAACAAAATCTCTAATTGAGCAAAATTTGTTTCAGAAATTGGGCTTACAATTATTCCCCCAAAAAACGACGAAATTTTTCAGGGACTTAGTAACCGGTACCATGGAGCATCGGAGAAAGAATAATATAGAACGTCCCGACATGATTCAACTTTTGATGGAGGCTGTTAAAGGTACTTTCATGAACATTGTTGTTTTAAAAATTAAAAAAACATACGTACAATAATATTTTAAGTTTTTTTTGTGTTTTTATAACGTTATTGTATTATATTATGTCTAAACAAGATACGTATTTGCGTGTCGAAATATGAACGTACAAATAAAAACAAGCTTTTTTGGATTTTTTCCATCCATTTTGATTTTTAATTTGGTTGATCAGGGAACCAAAAATCAAAAAAATATAAAAAGTCCGCGAAAAAAACCAAAAATATAAAGATTTAATTTAAAATGTCCAGTATTCGCGTGAATCTAAGAAAGTATTTATTGAAACTATAACTTTCTTCTTGAGATACAGATAGCCTATATACTAATTAATCCACAATATAAGTTTTTTCACAGCCTGTATTACCAGTATACATTCTCTATAGCGTAAAGAAGGAACTTAAGCATTCACAAACTATCATATTTATAATAAGTATTAGTATGATAGTACGTTTAGTGTGATGCTATTTTATGCTACTCATTAAAGTAGTATAATAATGAGGCTTAGTACAAATAAATACACGCGAGTGAATAAACAGTCGATAAAATACTGAGCAAATATAATCAGAACACAAATACATATTTTATACGGTAAATAGTATTTTATCGTTTGACAAATATTATTTTAAGGACTTACTTTTTCAGGATCTTTAAAAGCTGAAAACGAAGGAAATGACAACTTCCCTCTCGCCGAAGACACTTTCAAACCGAAAGCGGTGCAACGACGTAAGTTGCATATTATATTATTTATACACTAGCGACTCACTCTCGCTTCGCTCAGGTTCGTCCCTAGGTGCGTTTTAAAGCTTAGAATGGAATAGTCTTTTTTTATTTTTCAATTTTTTTTTTGTGAATTTTCTAATGTTTTAATAGTTATTCTGATTCTTTAATTGCTATTTGGGATGAAGACAAATCCAACAAAATAAAGATCATAAAAATCGCTTCAGCAGTTCTCGAGTTATAAGTGTTGTAAGAAAACAGACTTTGTTATATATATATATATATATATATATATATATATATATATATATATATAATTAGAGACTCGCCCTGGCTTCACCAGGGCACGGGTCTACTCTCAATGCGAGAAGGAACAGGCCATAGTCCAACAAAACGCTGGCCAAGTTTTTTAAAACCCTTCCTAGGTTTTCTCAGACATGCAGGTTTCCTCACGGTGTTTTCCTTCACCGTAAGACAAATGGTTATCATGTTAAAAATTATAATGAAAATATCAGAGATGCAAGACCCGGAATTTAAACCCGTTTCACTTGATTTCTCAAGCGAGTGCGTCACCACTGGGCTACCACTGCAAAAAACAATAATATAATAATAAAAATATAACCAATATATATAAAAAAATAATCATAGCAACGGGCTTCAATTGGTATTAAATTAGTACTGATTCATCTCAAGTACATCACGTGCATCTGTAGAGTTTATTATTGTGTCAAAGTTCACGGTCAAATTTCAATATTTAAATTATGATTACAAGGATTCTATTAATATAGATATATTTAAAAATTTGAATAAAATGATCAATTTATTTATTCCATTCGATGAAATGCTACGTGTTATGAATCTCCTAGTGTACTTCAAAAAGACGACCAAAACCAAGACTACGAGTGTTACCACACTGACCGATTTATTATATATATTTGTAATACTGCCGCCATCGCATATTACGCAGTATTGTATTTAACAGCGGTAAACAGTTAGCCATAATGTCAATATTAATTTTTAAATGAAACTCCTTTAAAATCGTTGTGATTTGAAACTCGATGAAATGAAAATGCGACACTAAAAAGAGACAAACACATAAATATATAGGATTAAGCCGGCAAGAGAATGAGACAAAATACATTGCCTTGTTGCCATGATAACCGTGGTTATTGTATGACAAATATATAATATTATATTCTTTCCGTTTATGATATTCTGTAAATATAGGATTGAAATATGCCTATTATGCCTTATTTATTGATTTGTTTTTAATTAATTGCGATATTTGCCAAAAAAGTTTTACTTCAACCGCGCTTAAAGGTTACACACCCGCAATTTTTTTATGAATTTTGCATATGAAAAAAATATTTACATAGAAATGTAGATGAACTGTCATCACTCAAAGTGTTCAAAATAAAAAAAATATTCAATGTTAACGGCTTACCTCGCTTCGCTGTGGGGCGTCCCTAGGGATAATTGGTTTAGGAACGCATGGACAAACATACAAAGTTTTGTTTCTTTTTGGCCAGGATCCTTTACGTACCCATAACAACCCATAAAACTTTCATTACAATCGGATAAACGGTTTTGGTTCTCTAGTACAAAAAAGAAGCGTTAAGTTTAATTTTTAAAGTAAATTCCAATTTTGTCTCTACAAAATTTTGTTCATACAAAAGTCCTATAGAAAAAAGTTGATACTTTCAGTTTTTCCCTAATTTCACTATACCTTCCTTTATACAGACGCTCCACCTTAAACGGTCTAGTATTCAAATTGCAAATCGGAATCGAATCTAGTACCTCTGTCTAAGAAAGCAATTCTCGTTATAACCGCTTCTTATATACATTTTAGAATGGACTCAAAACGAACTGGCTGGTCAAGTATTTATATTCTTCGTTGCGGGCTACGAGAGCTCTGCGACGGCACTAGTGATGTGCGTGCACGAGCTCGCCTTACACCCTGATATTCAGGAAAAATTGTACCAGGAAATAATAAGTTTTAAGGAGCAACATGGAGATATTACATATGATAACTTAAACACTTTGAAGTACTTGGACTGTGTTTTGAATGGTACGTATTTAAAATTAATATCTAAGTTTAAACGTAAAGTTAACATTCCAGTCTTTATTTATTTTTAAATTTTGTTTACTTTTGAAAGAACTATATATAACTAGCTTTTCCCGCGGCTCCGCCCACGTTCAGATAACCAAAAACCAAATTCTTAGGTTTTACATATCAGTATACTATATAATAAATATTAATAAATATTACATTGCAGTTATAGTATATTTTTTTCAAAAATGAGATATTTTCCAGCGGTAAAAAATATCCTATATGTTGACCTGTTTAACCAGCTATCATCATACCCAATTTCAACAAAATCCCTCCAGTGGTTTTATCGTGATGCCATTACAGACAGACAGGCAGACAAAAATTCTAAAAACTATAGATTCGGCATCAATTGCACATTTAGAATTCAATAACTATTTCAATAAGATTTTCCAAAAAATATTTAATGTACAGATTCGACTCAGAATTTTACTATATGTATAGATTATTATTTATTTACTTTTAGAAACATCTAGAAAGTGGGCAGCTGCTCTAATCATGGACAGAATGTGCACTAAAGCTTATGAGCTGCCGCCGCCGCGGGAAGGAGCTAAGCCCGTACAGGTAAGTTTTGAATTAACAATTATATAATACTTCAAGTTTTATGTATCAGTGGTGGTGTATCTACATAATGATAGAATGGTTCGATTCTCGTATAAAAAATATTATAAATTATATATAGATAACATATTTAGTTTAATTTCTCGATTTTTAATCTTTTCAAAAAAAATTAACAGCTAATGCAATAATAGTATTCCTAATATTTAGGCTAGGTTTTTTTTTAAACTAATAATGCATTTTTAATACCTAAACCCAGCCCGGCCCCATGGAAAATACCATGATAAATACCATACTTTCAGACTTTGTTATTACTATGTACTCATATGCTCGAAAAGAGCAGCCTGTATATTATTCAAGTATTTATTTTCCCTTATGCGATTTTTTTCTACAATTTTCAATTAATCACTTGATTAAGGGAAAGCACTTGATTAAAGCGTATTGAATATTTTTTCTTTCATTATAAAGTCCATATGAGAGAACTCGACTACATACCGATGATATTTAAAGCATGTTATCAATGCTTACATCTCTTTATAAGAGCCAATATCTCGAAAATACTCAATAAACTTTCATGCATTTTATTATAATTAAAATACTATGTATTGCCTCTGGCTTTACATGCACATACTTTTCTCATTATATATATTTCTATTATTACATAAAAGGGGGTTGTGCTTTTGTGCCATTACCAAACTTCCACCATTTCTATTTGTAGCGCGCCATGAAATTAAACAAAAGAAAATGATACCAATAAAATAATTAAAATTGAACTAATTACATGTTAATATGCGTTAATTGTCAAATAAGGTTCACATAATTCTGATAAAATATTGTGTAAGTGATAAAAATATGTGCTACAATATATGTATTAGTGATAACCTTAGAAACGTGTAATATCTCGGACACGTAACACGATCATAATGCTCTTATCTTTTTATTTAAGTGTCCACTATCCAAACATAACTTTTTCATTGTGTGTCGAAACTTTAAAAAAATGTCCACTTGTGGCTTTAGCCAGCTTTATATATTACTAGCGACTTCTCCTACTCGTTTCGCTCGGGTGCATCTCTAGATTTTGTTAACAATTTCATGGGTAGGCATTAATTTTTTTGCGCGGAACTTTGATACTTTTCCTATAATAAAAGTAGCCTAATTTACTCCTTATAACATCAGCTATCTGCCAGTGAAAGTCCTGTCAAAATCTAGCTCAAGGTCTAGGGCGTTTCGGAGTTTAGCCGGAACAAACAGAAAGACAAGCAAATCATTTAAAAATTGTTCTTTTCTTATTAGTACCGTATATACTTTCATATACGTTTAGTAAAAAGCTGTTGTTTTGACATTACAAACAAACACTTTAATTTTATTTATCTGTATAGATGACAGTAACATAATATGGCATTTTTTTATTTCTTAAACTCAAACCAAGGAATAATATTGACAGAGTGTCATAGAACTGAACATGAAGCACGAATGACATGAATAATGTTTAAAATAGTGTACAAATTTTATTAGAATACTCATTATTGTGATAAGTGAATATATACTTTCTTAGATTTACGCGAATATTTATTTTATTATTTGTGGGTAGGCTGTCTGCAACAACTATATAATACTTTTGAGACATCTAACACCTCAGTCTCTCCCGTGACCATGATTTCTGTAAAGCATTCGAAACGTCGCGAACCAAAAATCAAAATAAATTTGCGAAAAAATCCGAAAAGATAATTTTATTTAAAAAGTAAATAAATGTTAATGAATAAAAATAGGTAAAGAATTTTTGCAAAAAAAATTACGATGGCTTCCTATTTAAATAAAGAATAACAAGCCGTGTGATTAAAATACTAGCAGCTTAATTTTATCACTTTTATATTCATTCACGTTATATTTTAATGATAACTTTTATCTAATGATTTAAAAAGCTCTACATAAGCAATCATAACCCTCTTTATACTATGAAGGACTTACAACAGAGAGCTGAACCTTTTGTGGACTTAATGAACAGATAGAAAATAAACTTGGCAATATTTTTAATTATGGTTAGTTGTTACTTTATAAAATTTAATAATTACTTTTTGAACGACTATAAAAAGAAGAATATGCTCGATTTGAGTATGTTTGTTTTGGTATATGTTACTCGATATCTCCTACAATTGATCTAAAATTACATATATACGAGTATATGCACAAAATACACCCCAATTCAATACCTCTTTTAAAATCGGTCAAAAAAAATCAAAATCTTCGATAACCATTCTTTCTCGAATTATACACATCTTATAGATAAACGGATAGACATAATATCATATCTATACTATATATTTTCTTATATTATAAATGTCAAAGTCTGTTTGTTTGTTTGTCCTTCTTTCACATCGAAACAGAGTGATAGATTGGCGTGATTTTTGCTGGGGAGATAGTTGGAGGGCTGGGGAGTGACATAGGACTTTACCACGGGAGATTATTTCATTCCCACGTGAAAACACGTTATGGTACAACCCATATAATAATATAATATATAGTATATCTATTCCATACTAATCTTTAAAATGTACCTAGACACGAACCCGAGTAAGAAGTCGCTAGTATTTTATAAACTCATCAACTTTAATAGAATAAATTAATGGATAGCACACTTCATTATGTCTATAGTATAACGTAATTGGATCGCAAAATATGTAAAGATACGCGCATTTACATTTAAAACGTGTGGAATAGTTAGCATACGCTTTAAATTAAACAATAAAACTTATAAAAGGCAGTGGACAAACAGAAGGCTAAATTGATCTAATATTGTATAGTATAAATGTTGCCAATGTATTTTTTAGTATGTCGTTGGCTTACTATTACAAGGTTCTATTCTATTGACTGCCTCGGTGGTGTAGTGGCTAGCATGTACGGCTGCACACTCGGAGGTCCTGGGTTCGAGTCCTGGGTCGGGCCAAGTTTAGTTATTGAGTCTTTCTGTATAGTAAGTCTCAGTAACAGCCCGGAGTTGGGAAGTTGGCGGTGTTTCACACCCGTGCCTCGGAGAGCACGTAAAGCTGTCGGTCCTGCGCCTTAACTCTCACTGGTCGTGTCGAGCAGTCGTCCCACCGGAGTATGAGAGTGACAGGAATAGAGAGTGCACCTGTGTCTGCGCGTACACTTGTGCACTATAATATCTCCTGCGCAGTTGGCTAGTCTTAATGAGATTGGCCGCCGTGGCCGGAATCGGCTAGGAGAACATCATCATCACAAGGTTCTATGTTACAATTTTAGTACTAATTTAGTTATTAATGCTACAAGGTTCTATGTGTCATTAACTACAGTTTTGCAAAAACAAACCACTAGATAGCGGCACTATAACTACAAAATATTCAATTTTACATAGTTCTATGTTGTTTTTTTACGATAACAAAATAACGAAGTTCTATGTAAAAATTACTAAACTTCATTAAAATTAACATAGAACCTTGTAATAGTAAGCCAACGAATTATTGTGCTGGACCTCCCATCAAAACGTGGGGAATCAGGGTATAGTCCAACATGCTGACCAATTACAGGTTAGTGGACTTCACTTTGTCTTTCTCCGTCTATTCTGTCGTCATTAGCATTAGCTCATTAGCATCCGGCAATTCAGCCGGGCGTGAAGCCAAAAAACACACTGGAAGCGGCCAACCTCGGTGGGCGGTATGTCATGTGGGTTGCTCCTGGTACTCCATTGATAGCAGACAGAACTGTTGCAGCAAACAAATGGTTGTTGTGGTCTGTTTCGGCAGACTTGCCGTCGGAGCATCGTAGTTGGGCGTAAGCGATCCTGCGAGGGCACCTTAAGACGTGGGAGGTATTGTTGGGTTTTAGTGGGTAGTACTGAGTCCCACATAACCACCTGTTTATACGCAGGTGGTATGTGTAAATGCATAAAATTGAGATATCCCAACATTCAAAAAAAGTTTTGCTTTGATAGCCAGAACCACGAACACATAATCTATTTTTGAAAATTGGTTAATTATTTTCTTTATCACACTTACAGCTAAATCCAGGAGATGTCGTCTACAATGTAGTCAACTCTATCCATATGGACCCTCAATACCACCCGGATCCTGAGAAGTTCGACCCGGAAAGGTTTTCCGAAGAGAACAAACATAATATAAAGCCTTTCACATACATGCCTTTCGGTATGGGACCGCGAATTTGTATCGGTAAGGATGTTGGCTTATATTCCTACTGCTACAGGAAAATGGATTTTTACTTGCAAGCACGTAAACATACAGTTGTGTCACTTTCTTTGGTACGATCTATCACAACCGCTTGTATTACATTCAAATTAAATCAGAAAAGTAGAATTTTTAAAATAATTCTAAAATCGAACTTAAGATATAACTTGATTACAAAAATTAAAAACTTAAGAACTTTTAGCTTCAAATTAATTAAATTAAAAACTTTTAAACAATTACAAACAGTTTCAATTTAAATATATTAATTTGTAACAAATTCATTTGTTTTCAGGATCCAGATTTGCGTTAATGGAACTCAAAGTATTGATATACAATTTAGTTCTTAACTTCAAGATAAAAAAATGCGCTAAAACAGTCGATCCCATAGAGTTGCATCCACATGAGTTTAACATTAAACCAAAGGGAGGGTCGTGGGTTCAATTAGAACGTAGAAATTAAATGTCGCTATCATATAAACACTTTTAGTATTTTTAGAGTTCCGTAACTCAAGAGGAAAAGAGAAACTCCTATAAGGATAATTTCATTGTCCGTCTGTCTGTCTGTCAAGACCCTTTCTCTCAAAAACGCGTAAAGCTACCAAATTGAATATATTATCAAATACGTAGGTGTGCATTTCCTAGAAGCTGTGAAAAAATCAAACTTCTAAGTCAACGCAACCAAAAGATACGGCCGTTTATGCCGCATATTTTGACTCTCACAAAGGAATCAAAAATTATAGAGTACTTCCCGTTGACCTAGAATCATATTTGGCAATAATTATGTAGAATCATGAAATTTAGCAATAACCAATGTCTTATAGAGCACAAGTAAATAAAAACATCCAAAAATCGTAAATTTGTTTTTTGCTCACATTTTTTTGCGATTTTAAACTTATTTTAATGTTTCATGCTACGAAACCCTCGGTGTGCGAGTCAAACTTGCACTTGTCCGATTTTTTTATTTTACTTCTGCATTATAATAAGCGTTATAAGTAATCACTGTACCTACTTTCAATACTGTAGTGTACCAATTTTATAACTAAATTTAAGTTAATTTTTATATTAATTTTTTTAAGTATCTATTAATATGCCTTTGTTTATTACATTTAGTTGTAAATTGTAATTTTTTAAAGTACTATGTAAAAATAAATATATTTTTTTTAATTTTCTTTTACGTTTAAATCACCCGTCTAGGAGCTTACACGATAAAAAGACTTTTGTATCGAGCTATTATTTTAAAGATCTATATATTACTATTATCGTCGCCTCTGTGCTTATTTGTTAAAACTACCAATACTTGTACTTCACAATAGAGTTTTTTTCTTCTAGTTTGAAAACAATGTTTTATTTTTATTTATTTCATTATAATCGGATCAATAGTTTAGAAACGTATAGAGGATAAACATACGGATATTCATACATAATTACATAAATATATAAATAAATACTTTTTTGGATTTATTAAAGTAAAATGTGTATTTAATAGTAATAGAATGGACATTTAAAAGTTAATCTGTATAAAAAACCTGTTTCGGAAAATTGGTTGTTGGGACAAAAAAGCACTGAGGTGACGTTTTCTATACATATAATAAAATTCAAACTCAGTCAAATCTGTACATTAAATATTTTTTAGAAAATCTTATCGAAATAGACATTATTATCGATACAGAGGCCGAGTTTTTAGAATTTTTGTCTGTCTGTCTGTCTGTTACCGCATCACGGAAAAACCACTGGAGGAATTTTGATGAAATTTGGTATGGTGATAGCTGGTTAAACTGGTCAACACATAGGCTACTTTTTACCGCGGGAAAATATCTTATTTCTGAGAAAAATGCACAAACTGCAATGTAAGAGTATACTAATATGTAAAACCTGAGAATTTGGTTTTTGGTCAACTGAACGCGGGCGGAGCCGCGGGCAATGCTAGTATTAATATAAGGGCGAAGAGCGACTCACTCTTGCTCCGCTCGGGTTCGTCCGTACTTACGTTTTAACGTTTAGTATAGATTTCTCAGAGATGTGACATTTTCCTGCAGTAAAAAGTATCCTTTATGTTGACCCGGATAACTAACTATCATCATACCAAATTTTATCAAAATCCTTCCAGTGGTTTTTCCGTAATGCGGTCACAGACAAACAGGCAGACGAAAATTCTAAAAACTATAGATTCGGTCTATGTATCGATAATAATGTCTATTTCAATAAGATTTTCCAAAAAAAATATTTAATGTACAAATTCGGCTTAGTTAGGCGTTACAATTTTATTATACCTATATGTAATTGAATAGATAGATTGCTATTATAATATTAGATCTTTGTATTAAACATAGTAAAATAATTAGTAAGATGGAATGATTTACTATATTATGACAATAAAGTATTTATGTACATTTGTAAGACAAATATTTTTTTAATAACTATAGTCAAAATTGTAATATGCTTAGATTCATGTTTCAAATCCTACTAATATTATAAACACAAAAGTCTCTGAGGATAGATAGATGTATGTTTGTTACTCTTTCATACAAAAAGTACTTAACAGATTTTAATGAAACTTAACAGTAATATAGCTTATACATCAGAATACCACATAGACTATAATTAATAAAGATAACATAGTAATACATAATTGAAAAATCAAAAATAGTTATATGTACATAATTACAATACGTATTGTAACTACGAATAAATAACTTATTATTTATTCGTAGTATTATAATTAAAACGTTACTTATGGCATCGTTCAAATTCATCGAAAAGAAGAACGCTGCAATAACTGACTACTATATATATATAAATATATATATATATATATATATATATATATATATATATATATATAGGTAGGTAGGTAGGAGTGAAACACGTCGGGCGTAAAATTGTGATCAGCTGATTTATGTTATTATAAAATATTATAATAAGCATTTATTAAATACTTCTTATGTTTATGTGAGTAACAGTTTTACCCACCTGCAAGAATACTCCTATTTTTACTCTCTTATACACATCACTTACGATAAATACGAAAATGGAATCCATCAAGGAGTCGTTATCTGCACTAACTGACATGTTTAATGCAAGAATGCATGAGTTCCAACAGGACTTAAGCAAAGCATCAACACCAGCTTCAAGTAGTGTTCTACCAGGTGAATTTAACCATTTCCGCAGTTTTATTTTATCTGCATTGAACACACTGCAACGGCAGGTTGAATATCTCGCATTAGAGGTCGACAGGCAAGAGGTGAGGAACAGGCGGAAAAATGTTATTATTTCACGGTGTTCCTGAGCAAAAAAACAGAAGACATCCCGGCCCGAATCACTAGCTTAATTGCCGAACACATGGACTTGCAGAACTTTTCTACTGAAAATATTAAGCACTCGTTTCGCTTAGGCCGTTCTTCTGATAAGCCCAGGCTATAGTAGTAAAATTTAGTGATGTTTCCGTGCGTAACAAAGTATGGTTTGCTAAAACCAAACTAAAGGGCACTGGTGTTACGCAATCGGAGTTTCTCCGAAATGTAGGCACGAAGCATTTTTAGAGGCGATGGCAACGGTTCGGGTCAGCAATTGTTTGGACACGAGGGTGGGTGCATCCACATCATCGCACCTGATGGATCTCGACACCGGGTGGAGTGCAAGTTGGATCTCAGTGCCATACCAAACAGTCCAGTGAAATCATCCGTGCAAAAGATAGTAGTGTCGAAAAAAACAGATAATGTTATACCTTCTCGCGGCAAAACGTATAGCTAAGAAGTAAATTTAGTTTATATTATATTTAAAATCAATTAATTTTACTAATTTCAATAGATTGAGTTACTATACGATAACTTTGTTTATTGTTATTATTATAGAAAGTTCACAGACTTATTACCATAACAGATTATGTTTGTATCACAGTCCACAGATAACTAATTTTCTTGTCTTTGGTAACTTTAGGGTACAGATACACAACATATTTTTGTTGTATTATTGGTTTTGTAATTACCAATTATTGTGTGTTTTTTACATTCTTCATTTTCGTGTGTATATTTTTGTATGATTCAATTTTTTTTTTTTTATATCTCTTTTTTTTTTTGTTTTTAATTTTAATTACTTTAATTTGAAATTTCTTTCTTTCTTGCAACTGGCGGGTGAGTTTGTAATTGTGAGATAAACTTGCTAGTATTTTTTTTTTTTTTTTTTTTTATATCATATTATTATAACTATTTATTTAATAAATTTAATTTATTTATTTTTTATATTATTATTATATAATATAAATATTCAAGTATATTCTATTATTATATATTTCTTTTTACTTATTATTATTTACATATTTATTTATTTTATTATATTATACAACGTACAAAATGACGTCGATTTGCAGTAGTTTAAACGATTCGTTTTTGTCTTGTTCTACATCGGAGGATGAAAGCAGCAACGACAGTTTTCATAGTATCCAACCACTTGATGAAACTCTTGATCTCGTCTTCTCAGATGTTCTGAAAAAACTTTAACTTAGTTCATATAAACGCCCAAAGTATTCCTGCGCACTTATCCCGATATGTTGTCTTCTTTTACTTCCAAAAATATACATGCCATTTTTGGTGTCCGAGTCATGGCTGAAGCCATGTCTCCCATCTACATCCTACGCACTACCAGGGTTTCACTTAATTAGAAATGATCGTGCTGAACGCACTGGAGGTGGAGTTGCAATCTATCTACGTTCCCACATTCCTTTCTCGATTATTAGTATGTCTAAGAATCAAGGAGACGTAGGACCCGAACATCTTTTTATTGAGATTTTATATCTCACACTAAGATACTCCTGGGTGTTTATTACAATCCTAATCTCACTATCGATTATTTCTCATCATTTGAAACCCTGTTAGAAACATATAAGCCTTTGTACGATCATACTTTGGTGATGGGTGATTTTAACACCTGTCTCCTAAAGAATGATCAACGCACATCGCGTCTTAGTTCCCTTGTAAATGCAGTTAATTTAAACATTCTCCCCTTAAGGCCCACTCATAATTTTCCAAATTGTCTACCATCTCTTCTTGACCTGATTTTAGTATCTTCCACTGACCTTGTTGCGAAACATGGTCAGTGTTCGGCTCCGGCTTTCTCTCATACCATGATCTAATCTATTTGTCTTTTAAATTGAAAAACCCCGAAAGCAAAATCAAGAATCCTTCTTCAGCGAAATTTTGGTGGTATTGACCTACAACGCTTGCACGCAGACGCTGAAAGTGTGGATTGGTCAGTAGTTACCGCAGGCAACTACAATTGATGAAAAAATTTCTATATTCAATTCTCTTTTGATCCAGCTGTATGATATTCATGCTCCAGTTCGGCCTGTACGAGTCAAGCATCTTCCAGCTTCCCTGGCTTACACCAGAAATCAAAAGGCTACAGGTCAAAAAGAATGTTGCAAAAGTAAAAATATGTTTCAAATCCTAGTGACGAAAATAGGGCAAAATATGTCAAGGCTCGGAATCGTTGCAACATGGTGTGTAGGGATAGTCAACGACGCCATATCTATAAATCGGTGGTCGAAGAAGATGACTCAGAAAAAGTCTGGCATTTTCTTAAGTCTCTAGGAGTAGGTAAATCTAGAGTAAATATTAATCCTAAAAACTTAGATTTAAATTTGCTAAATCAACATTTCTCTTCTTCTAGTATTATAAATAGTACAAATAAATCGAATACACTTAATCTCCTTTCAAAATCTACCTACTCCTGACTTTCCCTGTTTCAGTTTTAGTCAAATCTCCGAAAGTGATGTTAAGAGAAATATTATGGCAATCAAATCTAACGCCGTTGGGGCGGATTGTAAAGTCGCCAATATGATTCTTCCTATTATTAACTTTATTGTTCCTATAATAACATCTATCCTTAATGCCTCCTTAAATCTCCACAAGTTTCCTTCGTCCTGGAAAGATGGCCAAATTATTCCACTCCCAAAAAAAACCTAATCCTTATTTCCTTTTCTGACTACCGACCAATTTCAATTCTTCCTTTCCTATCCAAGGTCCTCGAACGCCTCGTGCATCGTCAACTAAGTATTTTTTCTACATCAAAATAGTCTATTAAATTCTTTTCAATCTGGTTTTCGTCCTAGTCATAGCACGGTTACTGCGCTAACTAAAATAACAGATGACGTTAGAGAAAGCATGGACAATAAAAAGGTTACGGTATTGACCACTATTAGATTTTACAAACGCTTTTAATACAGTAGATTTCGACATTTTTATTTGCCATTCTAGCTTCTCTTAACATATCTCCTGAGGTGGTTGACTGGTTTCGTTCTTACTTGTGTTGATCGCCGGCAGCGTATACGAATTGAAGATTCGTGCTCTGAATGGTCTATAATTAATGCTGGTGTTCCACAAGGTGGTGTCTTGTCTCCTCTCCTTTTTTCAATTTTTATTAATTCTATCTCTCAACAAATTTCTTCTCCCTACCACCTGTATGCTGACGATTTGCAAATTTATGCCATGACTACTGTGGAGAACTTGCCTATTACCATTAATAATATAAATAAAGATTTGTCACTCATATCATCATGGGGTAATTCATATGGACTCAATCTAAATCCAGATAAATCTCAAGCAATTATTTTTAGGCAGCCAGAGACTATTATGCAAAGTTAAAAATATGCACATACCACCCATACTTCTTAATGGTGTCCAAATTATGTTTACTGATAAAGTGAAAAACCTGGGTATTTTAATTGACCAGTGTTTATCGTGGGGACCGCAGATAAGTGAGATGAGCAGGAAGATGTTTGGAGCGATTGCTTCTCTTCGTAGATTAAAAAATTTTCTGCCCATACCTACCAAAATTGCGCTAGCAAATTCTCTTCTACTACCGATTCTTGATTATGCTGACGTTTGTTATCTTGATATCAAAGAAGAATATTTAAATAAACTTGAGCGACTTCAAAAATCTTTGTATACGGTTTATTTTCGGCCTTCGGAAATATGACCACGTTTTCAGAATTTCGTAAAAAACTCAAGTGGCTTCCTATCCGTTTCCGCAGGAATACTCACATTCTCCCATCTTCTTTACTGTGTGCTATTTCACCCTTCAACTCCCTTTTTATTTAAAAGAGCGTTTTGAATTTTTAAGTAACTGTCATAGCCGTTCTCTTCGCTCGGAGCACAACCTAGTTCTCAAAATTCCTCCACATTCTTCATGTTTCTACTCTAACTCTTTTACTGTAAAAGCTGCCCGGCTCTGGAACACACTTCCTTTAAAAGTTAAAGTGCCAAAAGCCTTGATAAATTTAAGCTGTTATTAAAAGAATATTACCTGTCCCTTTAGTGCTTTTTTTTATATTTAATTGTATCTATAACTATATATATTTGTAGGTACGTATGTATATAAATTAGTATGTATGTGTATTGTACGTTTATATATTTGTATTGTGTGTTTAAGTATGTATGTATATTTGTATGTATGTATATATGTATGTATGTACGTTTGTATGTGTATGTGTATTATTTTTATCTATTTATATTGTATGTATAATTATATCGTATAGCAAGTACACCGCCTACCATTTCTCTCACACTCTCCTTTACCTGGTAGTTGGTTGCCTGGAAGAGATCGCTTTAAGCGATAAGGCCGCCTACTGTGCATCTTTGTTAATTTTTAATAACTGTCTGTACGTATTTTTCTCTTTGGTGTACAATAAAGAGTATTATTATTATTATTATTATTATATATTCTTGGCAAAAAAGGCCTCAAAATTTCATCGTAAAAACTTAATGCCGCCCATAAAATATCTTAAATATGCCAATGAATACACAAATTAACCCATTCAGGATGTAGAACGTGACAAATGAGAGCATTATCTTCATCGAATGAAACTCCCAAAGTGTAAATCACTACGCCCCATAGGTTTGAAAGCAAAATAGTATTAACGAATCTACATATGTTATTGAATCCAATTATAGAATACGCTATATGAAAATATTTTATTATATAAAATACCCATTAAAAATTATAAATAAATAATTAAATATATTGAGACATTAACACACAGTACCATCTAGTTCCATAGTAAGCTACGAGACCTGTCTTATTGATACCAGATAGTTGATACACTACACATATAATTATAACTTTAAATATATTAATATTATGATGTAATGTATGTAAGTGTGTGTAATTAATAGTATTATATATTATGGAGTACAAACATTGTGTTCATCACGCAAATGAATTCCCCCAGCGAGGCGAGACTCGAACCCGCGACCGCTGGCACAGCACGTAGGTTTACTACAAATTGAACCACACGTGTCGTCAGCAATTTTTTTTAAACGTTAATATATAAAATTGTCAAGGTCTTATTTCAAAACCTAAATCTCAAAACAAATATCCTGTGAAATTAAATATTGCTTACATACCTTTTGATTGAATTCTCTAATCGTCTTTGAAAATTAAGTTAAAATAATTCTATTAGTTGCATTGCAGAGATAAGTGGGTCTAAATAGATATCTATCTATTAGATAAGAATTTTTGGATTTTACACTTCTTTTAAGTAAATAGGATATTTATAGCACTTCTAAAGCTATTTTTGTGTAAGTATGTGTTTGTTTGTCCTTTACGCTAAAACTGCTGTACGGATTTTGATGAAATTTAGTAAATTATACATTCAAAAGGCACTTACAGACCCACCCAAGCGTTTCATTAGTAAAAATATTATTATTATATTACGTAAAGAATCTGTCCTAGTAGACGATACGAACGGCTACAAGGTCTTTTATATTATTTTTTCATTTAGATAATTAAAAAAGCGGACACGCTAGCAATTCACGCCCGTGTGTTCTTTTGTTTAAATTGCGTACATTTGGCAGGCTTTCACCGTGTTTTTAGAACAAGCACATTTTAACTTGCCGCGGGATGGCGTCTAGGGTGTCCATAGATTTGCCTATATCTTAGTATCTACTTGATTTTCTATCATATTTACCATAAAAATTTAATAACCCAAATGTTGATTGATGACACGTTTGGCTCAGTTTGTGGTAACTCTACTTGCTGTGCGGTCGCAAGTTGGATTACCGGGAGTATTAATTTGTGTGATGAGCACGAATATATTTTGTACTCCAGTCATGAGTATTTATATTTATAATATGTATGTATTTAAAGTTATATATGTGTAGTGTATCAACTATGTGGTATTCATAACACAAGCCTCGTAGCTTACCACGGAACTAGATGGCGCTGTGTGTTAATGCCCTAACATATATTTATCTCATTTTAATCGGGACAAACATACACAGTACTGAGTAGGATAAACACTGTAATATTATGAAGGAATAGGCACTGTGTCTATATATAATATAAAACATAATCGGGTTAGTTACACCATATATAACTCAAGAACGGCTGGACTGATTTCTAGTTTTTGATTTATTGGATTTGTATACGTCCCGAACAGCAGAATAACTATTAAAACAAGAGAAAAATTCAAGATTTTTTTTCATTAAAATTTGCATGGACAACGCTCGCTAAATAATAATTTATATCTACTTATAATTATAAATTAATAATTTTAAAAACCCCCAATTAATCAAGTAATTATACGCCAAAATGCCTTACATCATTTTAGAAAGAGCTGATACTCTTACACTTTTTTTTTATTTAACGTTGGGAAATGCCTTTACGCACGACGTGTGGGACTCACCGGCGTAATACAGCCAGTACTACCCACTAAAACCCAACAAAACCTTCCCCCGTCTTAATGGGGCGTCACAGGATCGCTTACGCATTCAACTACGACGCCCCGACGGCAGGTCTGCCGAAGCAGACCACCACAACCACGGGGTTGCTCCAAAGTCCACTCTGCTATCAGAGAAGTACCAGGAGCAACCCGCATGCTACACCGCCCTCCGAAGAGGGCCACCTCCCACCGCCCACCGAAGTGGGCCACCTCCCTATGCGTTTCTTGGCTTCGCGCCCGGCTATATTGCCGGGCACTACTGAGCCCCCCCACCACGACAAGGTGAACGCACGTTGGGGGGGGTGATACTCTTACACTGCTGGACCGATATTAACCAAACATTGAGAGCTACGATGCCACAGACAGACACATACACACACAGACATACATCGACGTCAAACTTATAACACCCCTCTTTGTGCGTCGGAAGCTAAAAACGCACCAAGGGACGACCCCGAGCAAAGCGAGGATAAATGTCTAGTGATAACATAAATTAAAAAAGCAAATATAAAGCCAAATACATTAGCTAGTATAAAAATAAACAGATAAACCTATGTAAATGATGCTGTGACATATAAAAGGCCTGGCATTTTTCGCGAATAAAAATCCTGATTACAAGATATAATGGAGTCACTACAGCGGTCGGTGTGCAATTTGTGAGTTATTTTAATGTTAATTCAGTGCCGGCGACGCGACCACAGACTATAAATTGTCGTTGTCACCGCTTTGTTGCCTCTTATAATCCTCGTTGCTTGTTTTAAAGCTTCAGAGAAACGTAAGGAAATCTTCTTTTTACGTACTTTCCTAGAAAAATATTTGTTTCATTTTCTTAAAGATGTTACACGATTGCTAATTCGATTTAATTCATATATATGGAATTTGTTGACAAGTTTTATTGTGAATGGACTATATTTTTAAAAAAGATATTTTTTTTATAAATGAGTAGCAAATCGTCTCTAGGTTAGTTCCCCACACGGAAATTTTATTTGTCATCCCTGCACGAGAATATGATATTAATTGTATTTTCTGAAATAACAGCTCATCACAGATAATTAATATATAAACATAGATTACTAATAGTTGCACCAAAATAAGGCTATCCTACTTCAAAGAACGTTTGACGGCCTTGCAATATAGCAATTATTACTAGGCAAGGTACTAGAAAAGTTAATTGTATAATAAATAAAGTCCTGCAGACCACATTCAGGTTATGGCGGCCAATCCCTGATATTAACCAGATGCGCAGGATATATTAGTACAGTAGAGTACACCACCCTGTGTGTACCAATAGCGTCAGCGAATTCTCTACATTTTTTGCTCTCTTAATTCAGTGGGACACCAATCGTTTAGAAATCCCCACTCCAAAGTAGTTTTAAATATTTTTTGACAGGAAAACCCAACAACTGATTTGACCCGACCCAAGACTCGAACTCAGAACATTGGGACTTGACCTACATTCTTGTCACTAGCAACAAGCTTCAGCGTAACAGGTACTGCTCATCGTATGTTTCTATACACTACACAGCTGTTTAAAGTTGTTTTAAGTTAGCCGAAGAGTAGATTCTATTACTAAGTCTACATAATCTGTGCCCTCTGGCCAATAGCTCTTTTGAACTTAAATAAATAACAATTAATAGGTAGTCTATTGAAATAGTTAGAAAAAGTGACCCCCACCCCCTATTATGTAAAATATCTTCAACATTAAAGAAATGCTTAAGAAATATAATATATAAAATACGCAAAGATAATTAAAATCACCAATTTTTCATTACAATTTTAATTAAAAAAAATCTTAATTTTCTTGTTAATATATTTAAGAATTCAATTTATTTTTACTATAGTTACTTGGTTTTAGTTATAACTTGTTGTTAGCAAACCCGCTTTGCAAGTATAGTGAAACGAGTTCAATTCCCAACTCTTGTACTTTTTATATGTACATGTGTAAAACTCTTTTCCACATGATTTTTAATTGCTATAACGATGAATGAAAACAACACAAAAAATTAAACTTGATCAAACATAAATGAAAATATCTGGAAATCTATGGAATTGTCTGAGGGAACCTAACTAAAAAATTTCAAAACATGTGAAGTCCATCAGCTCACAACATCTCGCTTATCACACAAATGAATGCCCCCAGCAGGACTCGAACCCGCAACCGCTGGCACGGTAAGTAGTGACCCTACAAACAGCCAAACGTGCAAAATTTATTATTTGCACTATTTATAAAACAAAATATATTTTATGTTTTGATAAAAAAAGAAATGATTGTATAATGATATTTTTCTATTGTAATATTATAAAGAGGTAAAGTTTGTGAGTTTGTGACGTTGTAGGGGGTAATCTCTAGATCTACTGAACCGATTAAGATGAAATTTGGTAAGAAGATAGTGTGACACAATGTTTAAGGTACATATCTATCCGAATTCATCGTTCGAGAGAGCCTTGGTCTTTGTAAAGCCTTAATGAGCAGAATATAATGGATGCTAGATGTGAGTTGTGGTAATTCGATATTGCTACGATCTTATTATTGAGAAAGTATAGAGGATCTAAGTCACAAAACCATCATCTTACTTACGATTCGAAGGAGCCGTAGCAATAATAATATTTTAGTTTTTAGCTAAAAAGGCTAGTTTTATTCTGCAATAATATGCAACTACACTTAATTTTTGAAGTTGGTCAAAAATATAAAAATTAAATTAATATATCGGGTTTTCACCCAAAGTATCTCTATAAAATTATCTTTTTTTTTTTAATTATCTGTATAAAATTATATTATACTAACATTGCCCGTGGCTTCGCTAGCGTTCAGATGACCAAAAACCAAATTCTTGGGTTTTACATATTAGTATACTCTTATATTGCAATTTTTGTATTTTTTCTCAGAAATGAGACATTTTACCGCGGCAAAGAGTCCTATATGTTGACTCGGATAACCATCATATCATCATGCCAAATTTCATCGAAATCCCTCCAGTGGTTTTTCTGTGATGCGGTCACAGACAGACAGACAGACAAAAATTCTAAAAACTATAGATTCGACCTCTGTATCTATAATAATGTCTATTTCAATAAGATTTTCCAAACAATATTTAATGTACAGATTCGGCTTAGTTACAATTTTAATATATGTATAGACGTATAGATATCATACAGGCAAAAATGTCCACACAATATAAATACCGTTCCGTTTTTTTTTAACTAAGAAAAGTCTCTAAAAATATCCGATCTTCTAAGGATGCCATTAATTAGGTTACGTGGGATTACGAAATAGGTTTCACTACCTTATCTGCCTTGCCGCAGAAATATACGTTCCAAACCTCCTCGGTGGTGTAGTGGCAGTGTACAGCTGCACACCCGGAGGTCCTGGGTTCGAGTCCCGGGTCGGGCCAAGTTTAGTTATTGAGTTTTTCTGTATAGTAAGCCTCAGTAACAACCCGGAGTTGGGAAGATGGCGGTGTTTCACCTCCGTGCCTCGGAGAGCACGTAAAGCCGTCGGTCCTGCGTCTTAACTCTCACTGGTCGTGTCAAGTAGTCGTCTCACCGGAGAATGAGAGTGACAGGAATAGAGAGTGCACGTTGTGTCTGCGCGTACACTTGTGCACTATAATATCTCCTGCGCAGTTGGCTAGTCTCAATGAGTTTGGCCGCCGTGGCCGGAATCGGTCGGGAGAACATCATCATCATACGTTCCAAATCAAATCAAAACATACTTTATTAAAAAAGACTTACAAATAATTACTTTTAAATAGTCAAATATTTTTAGATTTTAAGTTAACGTCAGTGTTTTTGGTCCATGAAGAAGTTGGATGGAAAGTTTTGCTCAGGAAAGTAGGCGAGAAACTTGAGATTCTCGCCTACTCTCCTGAGCGTTTTAAAAATAATATTTGTTTACAATATTATGTAACTTTGTATTAATTCTTCGTAAATATCACCTTGAATATATAAAATCTAAATATTTACTATACTCATTACTTGCAAATATGGCGGAAGTATAGACGTTATATATTACATATATGTTAGCAGTAGTGTATCGCCTAAAAATATGGAAAACTAAAGCGCTATCTCTACTCAACAGGACTTAATAGTATGAATGAAAACTTGTATTGTTTTAAAATATATTTACCATACAATATACAATGAAAATATGTAAGATTTAATATCCTAAGATAAACTTAAAATACAATATGACATACATAAAGAATAAAGATATATAAAAAACATTATATTAAAATTATATAAAAAAATATCTTTCTTAAATTAAAATATTATGTGAGTACTACTGTAATTAAAAGTAGTCTAAAAGATGGCGCTAGTAGTATTTAAGTAATAATGGACTCCATACTTAACTAAAATAAAAAAAAAATGTCGGCGACATAAGTCAATATCAAAAGGAATATTATTAACTGTAGTTTGATAATATTTGACGATAAATAATAGTTAAATCTAAAGCAAATCGTATATAAACTTGTTCATATGCAAAAAGATAAGTAGGCTGACAATAATAGTATAAATAATAACTAATATATAATTAATTTTTAAATAATGTATACATTTTTGCATAAAAAAACAAGATATGTATATGCAAAACGACATTAAAATACTATATACGTATTTTGTAAATAGCAACATAGATGGCGTTAGCAGTAGTCTAAATCGCGCTATGGTTTGGTTATTCAAAGACATATAAATACTTCTTGCTGTTGGTCATAAATTTTGGACATACGATTTTAATGAAACTTTCATTGTTATTTTTGAGTCGCTGGTCTTGTCGCGAGGCAATGTCAGTGCAATGAAATATGAATCATTCTTCCTAGTTCCTACTAAATAGTAAATAAATACTAATATTATTAATGTGAAGGTTTGTGAGGATGTACCGATGTTTGTCACTCTTACGCAAAAACTACTAAATGGATTTTTTTTAATGAATCTACAGTAATATCTTATATAGCCCATACATCAGAATACTGAATAACACATAGGCTACTTTTTCTCCCGGAAAAATGTACAATTCCCGTGGGATAGATTTGTTTTTCTAGAGGCGAACCCCAGCGATGTGATGGTGAGCCGCTAGTTAATAATATACTCTTTATTAAGAAAATCTACTTGACAGCCCACGCAAAAGAGGTTTTCCAATCTATACTAATTATATAAAATTCTTGGTATGTACATATGTTTGAACGGATTTAACTAAAAAATATCGATCCAACCGATTTCAATGACACTTTTTTAAATATTCCTTGGGTAAGGCTATGTCTGTAATGCTGCCGGTCGCAAGGGAAAACACGCGCAAACGGGCATTATCTTATACTAGAGACTCACCCTCGCTTCGCTCGGGTTCGTCCCTAGTTTGCTTCCAAATACAAACTTTCATCGCCATTTCACCTCACTTAAGGGCTTAAGGAATGATTTCTGGGATAAAAAGTATCTTATATCCTTCCCAGGGTCTCAAACTATCTTCTTATCAGATCCAGAGATTACTCCCTACAACGTCACGAAATGACAAACTTTACCTCTTTATAATATTAGTATAGATTATTTTTGACTGACCTAGCCGTTTAAACAGTATGCATATAAAAATAGATGTGAGTATGTGTGTTCCCTATGGACTCTAAAACGCTAGAGACATTTTGATGAAATTTCCAGGATGAAATCTTCAGATTAGACCAGCGGGTGATCCTGTTAGGTTCGGTAGCGCTAGTACATATAATATAATTTTTGTGACCTGTAATTTCACAATCCTATGAAATAAAAGGCTTTTAGTTTCCGAAAATGTTCCTGGCAAAATTTCCTATTTTTCCCTAAAAACCTTGCTCTGACTGTTACAAATATAAAAGCCAAATCTCTCTAGCCGTTCTCGAATAATGATTTCAGCAACAAACAGCATTTTATTTTTATTATACATGTCGTAGGATGATTTGATTCCCCCCCAACGTGCGTTCACCTTGTCGTGGTGGGGGGGCTCAGTAGTGCCCGGCAATCCAACCGGGCGCGAAGCTAAGAAACGCATAGGGAGGTTGCCCACTTCGGTGGGCGGTGGGAGGTGGCTCTCTTCGGGGGGCGGTGTACCTTGCGGGTTGTTCCTGGTACTTCTCTGATAGCAGAGTGGACCTAGGAGCAACCCCATGGTTGTGGTGGTCTGCTTTGGCAGACCTGCCGTCGGGGCGTCGTAGTTGAATGCGTAAGCGATCCTGCGACGCCCCATTAAGACGGGGGAAGGTTTTGTTGGGTTTTATTGGGTAGTACTGGCTGTATTACGCCGGTGAGTCCCACACGTCGTGCGTAAATGCATTTCCCAACGTTAAAAAAAAAAGGATGATTTGATTATTCGAATTTTCGCAAAAAAACCTATTTATACGGATAATTAGACAATGGTGACATTTCTCAATCTTACTGGAAATAGATAGGGTTTTTGTAAAAACATGTTCTAACCTAACCAACCTAGAAAGAAAGAAAGGGTTGTTCTGAGTAAGATGTAGCTCCCGCCTTAGCCTTTTCTTCTTAGCCTTCTCAACCTTATTAGTTATCCAAGTCGGAACTCTCACGTTATCAAAAAATAAAACTTACGTAACCATTGTCTATTGGTTTATGGTCTATTGGTTTTCACGAAAATTCTAATTATCAAATCATCCTACGATATATATATATATATATAAAAGCGAAATAACACTCACCCATTTACTGATTAATCACGTAATCTCAGAAAGTATAAATGCTACGAAATTTGGCAATTACTTTCCTCATAGGGACGAGGTATCAGATTGATAAGAAAGGATTTTTGGAGATTCAGTTATTTTCTTCTCTTTGTAGGGTTCACGAACAACTTTCTATGTAACCAAAAATTGAAAAATAAGTAGGTGTTGTAAGTATTTACTGATATAATTATAAGCGGTGGAATATTACGCGGTGCTAATCTATAGACAAAAACCCCATAAAAGATTCCTGGTTCATAGTATTCAAGATGAATGAGTTAGAAATTTGAATGTAGCAAGACTCAAAGCAAGTGTATTACATGTCTGCCTCCAACTTCACAATACTATGCTCCCACGTCAGCTTTTTCCCATCTTTTTATTAATTCACTTTTTACACAGTTAGATTCTTTATTTTTGTAATTTTATTTACATAGGCTCCAACTCTAATATTTTGAAATTTCCCATGAAATTTACAAGAATTATTAAATAGTCCAACTAATCCTATGTTTTAATTAGCTAATTGAAAATATAGGAAATCAATAGGTATGTTTTAACGGTTAGTATGGAATAGAATTCTATATATATGTATATGTAGGTATGATCAGCTTTATATCCTTTAAGAAATGATTGATTCCCCATACAAACTTTCACCTGCTCAAGGTACAATTTACGGGATAAAAGCTAAATAATAATATCCTATATCCTTCTCAGAGTCTCAAACTATCTCCATACCAAATTTCATCTAATCAGTTCAGCGGACTTTAAGTTTATCCATTACAAACAAAAATACCATCATATTTTTCTCTTTATAATATTAGTAAAGATGGTAGGTACTTACTGTTGTTCTAGAAAACAAACTTACATACAGAATTCTCATTTTATTGTGTTTCTTCAATTTTGCAAACAAATATAATACGCCACCGCTTTTATGTAGGTATAGTAGCAAGATCGTTATTATAAAGATGAGTTCGCGATCTGGGAGCACCCTATAACCATCAGAAATCGTATCCATCTATCGACTAGAAAATATAAAAGTGACTCCCGCACAATCTTGCAATATACGACATATCGTCTGTCCGTATCGCATCTAGGGTAACATTGCGGTTTTATTGCAAAAACGTTCGGCGTTAGATGAGAACTGTTGATAACTTTTTACCGACTTAAAAAAATATGTATTTCAGCTTTTGTCACATTTTAAATTCTTGTTGAATTTATATTTAATAATATAATATGAAAACTGGTTTATAAATGTAAACTGACTTCATGGCACTCAATTAAAAAATATTTATGTTCAAATCGACTAAACGGGTATTTGCAATAGGGGGCCATTCAAGTAGCTCTTCTTTAACGTCCCACTGCTGGGCACAGGCTTCACTTCAATAAGAGGGAAATGAGACCATAGTCCACCACGCTGGCCAAATGAGGGTTGGCGGACTTCACATGTTTTTCCAAAACTTGCTAAGTTCTCTCAGACATGCGGGTTCCCACGATGTTTTCCTTCACAGTAAGGCAAATGGTAACCATGTTGGAAATAATTCGCACATGAAAATCATGAATCAGAGATGCGAGATCCGGGATTTGATCCCGCTTCACTCGGTTTCCCAAGCAAGCGTGTTTCCAATGGTCTACCACTGGCTTGGTAGAAAAATGTAATATAATAATTTAATGCTGGTTAAATAGCTGGTAAATTCGCTAATTGTGGACTAATTTTCAGAATTCAGTTTTAAATGAAGTTATTATACTTCAAGGATGGTCCCATATAAATTTCAAATATATATAATACTTTTACTTTACGTAGAAAAATTTTCATAGTAATTGCAAATAGCCTTTGTATTCGAATATAGCGATAACTCTTCGTTTTTTGTTAGTCCGGTACAAACAAAATAACCGCTGAAAGGTTGGAGAGTTTATTTGTTAAAAGTATTGTGTGAGAAAAGCTGTTCATTTTTAACTGTATATTATGGTGTTTTATTTCAGGAGGCTTCCGTTCAGTCAGAGTATTGTTAGGTGAGTGTTGGTTATATTTGTACAGATTTTTCCAGGAAGGAATTTCTAGCACATTCGTCTCATGAGATATTTTAAATAAGCTCGGTCATGTTTTATTAACAATATCAAATAGTAAGTGGAATTTGTGAACTAGTAAACAAATTTTGACCTTGAAGCAGCCGTAAGCCTCTTTTCCTTTTAACAATCCAAAATCCTTAAAACAAATAAAATTACAAGCTTTGTTAGATAATATCATCATTTTTCAAATATTTATAAACCGTTTTAGATTTTTCAAGAATATTTGAAGCGTATAACGGATATTGGGCAGCAATCTACGTGCCGTTCAGACGTAACGTGTCTAGTATATTTAAATTTTATACTGGAAATATATCATTTGGGTAGCCTGGTCTCTGCAATGTCTGCTTGTAGGTTTATAGAACACAAGTTCGATTCCCCATCATCATCATTCATCATATTGTGTAATAACAATCTCTGCTCACGATTTTACCAAAAATAGCTATCTTCAACTAAAATAAAATAAAATTGTGTGTAGAACCATAAGTGAAAGATGCGCTAAGAAAGGTTAGCATATAGAGGAGGCATCCTTATCTTGTTTGAAGTGGAAACCCTTTCCTTTAACAATAAAAAGTCTGTGAAAGTTTCAACATAATTCATTATCCGCCATTGGATCCTCTTGGATTGGATCCTGGTCTAAAATTTAGAGGAAACTAGAATAGCGGTAATATTTTAAATAATTTAGTTTGGGTGATTATGATGTACAAATATGATGATTTCATGAGAATGACAAAGTAAAATTACAAATGAAAATAATTAAATATTAATAAATAATGATGGGTATAATGGCTAACCGTTTAACTATTAGCGTCCGGCACTTCAGCCGAACGTGAAGTCAAAAGACAGACTGGTGGGAGTACTGGTGACAGTGGGAGGTAGCCCACCTTGGTTGGCGGTGTGACATGCGGAATGCTTCTTGTACTTCTCTGAGAGCAGAGTGGACTGTGAGAGCAACTTGGTTGTTATGGTCTGTTTTGACAGACCTGCCGTCGAGGTGTCGTGTTTGAACGAGTAAGCAATTGCGCGACGTCCCATTAAGACGGGGAAGCATTCTTTGGTTTTTAGAGGGTACAACTGACTTTTTAGCCGGTACAACCCACATAACCACTTGTATGTGCAGGTAGTAAGCGTAAGCGTATTTCTCAAAAAAAAGTAGCTAACACACGTGGCTAAAAATTATTAGATTATGGATTCAAGTCTTGAGTTGGGGCACAAATGGGAGTTAAAGAGTTGGCGCCTAACTTGGTCTCTTGCGCAACTGACTTCTGTAGGAGAAAGCGGCCACCGTGATTAAAATGCTGTCAGTATATCAATAATGTAGTCCTTCTACATTATTGTAAATATAGTCGATAATATTGACTAGAGCAACGAATATAGTTGCACATCTATGATTATTCCACCAATATAGCATTACGCTGTAAATAATTCCAACTACCAAATAGATACTATCGATAGAATAATCGCTAGCAGATTTTTAACTGGTGATTAAAAAAACGGCCCTAATTCACTTCAGCATTTATTCCAACAAGCCTTTGAGAATAAGCGCAATTTAAATTCAGCCTATAAACTTTAACGAACGCTTACTGTTGTATGGTGTCATGGGCGAAGTTTCCAAACAACAAACGATTAAAATGAATATCATCTAAGAGTTCGAAATTTCTATTTAAGTGCGGCAATCCAATTTCACACGGCGTTGGCAATAAATGGGCGTAATTTTAGACTGAGTCTCCAAACTTCGCTGGATCTTAGTTTACTAGGTAACTAGGAAGTTTAATAAACTTCACGAGGTTCTTTTGACCCCTTTTGTCTGTGGTTAGGCATAAAGTTATTCTTTTGGGTGCCATATAATAAAAGGTTTAAAAGAGAGTGTTTTATGAAAAAAAAAATCTGTAAAATATTTTTTTAGTATATACATATGTATATTATCTACAAAACCTCTGCAGTATTACATTATTAGCAGCAGACCGCCTTATAGTTCGTACAGATCAACTAATTCCTCTAAGGTCTTCGGACGCAAAAGATAATCATGCTATTTGAGTACAGATTCGTCAATCTCATGAAAAATGGAGAGAATTTAATTAAAGCAATTTGGTCACAAAACCTCCTTATCGCCAAAGAAAAGGTAAAACAGTTCTGACGTCATAGAGTGTAGTGTTTAAAACAGACGGACAGGTAGAGTTTTAGACAGGTGACCTATAACTATATTATGAGGTACCTATTTCCAAATCATGGAAAGAAATTAATTCATTTTAATTTACCTATATATATATATATATATATATATATATATATATATATATATATATATATATATAATATACCTACTGTGTATACATATATAAATATGTATTGTTTTTCAACCGACTTCAAAAAGGAGGAGGTTCTCAATTCGACTGTATGTTTTTTTTTGTAGGTATAAGCTGTGGTAAAGCTACACATGTACGTGGCTTAAAATGAAATAACTTTGCTTGTATTGCTATCAACCACAGCCGATTGTATGGTATTTTCTGATGGGAACGTCACTCACAGGGCCAGAGGCAATGCGAAATAGACATAGGATGTAATTTGTTGTTAAAATACTCGTACTTGTATTCTATTTCTGAACTAGCTTTTGCCTGTGGCGTCATCCGCTTAAATTTTTATCTACACTTATATTATAAGGCGTTGAAAGTTGTAAGTTTGTATGTAAAGGATAACAACTGTAACTGATCCAACTCCAAAATTCTTTTACTAATAGGAAGCTGCATTATCACCAAGTGCTATGTTTTATTCCGATAAATGTGTTTACTGTAAATATCATAATTATTGCAGAAAATATTATAAGCTTTTTTAAATATCCTTGGTGATTTTTATTAAATTATTGTGGCTAAATCTAATAAACTTTGTAAAAAATGTTGCAAATCTACTTTGAATTATCATGGCAAGATATAAAATCCTTTAAGATTTTAAATAAAACTATCTTTTCGGATTTTTCCGTGGATTTATTTTGATTTTTGGTTTCTAAGGTTTCGAATGATTTAAAGCAATAAAAATAAACGTGCGAAAAAATCCGAAAAAATAGTTTTATTTAAAATGTCAAGTATTCGCACAAATCTAAGAAAGTATTATCCTTCCAGATTCTAAGAATGAAATGAAAGTTTACCGCTAGTTTAATAATAGAACCCAACATGTCACATTCTCTCTGTTACATCGAGCTTTCGAGCTGTCACCTGTTCACTGCACCGTTGATATGCCCTGCTTGTACGAGAACAAGGCTATTTGACTAGAAGCTTCTCTAATTAATATTCAATCATATCTGAAGTGAATCCCTGTAGTTTAGAATACGTACCGAATTTATAAATATGGATTTTGGATCTGACCGCGATTTAGAACACTAATATTACAGTAAATACTTGATGTAACAGTAAAAGTAGCTTTTGGTCTGGTCTAAATAACTTATCTACATATGTGTAACAGTTTGTTAAAGTTACTACTGCTATTTAAGCTTTAAAGCTATAAGCTTTTGTCATATTTTTGCATTATATAATACTAGCAGAAACCGCGGTTACGCCCAAGTTAAATGTACAAAAAAAACTCTTTGGCTTTATGTTATACAGCGACTAACTATGTGTTTAAATAATAGGTACCCTCGCTTCGCCCGGGTTCACCTCTAGGATAACAAAAACAAACCTATCCCAAGGGAAGCGTGCATTTATCCGAAATTAAATAAAAAATTAACCTATATGTTATTCCAGACTATAATCTATATCTGCGTCAAATTTCATCCAGATTCGTTCAGCCGTTCTGGTGTGTAAGAGTAACAAACATCCATACATTTATAATATTTATAATAATACGGAAAATTTCACATTTATAATAATAATAATAATAATAATACGGATTTTTAATGAGGGGTAGAAGAGTGAAAAATACTTTACGTCCTATTCTCATAGCTACCAAATATACAAAAAAAATCATTAAAATCGGTCGAGCCGTTTCGGAGGAGGGCGACCACAAACACCGTGACACGAGATATTTATATATTAGATAAGATTACTAGCAAAAACATTTGACTTGAGAACATCTGCTCTCGTATTTTCATTTAGTTTACAATCATAACACTTGACCCGATGTTTGTTTGGACCGCGTCCTTCAAGAGACTCGAACGGTTCAGCAATTCCAATCCACTAAACCGATAAAAATAAAACTTAGTAAAGTAAGTTTAGTAATAATTCAATTTCCCGAAAGCAGTTTTCACATAATTACTTTTTTTAACTATAAAGAGACACTTCAGATTTTGAATTCACTATAAATATAATTATTCTTAGAAATGGAAATTGATAGAATATAAAATTCCTTTCACCATTTGTATTAAAAAACAAATATTTTTATTAAATTAGCTTAGATAGGCGTAGATAATACGTTTTTGGAGTTTTTGAAATTGAATTTCTTGTCCACACGCATATTGCACAAATAAACTAAGTTACAAATCGAATCCAGTCAAAAAATACGAACAGATTGACAAAATATATTAAAAACTAATACTTAGCTTCCATCCGATACAAATAAACATAAAGTTGACACGGCACTATATTATGTAAATAGAATAGAATGCATTCAGTGCCGTTACGTTTAATTTTACGTAGACAAAAATGTATCAATGTCGCTTTAATGTAAAATAGCTGTCAGTAAATGAGGCTGTAACGTATGAGCCATGAGCAGGCTTTGACGCGTTATCGCATTATTGTGCTTAGTAGTTAAATAGTCTATATTAATATTATAAAGAGGTAAAGTTTGTGAGCTTGTGACGTTGTAGGGGGTAATCTCTGGATCTACTGAACTGATTTAGATGAAATTTGCTAAGAAGATAGTTTGAGACCCTGGGAAGGACATAGGATACTTTTTATCCTGGAAATCATCCCTTAAACGGGTGAAAATGGGGATGAAAGTCTGTATTGGGCAGCAAGCTAGGGACGAATCCAAGCGAAACGTGGATGAGTCGATAGTGATTAAATAAAATAGCAAAATAGAGTAATTGCATTAAATTAAGTTTAATGCATTTATTTTAACTCTTCGTTCAGGTCTTAATTACATCCCACAAAAATATTATTTCTAAGAAAATGAAATGTTAAGTTATGACGAATGTTTGTTAGTGGATGTGTTTATATGTTTGTTAAGCTTGCTCGCTGAACGGCTGGACCGATTTGGATGAAATTTACTCCACACAATAGTGTATAACCTTGAATAAGACTACAAGTAGCTATTCCTAGACTCATAGAGACGTCGCTGGTTGTAATTAAACTTATTTGGCATACGTATATTACATTATTATGGTAAGATAATAATCTAATAATACGTTGAATTTATTTAAAAGATTAAGTAAAGTATACTTACTTCGTATGTTTCAACTTTACATGTAGGTGATATAACCACACTCTCTGAATATCACTCGAAAGCGACTAGATGCATTTTAATAGCTTATTATTATGTTATTTAGAAATTTGGCTAAATTTCATTTCTATTTGTCGAGTAGTTCCAACGATTTAAGCTTGAACGTAACTATTCATTCTGTAAACAATTGTAATAAATGTATATTAATTTTATTTTAAAGTTTTATTTTTATTTTAAGAGGCAGTGGTAGCCCTGTGGTGATGCGCTCGCTTGGGTAACCGAGTGTAACGGGTTCAAATCCCAGGTCTCGCAGTTCTGATATTTTCATGTGCGAATCATTTTTAACATGATTACCGCTTGTCTTACGGTGAAGGAAAACATCGTGAGGAAACCTCCAGGTCTGAGATAATCTAACAAATTTTCGAAAGACATGTGAAGTCCGCCAACCCGCACTTGGCCAGCGCGGTGGAATATGGCCTGATCCCCCTGGTATTGAAAGGAGGCCCACCCCCAGCAGTGGGACGTTAAAAGGGGTTGAATACAATCCAATTTTTTTTTTATTTTTACATGTGCAATGTATTTCAAACTTAAAGAAACATGGTTGTTTAACGATAAAGCTCTTAAATAAAATGAAAAAAAAAGCTTTTACTTCCCGCTACCAAATGAAGCGGGGTTGTTTGTCAATGATCATGTTTAGGGCTCGTAGATTAGATACAGGTAGTACCATCTTTTCCCAAATTTTATTACTAATAGTAGCGCACGTGTTACTCGAAGTACTAGGGTAGTCTACATATCTCATTTTAATTTGTTCTAATCTTCAAAAAAAATATGCCAGCCATTTATGGATACCACATAGTTGATACACTACACATATATAACTTTAAATACATACATATTATAAATATAAACACCCATGACTGGAGTACAAACGTTCATGCTCATCACACAAATGAATGCACCCAGCGGGACTCGAATCCGCGACTGCTGCCACAGCAAGTAGAATGACTAAATACTGAACTAAACATGGAATGTTATATTTACAAGAATTTTCTGTATTAAAAACAATCGAACAATATTAAAATATCGATTTTACCAGTAAATAAAGGAATCCTATTATTATTACGCATATTTATGTTTGCGAATAGCAAAAACAAAATTTGAGAAGCAAACTAACTTTGTACATAAATCTAAGGCTACGTGTAACAAAAAAATATCTCCTTTATTCGTTATATTTACTGATCAAATAAATAATTAACGAACCGAATGTTTTGTTGTTTATGAAATAAAGATATCAATTTATTATTTGTGGAAAATTCGCTTGAAAAATATATGCGGTGCCAACAAATGAAAATTATTGATAAAATTTCGCAGAAGTCTATAGTAGTATAGGTCTTTATGTATAATATATATATATTGAAGTCGGAATATAAATGTACATTTACACATACATTTTCACAAACAAGGAATCTTAGTACCTATCTCTAGATATAGAAATAGACAAAAGACTAAATATTTCAGTACCTTTGTCTTCTCTGTGTGTCAACCCATTTTTTTTACCCGACTGCGGAAACCCAAGAAAAGGAAGGTTATGTGTCTGACCTGTATGTATTTATGTCCGACTGACCCTATGTTCCTTTGTAATTACTAAACGGCTTAACCGATTTTGATAATTCATACGTCATTCGATTCGTTTTGATAACACGTTTGTCATAAGGTATACAGGTATCATTAAAAAAAGGTGGGTCTATGGCGAAAATTTATGTCTTGAAAAAAAAACGTCGGATTCAATCGAGTGTGTGTCTCCGACTGCATAATACTGTTTCTTAGTCAACTTGTTCTCATCTTTTTAGTTCGCTTTTTACGCAGTCGGGTTTCTGTTATTTTTGTATTTTTTTTTTAGTTAGTAGGTATTTTGGAAACAGAAAAAAATGGCCATGACATACGGACAGAAGGACATGATGAAATTATAAGGTTCCCGTCTGTCCTACCCATAGATATAATAATACAAGTATTATATCTATGGTCCTACCCCTTAAACTATTCTTCTATATATGTATCTTAGGCGCAAATCCCCGAAACTAAATCAATATCATCATATATTTCGCTGTCATATAAACGATTTAAACAGAAGAAAAATCGAGCCGAAGGAGGACGCTAGTACAATAAGTTACGTAAATATACAATTTTCATTTATTACCCATTTCATCATTCTTTTACTTACCAAAAGTGACGTTGCGTGAACGCGATAAGCCCTGTATCGTACCACAATACGTCACGCAAAATATTTCCTTAGACTTCTTATAGCTATTTATTCTCCCTCTATGATACAAAATCTTCTCTAACCGTAAAATACGTTGACACTCCCCCAAAGCATAATAAAATATGAAAATCTCAACAAAAAGACACCTCGCCGCATTTTTACTCCATTTAAAGCGTTAGAGAGATATACTGCGGCGACGAAACGCCGTGAGGAAAATACAAGTTTCATAGAAATGCGAAAATATATTTTGAATTTACTATTAAAGTACTGAAAACGTTTAGTTAATTTTGTTTTTAGTTGCTCCGTAGTGTGTACATAATATTAAGGTATTATTTTAAAAGAAAATACTACCGTTTTTGTTAAAACTAAATAGTGATACATACATAATCCATGCGATTTATACGAGTAATATGTATGTATAATGGCTACGATACGAGAAATTTTCTTTCAAATTTTCTGAAGGAAACTCACTAAAATCTCTTTAGGCATTCAAAGCTAAGCCAACATTAATTTACAGATGTTGTATCTATACAAAATACTTGTTAAATATATTTATCTAGCATATTTTGACCCAGTTTCAGTTCCGAAGGGCACCCTAAGGGTGCCAACGGAAGGAATCCTATTACTAAGCCACCGCTGTCCGTCCGTCCGTCTATCCGAGGGATGTAACTCATGAACCGTAATAGAGAGTTGAAATTTTCTCAGAGTACGTATTTCTATTACTGCTATAACAACAAATATAAAATTAAAAAACCAAAATGGCGAATTTCAAAAAGACTGCCATGCAAATTGAAAAAAAAATCGATTATGCTACGGAACCCTTCGTGTGCGATTCTAACTCGCACTTGACAATTTTTTTAATGAATACTTTTCAACATATTATGGACTTCTAGAATGGGCCACTTAAAAAATATATAATCCCAAATGGTGATATAATAATTTAAAAAAAAATAAAAAATAAAATAAGTTATTTTCGAGTCGTACATCAACTTGTAAATATATACTAATAACTTGTAAATAAAATATGGTTGTAGTAAAAAAAATCATTGACAAGAATTTTTTTTTTAAATAACAAAGGAATAACAATCTTTATCAACCTATGTCAATACATCAATATAGCGAATTTTATAAGAAACGGGTTAATTTATACATTTCAATGTTAAACATACCGTAAAAATGTTGGCATGAAAAACCACAGAACCTAATTCAATATTTTTATCAACATAAAGGTTATCGCCCACATGTTCATTGAATATAATATTTATACATAATGATTTTTTGAATAATATATTTTATTTCATCGACTTAAAACGAGTGGTTTGGAATTTGGTTAGTATTTATTTATGTGATATACGAGTATCTTGCAAGCTTTTGGTGTTATGTTTTTTCAATAAAAACTTTTTAACAAAAAAATAAAAACCGACTTCAAACAAAAGCACTAAAAAGTAAAAAATAACTGATTGGTAGTTTTCATTTACTATACATACCTAATCAAATATTTTCGAAGTCGGTGTGCTTTGCTTTGTATGGGCTGGCACCGATTTCGAAAATATTTGATTAGGTATGTATTTAATAGGTAGGCTTTAATTACTTAGCCAAAGCACACCGACTTCGAAAATATTTGATTAGGTATGTATAGTAAATGAAAACTACCAATCAGTTATTTTTTACTTTTTAGTGCTTTTGTTTGAAGTCGGTTTTTATTTTTTTGTTAAAAAGTTTTTATTTTTCCCTTTTTAGTGTAGACAGTAGTAGAAAAGTAAGGATTCTAACGTGTTAGGCTTGTCAAATCAAACAAAATAAGCCCAAACTCAAAGTATCTACTATTAGCCGTTGAAGAGTTCCACCTATCCACCTTCTGGCCTTGCCATCAGATCAGGTCAACAACACCGAACCACTGTACTATCAACGGAAATAGAAATACTTGCAAAGTTTCAAGTCAATATGACAATTAGAAGTAGGTTAAATTCATTATTAGTTGTTTTTCCACCCTTAGGGGTGGTATTTTTTTTGAAATTTAAATGGGACCAATCTGGAAGTATACCCTTTCAAACAAAACAAAAATTGTCCAAATCGGTTAATAAATGACGGAGTTCTGAGGTAACAAACATAAAAAAAAAAAAAAAAAAAAAAAAAAAAACATACAGTCGAATTGAGAACCTCCTCCTTTTTGAAGTCGGTTGAAAAGAAGCTCTGAAAATAAATTTTTTAAGCTTAAGTCACCAATTATTTATTATTATTGATTTTCTTCCTTTTTATTTATATTATAATATAACCGTAGAACATAGCGATAACTAAGCGAAATACTAATAATGAAATATACGGATATATATAGATTGTAAGAAAAAAACTTTGTCGGTACATCAAATAAATTAAAACTATAGATATATAAGACTATATTCTATTATAATAATATGTCATGTAACAATTACATAGCTCGTTAATAAATTATTATTTAATTTCATCTATACTAATATTTTAAAGAGGTAAAGTTTGTGAGTTTGTGAGTTTGTGACGTTGTAGGGGGTAATCTTTTTATTTACTAAACCATTTAGATAAAATTTGGTAAGAAGATTGAGACCCTGGGAAGGATATAGAATACTTTTTATCCCGGAAATCATCCCTTAAGGGGGTAAAAAAGCGCTAGTTATTTATATAGATTGTCCGATGTACATCCAGACTGTGACTATAATAAAAAAATATTTTATTTTTTATTAATATTGAGCAAATAAAAGAATATTTAACTCTGGAAATATTAGATACTATCATTTTATATTTAACAAAAATATATAAAAGCTAGAATAACAATGAAAATGCCTATTCATTAAATACATTTTCCTTATATAATATAAACAATACAAAAATAACACAAGTAAGTACTTTACTCTCGATAGCTCCTCGTTTCCGGTGGACGGCGAGCCGTTTTAACGCACCATTTAATTCACAAAGACGACTTGATTTATGGCATCCTAAATTCTAAAAAGACTGATAAATATATTGCCTCAATAAATCATGATTCAATCAATCATTTCTTATGAATCAACGCTTGTTTTACACGAAAAGATTGTACTTGCAATTTCACATTTCATTAAGTTTTGAGGTTTTTTTAAAAAACTGAATTTAATTTAATGAACATTATGTTAAATTATTAATTTATTTTAATATTATAATGAGGAATTTTTTTTTGTTTATTCGTATCGAATAGGCTCCGAAACTACTGAACCGATTGAAACGAAATTTGGTAAGGAGATAGTTTGAGACCTTGGGAAGGACCTAGGATAGTTTTTATCCCGGAAATCATCCTTTAAGGGGATGAAACCTAGGAACGATCACGAGCGAAGCGAGGTTGAGTCGCTAGTATTGAATATAATAAACATTGAATATTTAAATGACTTTATTAAGTAATATATCTTTATTAAATAAAACTATCTTTTCGGATTATTTCGCGGATTTATTTTGATTTTTGGTTCCCGACGTTTCGAATGCTTTACAGCATCCATGGTCACGGGAGAGACTGATGACTGATGACGAAAAGATAGTTTTATTTAATAATGTCAAACATTCGCGTAAATCTAAGAAAGTAATATATCTTTGTTATAAAATGTTTAAAATATTAGTAATCGTATTGTACGATCCACTTCTGCTTCAGGAGACACTTCGTCTCCTTCTGATGTCACAATAAAACAACCAGTGATTTGGACCGTCATTTAATACTGTCTCAATTATCCTTTTAGCTAATTCGAAAGAACCAAACGATAGCGTGATTCAACATACCCATAACTCCATCTATCAGCAACAAATGTAAACTACGCAAATGACAACATAGATTGTACATTCCGCCCACCATGGACCGAACGGTTCATAAGAAAATTAATCTAACCTAATAATTTGACTAAGTCTAATCCATCGTGGGTGAAGTGCAAACAATTTAAAAAATATATAACTTATAAACAGTATTTACACAAAGTTAACAAATAATGAATATAAAGAATTTGAACTTCTACAATATAACTCAACTTAAACAAAACCAACCTTCAACAAACTTAAACGAACAAACCTTACTTATTTTTTTTTTAAATCTTAAACTAACATTACGCATTGTCTTAGTTTCTCAACTTACTAATTAGGTAACAGGTAAAATACAAATTTTAGAAATAGGTCTTTTGATGATAATGCCTTTGCATTTCAAACTTACAACACGCGTAACATTATCCTGACCAGTGTGTTTGTCAACAATTACGCCGTAAAGCCATCTGGCTGGTGGAAGATTTTCTTCCTTAACTAAAGCGACATCTCCAATTTTAGGCTCAGGAGAATGACGATTCCAACGATAACGGTGTAGAAACTGAGATAAATACTCACTAGACCACCGTCGCCAAAAATACTGCGTCATTCGTTGTACATACTGCCATCTTCGGAGACTAGTTATAGTTGACTTCTCGTAATTGGCCTCTGGAACTAGTAAGAGAGGTTCTCCTACAAGAAAATGTCCGGGTGTCAATGGATATGGATCCTGTGTGTCATCACTTAAAGTTGTTAATGGCCTTGAATTAAGGCAAGCCTCAATTTGTGAAAGAACTGTACTCATCTCCTCGAACGTCAGGGTTGAGTTCCCTATCGCTCTCTTCAGGTGGTGCTTCGTCGATTTGATTCCTGCCTCCCATAATCCACCAAAGTGTGGAGTATAGGGTGGAATACGATGCCAAGTAGTGCCGTTGCCTGAAAGCCATCTAGCGATATCAACAGATACACTTGACCTTTCTTCAAGAATTAAATTTTTAATCTCCTTTTCAGCACCTACAAAATTAGAACCATTATCGCTCCATAAATCTGAAACGTGGCCCCGCCTGGCCACCATACGTTTAAATGCGGCTATAAATCCTTCAGAGGTCATATCACTCACAGCTTCAAGATGTATAGCTTTAGTAGCCATACATATAAAGAGGCTAATATAACCTTTAGTAGAGCGATGACCTCTACCCTTTGTGGTTCTTAATGCAATGGGTCCTGCATAATCTACTCCGGTCTGACGAAAAGGTCTGTCAGCTGTCACTCGAGATGCAGGCAACTGTCCCATAATGGGTTGATTAGACGGAGGAGCATAACGAATACATGTGACGCATTTGCGGACATACAACTTGACTAAATTCTTAGCGTCAACAATCCAGTACTTCGTCCTAATAAAACTGAGCATTAGCCGTGGGCCTCCATGAAGAGTCCTTTCGTGTGCATCTGCGATGATGAGTTGTGCTAAATGCGAGTTACGTGGAATCAAAATAGGATGTTTCATGTCGTCACTTAACTCAGCATTCTGCAAACGTCCCCCAACTCGTAACAAACCATTGCTATCTAAAAACGGATTAAGAGACACGAGTTTGCTCTTCTTAGCTACTGATTCAAATTTAATGATACTTTCGATGTCACAAGCAAAGAACTTCTTCTGAAAGTAACTTATACATTTTTCTAACGCCTCTTTCAACTCTAGATTTGTTAGATAAGTAGGAAAAACAGTTTTACGAGAAGAACGTAGCCATTTTAAATAACGCCTCAAATAAGCCACAGTTCTAATGAGTTTTCGAAGTGTTGAGGATCTTGTAAATAATTCTTCATCCAACTCAACACTATCTACAGCATGACAAAGTTTTTTAACTCTTTCTTCCAGTTTGGTATCTTGGCATTCTTCTTGTGGACTGTAATTGATCGTAGCTTCACTTAGCCAAGATGGACCATGTCTCCACAAGCTTAAATTGTCATAATCTTTAACACCCCTTGACGCACAATCAGCTGGGTTATCTTTAGATCTTACGTGTGCCCATTGACTTCGATCTAAAATTGTCAAGATCTCCGATGTGCGATTCGCAACAAAGGTTTTCCATTTACTTGGGTGACTACTAAGCCACGCAAGTACCACAGAAGAGTCTGTCCAAGCGTGAATTTTCTCTTTAGGAATCTCTAATGTCTCTGAAACCTCTAAAATCAGTTTGGCAAGAAGCTGAGCACCGCAGAGCTCCAACCGAGGGATGGAGACTTGTTTAATTGGCGACACCTTTGTCTTCGATGTGACTAAATTCACATTTACTGCATTATTCTTATCTATACTGCGAACGTATATCACTGCAGCATAGGCATGATTTGACGCATCACTGAAACCGTGCAGCTCTACTTCCTTATCATCAGCATTTGTGTGAATCCATCGAGGAATGCGGAAATGGTTAAGTTTTGCAAGATCTGACCGGTAAGTAAGCCATTCCTGTAACAAATGAGGTGGTAGTTCGTGGTCCCAATCTATACCCGACATCCAAAGTTTTTGAATAAAAATTTTAGAAGTAATAATAGTTGGGGCTATCCACCCTAAAGGATCAAACAAACGCGAAATATCCGAAATTACTTTCCTCTTTGTTACTGGAAATTCTAACTGCGGTAGTTTAACACTGTATTCAATTTCGTCTGTTGTACTATTCCAGGTAAGTCCTAACACTTTCTGAATAATTTCGGATTCTTTTCCTTCTCCTATTTTTAACCTTGACTCTTTCTCTCCTCTTCCCTTTCCCGCCTTCTCCATAAACTCCTTATTATTGCTTGCCCATTTCTGCAATTCAAATCCTCCCTTACTTAATATGTTACTAATTTCATTTTTTTATTTTCAGGCACTCTTCGACAGTTTGGCAGCCCGTCATAAGATCGTCCATATAAAATTCATTTATAATTTTCTCAACAGCAGCGGGATGATTTACACCTTCATCGTAGGCCACTTGTTGCAGGACTCTAACGGCAAGGTAAGGTGCAGACGCAACTCCGAACGTGACACGTAACATTCTGTAATGTTGTATTGTTCCAGATTCATCGCGCCACAAAATACGCTGAAACTCATCTGCATCCTCCAGCTTCACCTTCACCTGTCGATACATCTTAACGATGTCTGCTACCAAACAAATAGGATGTTTGCGCCATCGCATAACAATATGCCTCAAAGTATTCTGAAGAGATGGACCCACTAACAGATCGTTGTTCAGACTCACACCATTAGTTCCAGAGCAGGAAGCATCAAAGACGACCCTAACCTTAGATGTCACCTTATCATTACGTACTACGGCATGGTGTGGCAAGTACACCACATCTGGTTTATCGCGCTGCCCTTCAGGAACTAACTCCATGTGATTAAGATGTAAGTACTCCTTTATTACTTGTGCATATTGTTCTTTAAATTCTATATTTTTTGATAATCTCTTTTCTAGTTGATAAAATCTCCTAGTAGCAATTTCTTTAAAATTACCCTTTTTGCAGATTGGATTGATGTCACGGAAAGGAAGCTTCACAATATATCTTCCGCAATCATCTCTGGTCACGGTATTCTTAAAAATCTCCTCACATTTCTGTTCATCATCAGTAAGCATTTTCTTCTTAAAAGAAACATCCTCTAATTCCCAGAACTTTCTCAAAAGATCATTGTCATTGCACTGGGAGTGCATACTGACAATAATACTATTTTCTTGGCACGACTTCGGACTTTGTTCTTGACATGAATGAATTTGACCAGATAAGATCCATCCCAATTGCGTGTTCTGGGCTACAGGACACCCGGGAGGACCCTTGATAAGACCTTCAACTAAAATCTGACCATAGACGTCTGCGCCAAGTAACAAGTCTATTTTATTTGGTACGTCAAACTTCGGGTCAGCTAACTTCAATCTTGTTAGTTCTGGCCACAACTGAACATTTACTTTCTTTGAGGGAAGAAAAGATGTCAGTTTGCTAAGCACATGGGCTTTGACGACCAAAGTGAATTGAGGATTATGAATTGACCTTAGCTTGATTTCAACTACCGACATAGAAGCTAAAGATTCATTTCCTCCTCCGACTCCGGAAATATGGACCTTGTTGGGAATTTTCTTCAGTCCAAGGGCTTGGACAGCAGACTCCGTGATCAACGAAGCCTGAGAGCCTTGATCCAACAAACATCTATAAACTAAACCAATACTACCTGTTCTTGACTCTACTTCAACAAGAGCTGTAGCCAAAAGGACTTGGCTATAACTATTTGAAAAATAGATATCTAATTTAGTTATAGTCTCACCTTGTGAAGTGGTTGCTGAAGAAACTACTACACCTTTATCCTTAGATTCGGCATTCTCCGTTCCCTGCATTACATTTGGGGGGTGGAGCAAAGAATGATGCTTCCGTCTACACACTCTACATCTAGTGGATAGGCGGCATGAGTAAACGGAATGATTCGAGCCAAAACAGTTAAAACACAAACGACTGGTCTGGATAAAGCTATGTCGTGTTTCATAATCAGCCTTAGCAAAATCTTTACAATTTATTAATTTATGATTAGCCTTACAAAATTGACAGTTTAAATTAGTATTATTAAAACTAGCATTATTTGAACTTTCAACTTGGGCGACATTAATTCCCTTTCTTACATTAGGAGCCTTAGATATAATATGCTTAGTATCCAAAAATTCTAATGACCTAAATTTATGTTCTAGGAACTCCCTAAAAGCAGACAAAGTGGGCAATCCTTCAGTTTCATTTGACTTTAATTCCCATTGCTTTCTGGACTCAGGATCAAGCTTTTGAATCAATATGTAAATAACAATAATATCCCAATTACTAATGTCAACGCCTATGTTCTGTAGCGCGCTTAAACATTCGTTCATATTATCTAATAACTCCTTAATAGCACTCGATGATTCATATTGCAAAGATTTCTGGCTCATGAAACGTCTTAGAATATTATTAGATAAATATTTTTTATTATCATACCGATTAGTTAACTGAGTCCAGCAAACACTATAATTCTTATCAGTAATGGGAACATGTCTTAACAGCTGTTCCGCTTCTCCTGTCAAATGACTCTTGAGATAATGTAGTTTCTGAACATTATCTAATTTAATATTATTGTGAATTAATGACGTAAAAAGATCTTTAAAACTTGTCCACTCCGTATACTTTCCCGAAAATTTCGGTATAGAAATCTCAGGTAATTTAACAAAATAATTAGATTTATCTTGTATATTTGATAATTTTGAAGTTTCTGCTACAGATTTAACTTTATTATGTAATTTATTCAAAACATCTTTTAATTCTGTTTTATAATCAAAGTACAGATTTTCAGTTTGATCATAAATTGAATTTGTATGATAACTAGAAGTTTCTAATTCGTTCTTACTAACTTCTGTAATTATTTGCCGATGTATGTCACAAAACGATTGCCACTGATTCTCTAACGCCTCTAAACGCGTTTCAACATATGAGACTGAAATACGATCTTTAGGTGATTTCCTAAAGTTGATTTTACCTTTAGAGATAAGCTCCTTATTATTTTCCTGAAGTTTATTAAATACTTCCATGGCAATCTTTTAATGACACTTGACAATATTATCAAATATTTTTAAAACAGATTAAATTTCAAATTAAAAATAATATAAGTCCACAAACTATTCACTGTTCCGAAATTCACACAAATTTTTCTAAGTCAATGTAAACAATAAAATTCTCTAAGTGTTTGACAATTTGGGACATAGACAAATTTGGGCATAGGTTCCCAGTCAGTTCACTTTTCTTCGATAATCAGTCTATGTCTATACTAACTATAATTTTAATGTTTTATTCTTCTCTTTGACTTAAGGTCCACTTTAGTTTGGCAAAGTATTAAAGAATAAAGTACTCACGGTTTACCGGCACACTTCACTCACTATTTAAACTATCTTCTCATACTCCTGGTCTGGTCGTGTCGTCATGGGTCTTCTCCGTGACGTCATCAGCTGCTACCTCTCGCTCCCTCCAATACTGCGCTGACGTCACTGCCTTCTTCTTGGCTGAAATCCCTGGCTCCAAGCTCCAGGGTTGACACCATCGATGACAAACCGCCACCACGTCGATGCCGACTTACAAAAAACCCTAACTTCTAGGGGCCCGTAATCCGGCTCGAAGGACCAAATGTACGATCCACTTCTGCTTCAGGAGACACTTCGTCTCCTTCTGATGTCACAATAAAACAACCAGTGATTTGGACCGTCATTTAATACTGTCTCAATTATCCTTTTAGCTAATTCGAAAGAACCAAACGATAGCGTGATTCAACATACCCATAACTCCATCTATCAGCAACAAATGTAAACTACGCAAATGACAACATAGATTGTACACGTATAGGTTTGAAAGTTTTTAAGTTTTAAAATCCGATAAATCCAAATTATATTATAATTAAATAGTTATTAGTGTTGTGAGTCTTATTTACTTTTTATGTTTTTATATGATGTTATATATTATGTGTATCTTTTGTTGGAGATCCTAAATAAAATAAAATAACAATTAAAAATTAATTTTTAAACAAATTAGTTTGAGCTTAAGTGTTTTTACTAAATATCTTTTGACTAGGTAATTTTAACTATACCTAATATAGTCAATGCTACGTACACATGTAGAGAAATGCATATTAAATTAAATTTTATATTGTAAGTGTGCTTTTTATGGCAAAAATAAATTTAAATACCATCGAGTTTATCAGATGATTGAACCGAAAGGTGGAAACTCATTGCTATTAATTAAGCCTCAACCCGTAAAATATTTTAAGAGAAAATTCCACTCCTAAGGAATGAAATTAAATGAAAATTAACTTTATTCAATTAAACTTTTACAAGCAAGCTTTTATTGTTTATGAAATCGGTGTACCCTTTACTCCTAAAGTTATTATCATAACATATTACCATAAAAACCAATTGTTCCCGAATTACCAATGGGGTATTCCATTTATTATACAAGAAAAACACCCTCACTTTATTTTTACTTAGAACCATTCAACTTTAACTGAGCTATGTTTTTGATTCAGATTATGCCTGATTAATAAAGGATTTTTTTAAGCTAGCGAATGTACATGAATTAATCTTTAAAATATCCATATCTATACTAATATTAGAAATGAGAAAATAAACTGTCCATATCTATACTAATATTAGAAGTGTGTCTGTTTGTTCTTCTTTCATGTGGAATAGGGTATTTCTCCGAGATTGCGTTCTTCATCTGATTAATCTGGCCAAAAAATATTTTCATTTTTGGCCAGATTAATCAGATGAAGGACGCAATCTCGGAGAAATACCCAATAACGGATTGGCGTGATTTTTTGTGTGGAGATAGTTGGAAGGCTGGCTATGACATAGGCTACTTTTTACCGCGGGAAATTACTTCATTCCCGGGAAAACACGTTATAATACAATCCAAAAAAATATTTATGATCGGAATTACCTACTCAAACCTCGGTATTAATGCTTTTCAATACAATTAAATAAGTGTTCTAGCATTTTTCGAAATTCGTCCTATAAGGGGGTAATTAATATAAGTTATGAAAGTTGTACTCAACCACAACGCCCCAACAGCCCAAAAGCAGACCACGACAACCAAAGGGTTGTTCCCACGGTAAATAGACCTGAAGTACCACATGGAATACTGTTAGTAATAAAAGCCATAAGGATAACCAGCTATCATCACACCAAATTTCATCAAAATCTGTCCAGTGGTTATCTAGTGATGAGTTTCCAGACATACGGAAGGACAGACGAAAGGACGGACAGATAGACAAAAATTCTAAAAAACTAAAGATTCGGCTTTTATATCGATAATAATAACTATTTCAATAAGAAATTTAATACATATTTAATGTAAATATTGGACTCAGTTACAATTTTATTATATGTATAGATAGATAAGGGGTTTAAAGACATACTTGAGCGAAGCGAGGGTAAGTTGCTTGTATTGTGTATAAATCCCAAATAACGTACATGAATATTTAACATGTAAGAGAAAGTTTTCTACTTGTATATGTATAAAAAATCTAATAAAAACAAAATAAACTAAGCGAAAAACTAAAAGTCAATAGCAAGCAAGATATGATAGTTTCAAATTTATTTCGCAGTAACATTTATTCTACGTTTGAAAACAATACATCCATCATCATATATCTCACATTTCAGGAAGCATGTAACAAGGAAAACACGAGATGCGCATTACGCTAAAACGCAACAACACGAGCGGTGAAATTACTGGAAAATTGCATATAAGTTGCCTCTGCTTTAGAGAATATTTTATTATAATTTTTTAACATGTCATATGTATATCTTTATTTTATTATTTTTAGATACCTATAATAAAATTCTAACTGAGACAAATCTGTACATGAAATATTTTTTGGAAAATCGTCTTGAAATAGTCATTATTATCAATACAGAGGCCGAATCTATAGTTTTTAGAATTTTTGTCTATCCATGTGTCTGTTTGTCTGGAAATCATCACGAGAAAACCACTGGACAGATTTTAATGAAATTTGGTATAATGATAGCTGGTTACCCGAGTCTACATATATGATACTTTTTACTGCGGGAAAATATCTCATCTCTGAGAAATCTATACTAAATGTTAAAAGGTAACTAGGAACAAACCCGAGGGAAGCGAGGGTGAATCGCTAGTTATAGAATATAATCATCTTAACTAAGCATGTTTATTCAAATTTTCCTAAAAATATCATTGCATAAACTTACTAATTTATTCCAGGATACAGCATAATGCATCCCATAAATTAAGGTGAAGCTTATTAGGGGTTTTAAAGAGATTTCAAAAGGAAAACGTGTATGCATTTTTACAGGATAAAGGGAAAGCTTGCCAAAATACATTCACAATATAAAACATACATATTATTTTATCATTTTTGTTAACTCCAGACAGACGAGTATGTTCATTACTTGGATATGATATATACAGTACAACAGTACAAGTGAACTTCCGCTACATAGAAGTTTTCGAATAAGTTATTTATTTTCCATGATTTAGGTGTAGCTTAGGTCAAATAAGTTTAGATATATGAAATAAATACATAAATAAATAAATCTTGGGACATTAACACACAGCGCCATCTAGTTCCATGGTAAGCTACGAGGCTTGTGTTATGGATACTAGATAGTTGATACACTACACATATATAACTTTAAATACATACATATTATAAATATAAACAACCATGACTGGAGTACAAACATTCGTGCTCATAACACAAATGAATGCCCCCAGCGGGACTCGAACCCGTGACCGCTGGCACAGAAAGTAGGGTCACTACCAACTGAGCCACACATGTCATCATAAATTATAATTATTGATGAAATTTATAAAAAGTGGTTTTTAGGGTTTTTAGGTTTTCTAGGATTTGGAATTGGTGTCCTTTTTTAATCTTTAATCATAACATTAAAAAAATAACTTACATATTATTTAAAATTTACGAGTATAAGTAAAATATTAAAAAACATGCAGACAACTAATTTCTACTGTAGATTTTTGTTAATATTTAAACACTGCTTCTATGAAGTTTCCATGTTTTCAACCAACCATGTAAAACTTACAAGGTAATAAGTTAAATTATATGTAAGCATATAATTTAAGTAAATGATACCTAATACTTTTTTAGATTTACGCGAATATTTGACATTTTAAATAAAACTATCTTTACGGATTTTGTCGCGGATTTATTTGGATTTTTGTTTCCCGACGTTTCGAATGCTTTACAGCATCCATGGTCACGGGAGAGACTGAGGTGTTACATGTCTTGAAGGTATAGTTGTTACAGACAGCCTACATACAATTAACAAAATGAAAATTGCACCACCTTACAATATTTTTTAACTTTAAGCATTTTTATAATTTTATTTAGTTTTATAATTGAACATGGAATATTATTTATTTAATTTTGCTGTTATCATTATAATTATTACAATTTTAAAATATTAATTAGTAATCTATATTTAGTGTTGCCATTATTATATTTATAACCATAAAGAAAAATATAAAATATAGTATTAATTATTTAAGCCATATAATTGTTCTATGTGTAATTTAAAAAAGTTAAAATTAATTAAGGATAATAATTTTAATTTAGTTTGCTATTATTTAAAAGACAAATTACTAAGCAACACTATTACTATATACTTTTACAAATGAAAAATGAAAAATATTAATCTGATATGCTGTCATTTTGATCAAAATAAATCCGCGACAAAATCCGAAAGGATAGTTTTATTTATTTAAAATGATATCTATAAAACGTTACAGTTGATCAAACGTAAACAATGTGCAAGCGCCATAACGCGGTATGCATCCACGTGTAAAATCGCCAATAATGCGTGAACGAGCCTAATGAGCTCTCTTCCTGGAGATAGAACAATTTGCTACTACATGGCCAAGTCTAGGTTTTATTGTGGCGCTTATACAATAGAAGCTAGTCATACGGAAAATATGGGAATAAGTTAGACTAACAAGTTATAATCAAAACGTATATTTCTTTATGTTAAGTCAATGGAAGAGATAATTTGAAAAGTTAATTTATCTTTTGCTTGCGATAGACCTCTACTTTGGTGGCACAAGATGGTATTCTGCAATATAATAATGGAAAAATCGAAAATAATATGTGAGAATGACATAACGATTCTATTACATAATTAAAAATTTTTATATTTCTACAATTAAAAAAAATTTATTCTTCAACAATTGCAGAATAATAATATTTTGTCTAAGCTTCCTGATAATTTTTACTCATTAAGACAACTAGTTAACCCTGCAGTGGTGATTTTGGGACTTTTTAGGATCAAAGCTTCTTCAAAACCTCCTCGAAGGTTAGGGTCGGACAAGAGCAAAAGCTACTACAAATTAACCACGATCGAGAATTTTAAAGAGTGGTTTTAGACCATAAAAAGATGAAAGAATTATAAAGTGTTTAGTATATTTTGGCATAGTGTCCATAAAATTCTTACCTCTTATAAAACAGGCTACTGCTTACTAAAACCAACTAAAGTATAGAAAACAGCGCAAAATATAGTTGGAATTTTTCCAATTAGCCGTTAGTGTATAATCGATACTTGTTATTCAGTGTTACAAGTAGCCCGCTGCCGTGCCGCCGCATACTGGAACAAGATGATCGCATTTTAAAAATACCATGAGAACAAAAGACTCTTGGACGTGGCATTTATATATGTGGCAATATTTACTTATATAAACCGATGAAATAATAGATATTGAGCCCTTAACGTCCCACTGCTGGGCACGGGTCTTCCTTCCAATACGATCGGGATCAGGCCATAGTCCACCACGCTGGTCAAGTGTTGGTTGGCGAATTTACATGTCTACCGAAAAATTGCTAGATTCTCTCAGACGTGCAAGTTTCCTTTACCGTAAGACAAGTAGTAATCATTTTGAAAATGATTCGCGTCTGAGAATATCAGAGGTGCAAGATTCGGAACCCGCTTCATTCAGTTTCCAAAGCGACCGCGTTACCACTGGGCTACTACTGCCGTATAAATGTAATGCACTACTGTTACGAATGCGAAAGATTGTATGTGTGACAGCCGAACCAATTGGATGGGTTTGAATGAAATTACTACACAAATGGACTATGACCTGGAATCTGTAATACCTAGATCACTGTTAGTACTAAAATCAGACAAGAGGTGGCGCTGCCTATACATAATATTTTAAATACACATTCAAATTCAAAATATTTTATTCAGCATTAAATTATTACATTTTTTTACTTAAAGTCATGATAAGTCTACTACCAGGTCGAAAAGAAGAAGCCAGGCCTGAGAAGTATAGTATTATAGTATATTATGTATTTAAATAATAATCCATTGCAATACGTATGTTTTTATTTGACAGCCTTGTTGCTTAGTAACCCTACTACATCACATCCCTCTTAAAAAAAAAATATATTACTATAATTAAAAATAAATAAAAATAAACTAAAAACCAAATCTTTCTGGAGCCTTTCGCTTTCTCTCCGATTTTCTTGGTGGTAATGAGGGGCAAACTAGTGACTGTCCAGATTCAAATGAAGTTGATGGTACAGGGTTTACATCAAATGCGTTGTTACGAGAAGATGAATCTCCTTGGGCTGTAGGTTCAATTTGGCTTTCATTTGATAAATAATATGAAATTTTATTACCATCAGCCACTCTGCTTCGCATTTCGTCTCTATGTTTTCGTTTAATCGTACCATTAGTATTTACTAAATAAGAGTAAGAGCCTGTTCTAGAAGTCACTATTCCAGGTTCAGAACCCTTTTGTAATGTTTTGTTTATCCAAACAGAATCTCCAGGTTGAAATGGCATAGGCTGTTTAGTGTTATTTTGTAATTGTTGACGTAATTGTGCTTTTTCCATGTTTCCTCGAACGTCTGGTTTTAATAGATCGAATGTTGAACGCATTCTACGTCCAAACATCATTTCAAAAGGAGATCGTTCAGTGGAATGCTGAGGTGTATTTCTGTAACTGAACAAAAAACTACATAGTCTTTCATTTAAATCTGTATGTGAGGCTACCATCCTCTCTTTAAAAGTTCGCACCGCTCTTTCTGCCAGCCCATTAGTTCTGGGATGGTATGGTGTGGTTTTAATGTGTGTTATTCCGATAGATTTACAAAAATATCTAAATTCATCAGCTACAAATTGAGGTCCATTGTCTGTTACAATATATTTCGGGTATCCGTATAAAGCAAATAAACTTCGTAGCCTTTTTATAGTACAAGTACATGTAGTGCTTTTCATTGGTAACTGGTTCTAACCATTTAGTGTAAGCATCAATGATTATTAGCCATGTAAAACCAAGAAATGTACCTGCGAAATCTATGTGAATCCTTGACCAGGGTTCGGGGGGAATACCCCAAGAATATACCGGAACTTTGTTATTAGTGTTTCTTGATCTTTGACATCGTTCACAATTTTGTCCAAAGTCGATAATGTCTTTATCTATATTCGGCCAATATACATGCAATCGGGCTAGAGATTGCATCGCAGTAATTCCTGCGTGTCCATCGTGTAACATTTTTAATATTTCAATTCGTAAATTAATTGGAATACAAATTCTACCGTTCCATAAAACAAATCCGTCTTCATATGACATTTCTTGTCTCTTTTCATAGAAAGCATATAAGTTAGTGTTAATTTCTTTTTTGTCTGGCCAGTATGAAGTTATATATTTTATAATATTTCTTAGTAAAGAGTCTTTAGATGTTTCTTCTCGTAAGCGATGTTTGGTAATAGGTATAGTTTTAAGTCTTAAATGAAGTAAATGTGAATATTTTGGTAAGCCAATTTTTTCAATTATTGAGGAATCTTCTTCTGGTAATGGTAAACGGGATAAGGCATCTGCTGGAGAGTTGTCCTTTGCAGGTAAATATTCTATGTCGTAGTCATAACAATTTAGTATCATTGCCCATCTCAAAAGCCGATTGCTTGCTATTTTAGGTGTCTCTCGGTTTGGATTAAATATACGTTCAAGTGGTTTGTGATCTGTTAGCAATGTAAATCTTCGACCATATAAATATTGATGAAACTTAGTAACTGCATAAATTAAGCTTAGTGCTTCCTTATCAATTGTTGAATACCGTTGTTCTACAATTGATAACGTTCTTGATCCAAAAGCGGTAGGTCTCATATCTCCGTTCTCATATTTATGGAACATAACTGCTCCAATACCTTTGTCTGATGCGTCACTGCTCACATATATGGGAAGGTTGCTGTTATAATGGGCTAAAGTATTGTTTGACGTTAGTATATCCTTTAGGCTATTAATAATATTAGAATCTGTTGTTGTCCAATCCCATTTACTTCCTTTTTTTAAAAATCTATACAATGGTATACATTTTACTTGTAACATTTCAATAAACCGGCCGTAGTAACTAATAGACCCTAGAAATGCTCTAAGTTCTGAAATGTTTGATGGGATAGGCATTTCTTTTATTGCTTTAACATGTTCTTCTGTTGGATGCAGTCCATGTTTATCTATATTATGTCCTAAAAATGTTACATTTTCTTGTAGCCATGAGCATTTTGAAATTTGACTTTTAATACCCGCTGACTTTAATTTTTTTAAGACTGTTCGTACCTTATTAATGTGATCCGTTAAATTGTTTGCAGTTATAAGAATATCGTCAAGATAGCAGACTATGCCATCAATACCACTTAGTATTTGATCCATTGTTCGCTGAAATAAAGCTGGAGCAAAAGATATACCGAATGGTAAACGTTTATACTGATAGTATCCACTGTGTGTTGAGATTACTAAATATTTTCTGGACCCTGGATCAACCATCAGTTGTAAATAAGCGTCTTTTAAGTCTATTTTTGTAAACAATACACCTCCTGCTAATTTAGATGTTATTTCTTCAATTCTCGGTAATGGATAGTCATCCACTTAACCATGTCTATTGATTGTTACTTTGAAATCCGCACAAATACGTATGTTGCCATTATGTTTTACTGCTATAACTATTGGCGATGCCCATTCAATTGGGGTTGTCATTGTATCTACTGATTTTTAGAGTCTTAATTATATGGGGGATATAAATGAAATGTAAAATGTCTTTAACACATATATTGTTCCCAAATGTTACACTTATAAATACATATAAGACTCTATAAAAATATTATTGTGTGAGAGAGAAAGAGAGGGGGACCGTCGGGGCACTCGCGAAACTAACGACTGAATTGTTACCACGCCTGCGCTGAAGGCGCAGGAGCGGTCGCGGAGATAAATTCCGCTGACGGTGCTGTAGACATTGCGACGCCACGGCGCGGGCGCCGGATGCGCATTCCGCTGACGCGGCTGTCGCCAATGTGTCGCCACAACACTCCCCCCCTTTTTCAAATTTTCACATGAAACATAATAAAAATCTATCATACAGGTAGCCTAAAAATATTTTTTTTTTAACAAACACGTTTAACAAATAACACTGTCTTATAATTAACACTAATATCTTATACTACCACTAATGTCTAACACTATCTCAATTTTAACAATAATGTCTATTGTGCGTATCCTGATTGCGAGCGATTTTGGTTCGCCTGTGCGGCTAGACCCAACTCGACCGATGATACTATTTCTTTTTTATCCATTTCTGTCCTTTATTTCGGCAACATTTTAAGATGAAATATCCCAATATAAGTATGCATAATACGACGATTATTATGGAAATTGTTCCGAATTTGTGTAGCTTTTGTTCTAATTGACTGAATGATGCGTCGTTTGCACCATTTTGGGCTATTATTATCTCTTCCGTTTTGTCAGTCTGTTTGCTGTATCCCTTGCCCATTATTACTAAATGTCTAACTGGATGTTTACTCCTAACTACTTCGTCTTGAAATGATGCCGTTACAATAACATTAATTACTTATAGGCTATACTAAATATGCGAATACACAGTATAACTGATTATTAAGCAAAAAAATAAAAATGGACTATGTACTATTGTTATTTTGCATTTAATCAAAACATCTAACAAGTACTAAATTAACAATTTAAGAAACGCACTGGTGGCTTAATAACTCGGCCACTGCGTGTGGTACAATGTTGCAACGATTCTTTTATGGTATTTGAATTTCCCTTTTTACATTCAACATCACTATCATTAACAATATTACTGTTTTCAGTAGATAACATACTCGTATTATCGATTTCCGTATTTTTTAACAAATAAGCGGGTTTTAACCTATCTATTGCAATTTCCGTTTTTCTATTTGGTAGTAATATGGTGTATGTCTTATCGTTCCTTCTTAATACTTTATAAGGCCCGTTATAATTTGGTGTCAATGGTTTTTTTACCAAGTCGTTTCTAATAAAAACGTGTGAACAAGACTTTAAGTCGTTGTGCACAAAAATTTTGCGAGAATCGCTATTCGCTCGTGACTTGGGTTTGTGACTACTAAGTATTAATCTCAATTTGTCAACAAATGCACACGGTGACATAGATTTCGTGCTTACCTCAGAGAAAAAATCGCCAGGCAGTCTTAGGTTGTGCCCTAGCACCATTTCTGCTGCGCTCACATCGCCGTCGCTTCTACATGCTGCTCTCAAACCGTATAAGGCTGTAGGTAACTCGTCTAGCCATGATGCATTATCTGCTAATCTGGTTGAAAGTGCAATCTTTAACGAACGATGCCACCTCTCAATTTTACCATTGCTCTGTGGGTGGTATGGAGTTGTGCGTATTTTCTGCACCCCTAACAACTTCATCAATCCGTTAAAAATGTCACTTTCGAATTGCCTACCTTGGTCTGTTGTCATTCTCACTGGACAACCAAATCGACAGATCCAGCCTTCGTAGATAGCTTTGGCGACTGTCTCTGCTGTGATGTCAACTGTAGGTATCGCTTCCGGCCATCGCGTATACCGGTCGATCATTGTTACACAATACCTATACCCTTGCGCGCTCGTGGGGAGCGGGCCTATTATGTCAACATGTACATGTTCAAATCTACCACTAAAAGGAAAAGTTTGCAAATCAGAAACGGTGTGCCTATTTACTTTTGCTTTCTGACATTGAATACAACATCTTGCCCAATTATTAACATCTTTATTCATTCCGGGCCAAAAAAATTTTTGTGCTATCATTTTCCTAGTGACTCTAATACCTGGATGGCTAATATTGTGTATGGAATCAAATACTAATTTTCTAAATGTCTCTGGGACAAAAGGTCTTATGTACTTAGTTGATAACTCGCAATAAATCGGTTTATTCGTACCTGGAATAGTTAATTGTTTTAACGATACCTTGCCATTGTTGTTTTCCAGTAGGTGTGTAACCTGAGAATCACCTTTCTGTGCTCGCGCAAGTTCCTCGAAGTCGATGCTCGTCGGACACCTTATCGCCTCGACTCTAGACAAGGCGTCAGCAACTGCGTTCTGTTGACCTGTAACGTGACGTATTTCGCTGACAAACTCGCTAATATACATCAAGTATCGGGTTCTCTTTGGGTTCTCGTTTTATGCTACCTTTGTTAACGCGAATGTTAATGGTTTATGATCTGTATATACAATCAATTCTCTACCTTCGACCATATTACGAAAATGAGAAATGGCCATGTAAATTGCTAAAAGTTCGCGATCATAGGTACTGTATTTACGTTGAGTCTCTGAAAGTTGTTTTGAAAAATAACCAAGCGGTAACCAGTCGTTATCTACCCGTTGTTGCAAAACTGCGCCCACACACGTATTCGACGCGTCCGTCATAAGAGATAACGGTACCTCAGCTACTGGGTGCGATAGTGTAGTGGCATTCCTAAGGCTCGTTTTACACTGCTCAAAAGCAAACTCGGCTTCATTATTCCAATTTATTTTAGTCTTATCTTTTTTCTTTGCCCCATGTAAAAATTTATTTAGCTCTGCCTGGTTTTGAGCTGCGTTTTTTATATGAGACCTGTAAAAATTTAACATGCCGAGGAATCGACGAAGTTCTTCGACAGTTCTCGGTTTCGGATAGTCTGAGATTGCCCTTATTTTATCCTCCAGTGGACTTATGCCAGCTGGTGTGACTTTATAGCCTAAAAAATCGATTTCTTGTTTACCAAAACATGATTTATTTAAATTAATAGTTATGCCATACTCATTGAATTTTTTAAATAACTGCCTTAAGTGTGCCTTGTGCACGCTTTCAGTGGTTGAGGCTATAATGACATCGTCAATATAACAAAATAAAAATGATTCTTCCCCCTTTGGATTTTGAAAATATTCTGAACCTTGTAACATAGAATTCATAAAACGTTGGAAAGTTTGAGCGGCATTTCTTAGACCAAATGTCATTTGTGGAAATTCGAAAAGGCCAAACGGGGTAATTATAGCGGTCTTTTCGATGTCTTCAGGTGCCACGGGAATATAGTGATACGCTCTATTAATATCGATTCTAGAAAATATGTTCTTACCTGTTAGTCCATATGTGAAGTCCTGTAGCCTGGAGACAGGGTATCGATCCGGTTTCGTTTTTTTGTTGAGTAGGCGGTAGTCACCGCACGGTCGAATCCCTCCATCTTTCTTCGGAACTGTGTGAAGTGGACTGGCCCAAGCGCTTTTTGACGGTCTGCATATACCTAATTCTTGCATTGATTCAAATTCGATTTTTACCTTTTTATACCTGTCCGGTGGGAGTTGTCTGGCTCTCGTATAGACGGGTGGACCTTCTGTTTCGATATGATGAAAAACGGTGTGCTTTGTTGGAACTTTAAATGAGATTGGTTTAGTAATTTCAGGATATTCCTCGAGAATATCTTTGTAAACGTTATTATTTTGTATACTGTTAATCGAGAAACCATTATAATTTACAACGGACCCAATAGAGTACAAGTTTGTTACAGAATCTATTAATTTCTTATAATGTAAATCTACCAATAACTTGTGTGACTTAAGAAAATCTGCACCTAAAATAGCTTGCTTAACGTCAGCAATTATAAATGACCAGCGATATGGTCTTCTTAGTCCCAAATTTAACTCTAATATTTTAATACCAAAAGTTCTAATTTCTGTGTCATTAGCTGCAAAAAGTTTATAGTTACACTGGCTTCGTTCTTTTACACTCACTTTACTCACTGGTATGACAGATACGTTAGCACCGGTGTCTACGAGGAAAATAAGTCTATTCTTGTTGTCGTTGATGCAAAGTCGGTGGTTGTCGCTCAGGTCAGTGCAGGTTTCCACCTCAGCCTGCACTGCACCTAGTTTCCCTCACTGCCCTTCCAGTTGCACGGTTGCTCACAGCGCGTCGCCTTGCTCTTGAACCTGTAATGGAACCTGCACAGCCATCCGGGGTCTTCTGGTGTTCTGCGCTTAAGGGAACGGTATCTGCTCCTGTATTTCGGTCTGCTTCTGCTCCTAGGACGCCTGCTGCTCTGGACCTCGCTACGCAATGATGCTACCTCCAAAGCAAGTTTGTTCATTTGGTTGACCAGCCCTGCCAGTGGTTCTGGTGACACCTGGGCTATGCAGTTATCCACCGTGGCCATTTCGTAGGATCTACTGTTCTCAACGATCTTGTCCGCAATGGCAGCCAAGCTATCTAGGGATTGGTCTTGGCACACTGCAATGACTGCCCTGACTGAAGATGGCATACGGGATAACCAGAGGCTCTTCAAGGTCTGATCTGAGACCTGTGCTGGGCGGCCTAACTCTTTCATGCGGCGTAATAAGTGCGTAGGTTTCTGAGCACCCAGCTCTAATTCAGAAACGAGCTTTTGGAACTGGCGCTCGGCACTCTCTTCGTACACCTGTAGGAGCCTTTCTTTCAGCGCCGTATACTTGTTTTCAGCAGGTGGCGAGGTAAGTAAGTCGCTCACTTGCTGGATTGAGTCTCTTCCCAGTTTAGCGATGACCATGTTGAATTTCGCTTCTTCCCCTTGTTTCTGAGGGGCCATTACAGCTTCAAACTGCGCGAACCAAAGCCGCGGCATGTCCACCCAGAAATCTGGCAATTTATTTGATACTCCTATGGCCGCTAGAGTCATGCCTGGTGAATCTGTATCCTCTTCTTTTAGAACCGGTGGCATTGCTTGCCCACCTACAGATCGCGTGGTTTGCGCCCCTAACATATCTATTCGCTGCGCTGGGTAATTTATTGAAGAAATCACTAGTATAGGCAGTAACTGTTTTACCACAGCACTCTATGTTCGTAACGTTTCAACTTTTTAATATAAAGTTTATTAAATCTTTACTATGTCGCACTTCCGACGGCCAAAATTCCCCCTCGGAGTCGCTGTCCGCTAATTTAGAATCGGGGTCACCAATTTAGAGTCTTAATTATATGGGGGATATAAATGAAATGTAAAATGTCTTTAACACATATATTGTTCCCAAACGTTACACTTATAAATACATATAAGACTCTATAAAAATATTATTGTGTGAGAGAGAAAGAGAGGGGGACCGTCGGGGCACTCGCGAAACTAACGACTGAATTGTTACCACGCCTGCGCTGAAGGCGCAGGAGCGGTCGCGGAGATAAATTCCGCTGACGGTGCTGTAGACATTGCGACGCCACGGCGCGGGCGCCGGATGCGCATTCCGCTGACGCGGCTGTCGCCAATGTGTCGCCACAGATTCTATAACGTTTTCATTTACTAGTCTCTGTAGTTCAGCTGTAACCTGATCTTTAAGGGCCAGTGGTACTGGTCTTGGTCGAAATGTTTTTGATGGCACGTTTTCTGAAATATGAATTTTTGCATAATGTCCACTTATGGTACCTAATTTTCCATCAAATATTTCAGGAAACTCGTTGAGTAGCTGTTGGACTATTTGATCGCGGTCAAAAGGGTTTTTAATAGTTCGGTTTCTTTCTATTATGTTATTTTGATCATTTATTTGGTGTATTTCTTTAATGTTACGTAGCCTTGATCCTGGATGCATTGGAAGTTCATATTGTATACACCAATCTAGGCCAAATAATGGTATATCATTATGTTTAGTTACGTATGCTTCTAATAGTTTAGTTTTATTAAATGCTTCTACCATAATTTGACAGATTCCCAATGTTTTAATCTTAACATCTGTACAAGCTATTAAGTTACTACATTTCTTCAATTTTGGTCTTCCTAGAGTTTTCCATAACTCTTTGCCAATAACTGAATGTACTGCACCTGGGTCATACAACATATCGATCTTAATATTGTTCATAATTGTTGGTATTAAAATCTTTGATGGCTTGTTTTTATGATTGATGTTAAAAGTTTGCGGAGACTCATCTACATCAGAATCTGAACCATAAGAATTTATATCATTATGAAAGGTTTGTACTTGTCTTGTTTTATTATATTTACTTTTAGAATTTTTCGTCGTGATACAAACGCTTGAAAAATGGTTTTGCTTACCGCAAGCAGTACATTGCTTTCCACGTGCAGGGCACTCCGCAATATTTTTATGATATGACTTACCACAATAAGTACATCGCTTCATTTGATGATGATTCGTTTCGCTTTTAATTGTTTTATTGTTTTTGATTACTTTGTATTATATTACTAATAGTATATATTACTAATAGTAACGTTATCGTTAAAATCTGAATGTTGCATTGTATGTGTTTGCGTTATAAAATTTGCTTGAGTTTCTGCCTGTTCCAAGTTTCTAGCTGAAGCTACTACATCCGCCAGTTTAGCACTGTTTTTAGGATGCTGTTTAATGAGTTCTTGTTGCCATTGCAGGTTATTTATACCAATTACCAATTGATCTCTCAGGCGTTCATCCATCATATTTCCAAATTCACAATACCCAGCTGAAGATCGAAGATCCATTACAAATTGTGATACTGAGGTGCAACTAACCCTTCTTTTAGATGCAAATGCTACACGTTCTGCAAGTACATATGTTTTTCTTCCATAGTATTCGTTCAAAACAGTTACGAGTTCGTCGAAATGTTTTTCTGTTACTGATGCTGGTCGGAAATGATCTACAAGTACCTTAAATGCTTTTTGACCAATCCGAGATAATAACAATCGTTTTCGTTTTTCTTCATTTTCTCTTGTGTTAAGTCCATGAAGTTCAAGTTCGGTTTTAAATCGTTGTATATAATACTCCCAATCATCAGTGTTATTTAATTCTTCAAATGTAAATTTTTCGAGGGACATAATTCTCCTTTATCCTCGTCGCCAAATATAGTCTTATAGTATATTATGTATTTAAATAATAATCCATTGCAATACGTATGTTTTTATTTGACAGCCTTGTTGCTTAGTTTATATATGTAGCAATATACTCTATGTTGCTTAGTGACCCTACTACAAGAAGAACTTTCGAAAAAAACTCAGCGGGACTAATATTGCAGTAAGACAAAAGCCATCCACCTACCAGGTACAAACCCAAGACAAGCGAGGGATAGAGATGACACTATATCGTATTTCTTGTCATTTACCCAAAATATCAGACCAACCACGAATCTGTAATATTGCAACAAAGATTTAAAATAACGTATCCACATTTCCAGCATCTGCGTCCCGCTTTTTAAAAGAGCTTCGTTGCTTGAAGCGTGTTGAATTTTTAAAGAGCGCTAATTGGTTTACCTTTTAGTTACGTCGCGGCTCGAACAGCTTGGCTATTTTGCCGTTGCGTTGCGCTATAGACGTTGTTATTACAGGTGAGAAGATTTTTCTTAAAGTATGCCTATTATCTTTATATAATAAAGCCCAAGTTTGTTGAGTGGCTATGTTTATATAATGTCGTGTGATTTACTTTATGTTAATATTGTTTTTGAAGTCAATAGGAATGTATGAATAATGTATATTCATTACATAATTTGAAAGAAAATGTTTTTAGCAAAAAACGAAGGAGTCTAGACTCAAAGACGAGGAACGAAAGAATAAGTAGTAGACACGCTTCATTAATAATTAAGTAATAACAATCTTTCTCTCAAACGCCCTTATAAAATATGGCTGATGAACATGTATACGTATACATATGATTAAATATTATAGGACATATTTATGTTATTATGAAATCCGCCAACCAGCACTTGGCCAGCGTGGTGGACTATCTGATCTATACCTGATCCCCCTCGTAATGAAGGGAGGCCCACCCCCCGCAGTGGGAGGTTAAAAAGGGCTGAATACTATTATTATATATTTTTATTTATTTATACTATATGTTTTTTAGGATTCTATTCACGATATAAATTATCGAAAATTACCTTAAGTAACTTAAAAGTGTAAAGCTATAATTTTAAAATTTAGCTATAATTTTAAAAATAAAATTACCGCAAAATTGTAAATGTTACATTACTTAGTCATTTTCTATCGTATTTAGAACGAGTTCTCAACAAGAAGCCTAAAAACGTTCCCATTCAATCGTATCCTAATTGAATCCATGCAAATGATACTGGAGGGAAAAGTGGGGTGGCAATTACAAATGGGATGGAGATTCGCAATGCCGTGTTCGAGCTAGCTCCTCGCGATACAAGTTTGTTTAATTCGTTGAACTTTTGCCGATAGGGTCGCCATGCTTAAATAAAAATTATTTACACTTTTAAAACTTTTAAATTACATGTTTTGAATATTGTTATGATTATAATAGATTTATATCTAGACTTCTTAAATTTGTCTCTATTTGTTTACATAAAGTCATATATTTGAAGACGGCTAAAGAAATTATCATGGGCGTTTATATTACAATATACATATATAGGTGACATTGTATATTAATTGGTCAAATACATCGAAAGACAGCTCCGTATTCACACTTCAATATACTCGTAATATGGCGAAATTAAAAAGTCTGGCCGTAGATTCGATTTCATTTAACAAATGTAAAAAAAATATAAACTTTAATTGCTAAAACCATTTATCTAGACTTGAATAAAAGATGGCTCAAAGAGTTACGTTTGTTCTACCTATGTCTGTAAATATTTGCATGATCGTTCTATACTTACCTTTCCCATAATTTAAAAATGTAGATAGTGAATCTCAGACTCTATACATTTCGAAAACTTAATTATGAACTACCGAAAGCTTTCTTACCGACTCAAAATACTATTCTTTTTATTTCTTAGTTGCGGCTATCACTTCGACTATATCTGGTCTCATTTTGGGCTAGAGTAACCCACTAAGCAAACCCTGGCGCCGTAATAAATTGAAGGATTGCTTAGAGGTACAATGTATAATTTCATCTTGGCCTAGAAATTGTTTCCTAACAAGAATATTGTGCTTGTGCATTAAAGGTCCATACTTCCCCAGAAGATGGAATGACGCTTCATCTGCCTCCATACATCTTCTACAGGTTTGTGTCATGTGTGTATTGAACATAGGCTTGTTTACGCAGCAGATTCCTGTAAAAACTCTCACTCATATACGAAAAACTGAAAATATTTAGCCAATATGAATTTAGCTACTAAATGTTTCTTATAAAACATGGTTATCCCGATCTAAGCTAACGAAAGTTAAGAAATATGAATAGAAAGCGCAATAAAAACAATCGTAAAAACTTGGGAGCGTTTGTTGTCAAATATTGTGGATATATGTAGTGACAGAGACTGTTATACTCGTGGAGGATTTATGGGGCCCATTCAATATGAACTCGCCTGAAAAACGTGCAGAACTTCGACCGTTGTATTAGTAAGTTCGTTGTATTACATAATTATAGGTATCGGTACAGTGTTTTTATTTATTGATATATTTTTAGGGTTCCGTAGATCTAATGGAAAATAAGACTTGTATAGATTACTACAGGGCAAGGTAGCCCAGTGGTAACGCGCTCGCTTGGGAAACCGAGTGAAGCGGGTTCAAATCCCGGGTCTCGCATCTATGATATTTTCATGTGCGAATCATTTCTAACACGATTACAACTTGCCTTAGACGTTTAAAGGGTTAAATACAAGTACAAGATTACTTGCATATGTCTCCCTCAGCCAACTTTCTCCAATCTATCCAAATAATTTTGTATAACTCAATAACAAGCTGATTAAAATCTGAGAAGCTTTTTTTTATTGAACGCGCTAATTTCTGAACTATCAATCAGATTGGAATTTTATATTTATATAATTTTATAATTATATAATAATTACTACCTATTATAATAATTTACATAATAATTATTTATTGGTATTAGATAATAGCAGAACCCGCGGCTTCACTCGCGCTAAAACTACGACAAATCTTTAAAAAGGTAGTTTCATACAAACTTTCATCCCCTATTTCACCCTCTTATAAGATAAATTTCGAAAAATGCTAAACACGTATTTATTTAATTTTATTGAAGAGTATTAATACCAAGTTTTAAGTAATTTTGATCATAAATATTTTTTTGGATTGTATTATGACGTGTTTTCCCGTGGAAATTAGATAATGTCCCGCGGTAAAAAATAGCCTATGTCACTCTTCAGCCCTCCAACTATCTCAACACAAAAAAACACGCAAATCCGCCACTCTGTTTTGACGTGAATTACGTTTGCAGCAGTCAGGAGGTCGAAAAAATACCGAATAATTATTAATTATTTATTAATATTACATTAATACAATAATTATATATCTTCTAACGACGTCCTTTACTCGAAGTAGGAATAAAGAGTGATTGGAAAAATATTAGAATTAATAAAATTAGTAAATTAAAAGAATGCGGCATAACAAAGCTAATACGGGGAACTCAGCGGTGGTCGCCTGGGAAACGTTCATTTATTTGGTACGTCAGCACATTCGTGGGATTAGGGTTCCGTAACTCGTGAAAGAAAGACAAACAAACAAACAAACAAACAAACAAACAAACAAACAAACAAACAAACAAACAAACAAACAAACAAACAAACAAACAAACAAACAAACAAACAAACAAACAAGCACACTTTCATATTTATAATATTAGTATAGAGTTCATAAGCGTACTTATTGAGGACTATAGTACCTACTACGTACCTAACATCAGGCTGCGACCTTTAGGAACGGTCAATTATGGATTTACGCATAAATAAACTAAACGAGAGAGTATGGTTAGGTTATATATAGAATAATATATTAAAAAAAACGAAAAACTTCAAATATATGGCGACGACGACTCGCACTTGGCCATTTTTTTAATACATTAGCAGGACCTTTTGTTGATTAATATTTTTCTTTTAGAAGAAATATATAGAATATAGATAGAATATTGTAACAAAAGTATCAATATTCCATATCATTCAAATGTTATGATCTGAGTCAAGACAAAGCTCGGCACGGGAAACTGATGCCCGACACATATTGTTTTACGAGCTATGACCTAAATTAAATATCTATCTTTAAATTATTTTACTTACATATCCGAAGTAAAGTATTGAAATCACTATTACAGAATTTAAAAAAAACGTATTTATTTTTAGTAGATAATATCACTTTATATATAATATCACTATAATGCGAAGGAGCAGGTTAATAAACGCCTTGCAAAATTAAAGGTTTTTCATTTATATCTATAAATATAATAAAATTCTGAGTAAATCTGTACATTATACACATATATTTTTTTGGAAAACCTTATTGAAATAATAATTACTATTATCGATACAGAGGCCGATTCTATCTAAGAACGCATCACGAGAAAACCGGGACAGATTTTGATGAAATTTGATATGATGATAGCTGGTTATCCGGGTCAACAGAGAGGATACTTTTTACAGCAGGAAAATATCTCATCTCTGAGAAATCTATACTAAACGTTAAAACGTAACTAGGGACAAATTCGAAGGGAGCGAGGGGGCTCGTTAATATAAAGTATAAGAATATATTTTTTATATTTTAACATTATCTCCTAGAAGCTCTACGTACTTAGTTCTAAAATCTTCTAAAGTCTTTACGCCATTTACATAAGAAAAAGCGGCACACAGCAGACTTAACGTCGTCGTCCGTCACAAGCTTTTGTCGCCCTTGAGAATGTTTTTAACTTTGGGATAGGTGAGAGTATGGCAGAGTCTGGCGGATGGTGGATATAAAAGCAAACAATAATTTAATTTTGTTGATTTCGTAAACGATATTTCTTTTTTGGCCAACTTTGGTCTTTCACGAGTACTCTTGTAATTTATCTGTCTGTCTATCACCAGTTGTTTAGCATTTTATAAAGTAATTAAGCATCGAAATTTCTTATTTATTTAAAAGCCGACCAAATATAACTACGATAGACTATCATACTATTAAACTTATTAAAAGAACGTCTACGAAATAAACTTATATTACGTATATTATTAACTTATTCAAAATGAACATAAATTATAAACATTGCTACTATATTACAAATTAATTAAAAAACACATGCTACTTTAATATCTTATTGTATAAAACATTAAAAATTCTACGTAAAAAAATGACCACAAATAATTGAAAATTAGAGCTTCTCTTAAGCAAGAAAACTGAAAATGCCCGCGGCAGGCCCACAGTATGAGGTTATGAATATTGCCTATTAAGTAAAAAACCATGGTACGAAATAAAGACTTCATAACGAAGTTAAATGGTTTAGTAAAAGTTTTATGCTGCCATGAGCCATGAAAAAAGCGTGTATTGATAATGGTATTAGTGATAATAATAATATAACATTATACTAAAACTTTTTATTTATATAGCTTCACTATCTACTCACACTCGCTTCGCTCGGGTTCGTCTTTAGTGTAAAACAAAAACAAATCCATCCCACGGGAACCGTAATTTTCCTGGATAAAAAGTAGCCTATGTGCTATTCCAGACTATAATCTATCACTGTGCCAAATTTCATCCAGATCTGTTGCGTGATTGCGTAACAAACATACACCCAAACTTTCGCATTTATAATACTTATGGGATTAAGATAACTTAAAACATTACAAGAGATGCTTTATTCGTATGTGCATTCTACAAACTGATAAATTATTAATTACAAATCGATGGTATAATTTTAAATACAAACTAAAATATAATTAAAAATACTTAAAATATACACTTATACATTTATAGTTCTCTTTTACTGGTATTGATGTATTATGTTATATAAGAAGAAATCAAGTTTTTAAACTATTTCTATACTATTATACGCTTTTTATATATTTTGGCAAACGCTCATCTCATAGCTCGTCTCCCCTAATACAAAACGGTAGGAGGCTTAATGTGATTATTAGTTTATGAGGTAACATGATGCACGGACGGACAGCGAAGTAGCCTCGCAAAAAATATGCTTCGATCTGTATCTTTTAAGGAGGAAAAATATAATATACTAGTGTCTAACCCTTGCTTCGGTCGGTTCGTCCGTCGAGAAACACGTAGGCTACAAATTCGTATGTAGATAGATATAAACGTAGTAGTAACATATGTATTTCTTCATGTCAGAGTCTGTGTACTTTTCATGCAAATCTATCAAATCCTTTGAACGTGGAAAAGTAACAAACATACATACAATTCTACATAAAAACTTTCTTATATATAATAGTAGGCCAATTTTAAAGTTTCAAAGTTATTGATGAAAGTATGGACGCCTTCACGTAACGCTTGAAGCATGGTAATGTTATATAACATTACCTTGCTTGAAGGGTCGCGGATACGCCAGCATGTCAGTTTACAATTGATATCCCGGAAACTAACCACGGAGGCGTATAGGAAATATTTACATTTTTAACACTTATCATTAGCGTTTTGTATATATTATGTTGTCAATTAATTATTCTCTTAGTAAATTTTTTTTATATGCTTTTGATGTCATTTCATAATTTCATTCTGCTGTTAGAAAATGTAAATCTGCTATTTTAAACTCTTAGATTACCGTTAAATGCCTAAGCCGATGGGAATTGGGAAACAAAGGCACATTTAACAAAGATCTCAAAATCAAAAGAAAATGTGGTGAAAAGTTTATCTATACATATAATCAAATTGTAACTAAGCCGAATCTGTACATTAAATATTTTTTGGAAATCTTATTGAAATAGACATTATTATTGATACAGAGGCCGAATTGATAGTTTTTAGAATTTTTGTCTGTCTGTGTGTCTGTTACCGCATCACAGAAAAACCACTGGAGGGATTTTAATGAAATTTGGTATTGTAATAGCTGGTTATCCGGGTCAACATAAAGGATACATTTTACCGCGGGAAAATATCTCATTTCTGAGAAAAAATACAAAAACTGTAATGTAAGAGTATACTAATATGTAAAACCTAAGAATTTGTTTTTTGGTCATCTGAACGCGGGCGGAACCGCGGGCAATGCTAGTATACAATAAATACTTCAAGATTAGGTTATTTTTGAAAAAAATATGTTTAAAAACTTAAAAGAAATAAAGAAAAAGTCCAGTTAAAACATACTCGCGAAGTAAAATATCGAATTTTAAATGACGTATTGGCTTTTTTTAAATTTTTAATACATTATTTTTAATTCAGCGCACTCGAAAGCAATTCTCTATTATTCGTGGTCACGAACGGACTCAGATGAAAAGTTTTTATTAAATATATTAAATGCACTTTCACCGATATTAAAATAAATAAAATGGTGGTAGTATGAATAAATGTGTATGTAAAACTTAAAAAGTAGTAAAATCGTTTTAAAACTAATAAAATACATAGTTTCTCATATGACGGACACAATGTTTAAAGCTTTATTTAAAAAAAATATCTGTCATTGTTAGAAATAACAGAATCGGACAAGAAAAGTACTTACACTTTTAATCCCGGAAAAAAATATTCCCGCGGGATTGAATATAAAATAAAACATTATCTTTGGGTAAAAGTGAATTTTTCCTCATCCTAATATGGGTTTATTTTTATTTGAAAAAAAACGCTCGAGAAAGTTTTTAAGTTAAAGATATAGATATTTAGAGGTTAATAACTTATTTTATCTACCTAGACCTAGTTTTTCATTAAATCTACAATATTTCGAAAAAATATAAATATTAGGCTATGTTATTGTGGGGAAAAATGTTCTCCCTTTTGTACGAAAATTTACAGCATTACAATCCTCTTAGTACAAACCAGATCGCGGCACACCTACCCTGCAATACTAAAGATAGTTTGTGATTTAACGACTTTATATTTAAAATAGCGACTCGCCTTCGCTTCGCTCGAGTTTGTCCCTAGCTTGCTTCCCAATACAAACTTTCATCCCCAATTTCACCCCTTTGAGGGATGATTTCCGGGATAAAAAGTATCCTATGTCCTTCCCAGCGTCTCAAACTATCTTCTTACCAAATTTCATTTAAGTCGGTTCAGTAAATCCAGAGATTACCCCCTACATCGTCACAAACTCACAAACTTTACCTCTTTATAATATTAGAACCTATAGGTAAGTTTAAAAAAATCTAGAATATTTTGTGAAGTATCTAGAGTAAAAGTTATTTTCTATTTCCATTAGTGCATTGCACGTCTAGACATTATATGAAAACGCTATTTAAAATTCATAAATACGTAATAATGTATAAATAGTCAGGTTACTATTAAAAATATAAAAATTAGTACACAAAGAAACTATGGCCTGGAGTAAAACATACGATTCTGGTGCACACATAGGGACGTACCCGAGCGAAGCGATAATGTTGTAATCTCTAGTTTTAAGCGAAGCGATGGTACATCTCTAGTTTTAGCTAAGTGATTGTAATCACTAGTTTTGTTATAAAGTGTAGAACACATCGGTTAATAGCCCCCACAGTTAGAGGGTTGACTCGTTTGTCGTTCAATGAAACAGCATTACGAATTAGCACGGTGTGCAGTCTGCATTCTTAACATCACTTCGCGCTACAAATTGTACAATATTTTAATGCATATTTGGATGTGGATTCGTTACGTTTTAGAGTTCCTTGACATTTCAATGGAATAATTTAATTGTGATATTATTTTATTGAATTTAATTTACTAAAACTTTTAATTTTTAGTATTCCATACCCATTAAAGCATTATTGTGTTTGTAATCAAACTCATCCCATTTTTTATACATTATTTTTATATATTTATACATTAAGCATGTATAGGTATATTTTATATTAATAAGATCATATTATTTAAATCTATACTGTAGGCGATTGATTTAACCTGATTTGTTTGGCTAAAAATACAATTTTTCATGGCAAAGGTTTTGAAAAGCTAAAACCGTTTCCCAGCTGACATATAGAAGGAAGTATGGCGGTCATCGGGTCATTCGCGTCACCTCCCGCACCCCCCGCATATCTAGAGTGTAGATGTTTTCATTAGACGACTATATCAATTAATATACTGTGTATCACCCTAAGAAACTTATTAATGAACTTTGAAATGAGATAACTCAACTTCTCTAAAGTAACAAAATATGTTCAACTTCTCTGAAGTTATATTCATTTTGATTGCGAAACTTGTTTTAAATACGTGCTTAACAAAAATTTTCAGGAAAAAAAAATGGAATTTAACAAGAGCAAATATTGGACATTTTAAATATAACTATCTTTTCAGATATTTTCGTGGATTTATTTTGATTTTTGTTTGTCGTTTATTTTGATTTCGACGTCGGAATTATGATCATAAACACAAACATGGTCACGGTCACTAAGGTTTTAGATGTCAAAGGCATTATATAGTTGTTAGAGACAGCCTCTGAGCCTACCCACAAAATAACAAAATAATTTTTTCTAAAAAAATTTCTAAATAATAATTATAATAATAACAGCTAAAATTATATAACATATTCAATTTAAAACTAACTATAACAATGAACTATGAAATATATATATATATATATATATATATTAATAAATAACTAAAAGAAAAAAATACTTCAATTGCGTTATATAATATAGTTAGAATTGTTTTCTTAACGTTGAGAAAAGTATTTACGCATACCACTTGCGTACATATAAGCGGTTGCGAGACTCACATGTAAGAACAGCCAGTAACTACCCTCTAAAACTCAACTGAAACCTTCCCCGTCTTCATGGAGCGTCGCAGAATGGCTTATGCACTCAAACACGACGCCCCAACGGCAGCTCCCATGGTTCATTCTACTATCAGAGAAATACCAGGAGCAAACCCCATGATAATCTGATCACTGAAGTGAGCGATTCATAGTGTGTTTCTTGGCTTCACGCCCGGCTGGATTGCCGGACGCTAATAAAGGGGGGGATCAATCGAGAGGATATATATATATATATATATATATATAGTTAGAACCTAAACGAAGCCAGGGAAGCCAGGGCCAGCCAGTTTCTCATTAATTCACAGACAAAGCAACGAGAAACAGTAAGTTAAATATCAAACTCGATAAATAAAGCCAATTAAAAGTAATTATATGGAAGCGAAATCATCAAATTATTACTAGAGTAATAACGGGCTCGTGAAAAGCTTTCAACGGCGTAGTTAGACTGATCCTATTAATTTATTTTAATAAGATAGTAATTTGTCTTTGATGTTTGTTTATTATTTATTTAGCCAATATTTTTCAAAGCTATTAATAGTTATATATGTTGGAGAGTAACTCGTCTACATCGAATTAAATGGAGTAAAAGTATTAAAGTAACAGAATATACATTTTTTATGCTTTAATCTTCTATATACATATATGTATATAAAAATCTATGTATGTATGTTTTCTATGGACTCCAAAAGGCTGGCGTGATTTTGATGAAACTTTCAATCAATCTTCAGATTAGCCCGGCGGGAGATCCCGTAAAATTTGGTAGCGATCGGAAGTTTGAACGCAGACGAAGCCGCGGGTACTGCTAGTAATATATAGAAGGCCAAAGTGCATTACGGGAATGATAGAAATTCATATAGTCTATTCATAAAGCCTTTAAAATCTATTAGTCTGAATACAAAAGGTTCAAACAATAGAACTAATTTTATAAATGCCAAAGTTAGAGAACGAATATGTTGGTATTTCCTCATATTGTTTTGGTCTAATGAGTAGAATTTATAACTTAGTTATTTTTATTTTATTTATTTAAGGTTTACCAGCAGTTTTACAATTATTTAAAACTAGCACTATAATTAATATCATATATAACATTGGTAAATCGTAAATCTATATTAAGGTAAACACAACATACTTCAGAAATACTACAACAAAGAAGAAGAAAAAATAATACATTAAATGTGCTTATTTGTATGTGTAAAAGTTGATACAAAATATACTTTTTATACAGCGAAATGGAAGAGTTGAAAATGTCAATTGAGCCACTACATCGATAGAATATTTTTGTTATACGCGGTATAGTGGAGTTCGCTCCTAGCACCGTTTTTCTAGACATAATATGAAAAGGCTTAATCACACCACGAGGCAACCGAGGGGGGACATAAAAATTGAACAACTGCAGGAGATGCGGACAATCTATTTCATTACGACATATCTTGAAAAGAAACATCATATCCCGCATACCTCTTCGAACAGTTAGTGACACCATTTTAAAATGTTGAAGTCTGCTGTCATATGAGTTCAACTTGTTTGCTACCCCCGTTGAAAAAGCTAAGTGCCGTGTAAATCGCTTCTGCAGTCGTTCAATTCTTAAAGAGTGCGTTGAGTAATGTGGTCGCCAAACCACACTGCTATACTCCAAGATAGTTCTCACAAGCCTATTGTATAGTAAAATCTTAGTACTCAGCTTAAAAATCCTCCTACAAACATGGATAATAAAACCTAACATTTTAGAAGCCTTTTTAATCACCATATCCATATAGGGTACAAATGTAAGTTTTACATCTAGAATGATACCAAGATCTTTAATTGTATCTACTTCTTGTAACATAACTTTGTTGATGTGATACGTAGAGGGAAATATGTTAAGGTTTCGGATGAATTTAATATGTTTACATTTGTTTGCATTCAAGCTCATACCATTTTTTTCGCACCATTCAGTTAAGCGTGTTATGTCATCCTGTAGCAACAACGAATCCTCTATAGAGTTCACTGCACGTATATATTTAATATCATCGGCAAAAAGATATGGCGTTGAATTTTTAAAGCAAGTTGTTACATCATTAATAAATATGGTAAAAAGAATAGGACCTAAAATAGAGCCTTGTGGAACTCTTGAGGTAATAGAGTATTTTTGTGACTGAAATCCATTTAAGGTTACAAAAAAAGACCGTTTTTGCAAGTACGATGCGAACCACTGAAGCATTGTGCCCGACACTCCATAAGACGAAAGCTTTTGCAGGAGTTGAACATGGGGCACCCTATCGAAAGCTTTGCTTAGATCCGTATATATAGCGTCTACTTGATAACGTCTGTCAACTGAATCTATAATAGAATTGGTAAAGGTAACAAGATTTGTTACAGTTGACCTTCCTTTGACAAAACCATGCTGATGAGTCGTTATTATGTTCTTAAAACAGTAGTTAATATACGGACAAACGAGGTCCTCGAATTTTTTTGCAAATTGGGATAAAATTGATATTGGGCGGTAGTTACAGACTAATGTTTCGTTTTCACCTTTATGTACAGGAACGATTTTTGCTTTTTTCCACATTGTTGGGAATGGACCTACGCTTAAAGATTTGTTATATATTAAAAACAAAGGCGTGGAAAGGCAAGAGGCACAGTTTCTTATAAAGATGGCGGGAATGTTATCAGGACCCGGACCTTTTAAAATATTAATGTTTTTTAGTTTATTAAGTATATCATCAACAGATATTTTAATGAAAGGAAGTATAGTAGGTACTACGTTGATGTCAGACTCACTTTGTACAGAAGGGTCAATTGCAGAAGAAAAAAAGAATTGAGCGAATAAATTACAAATATCAACTCCCTCTTTTACTGATAAATCATTGTGTTTCATTATAGCAGGATATGAACTTCGACCGTTTTGTGAATTTTTGATGAAATTATAAAAAGTTTTCGTATTCCTCTTCATATTATTTTCTACATTAGATAGGTATTGGTCATATGATTCTAATGAAAGCTTAACACAACGTTTACTTAATAATTCAAGAGTTATTTTATCTCTGGGGTTGTTGTACTTTTTGTATTTTTTTAAATATTTCTTTTTCTCACGCAATCTTTTAAGGAGATCTTTATTAAACCAAGGTGGATATTTATAAGTCTTAGGTTTCGAAAAAGGTACAAATTTATCAATAGCATTATTTAAAATTTCATAAAATTTTGCTACCATATCATCCAAAGAGCAATCTTTAAATTCTAAATTCCAGTCAACATTTTCCAGGTAACCGTTAATAGATTCAAAATTCGAATTGAAAAAATTGCGCCGTCTCGTACACTTATTGTGATTAAGTCTTGTTGATTTAATAATTGACACTTCAAGAACAATAGGTGGATGCAGTGAGTCAACCTTACATAAAACATTAATAGCACTAGAAACCCTACAAGTAGTTAGATCAGTTAGTACTAAGTCTAAGATTTTATTATTAACATTCGTAACAAATTTACACTGGGTCAAGTTATTATTAAAACAAAAGTCGAGAAGACTTTGGCATACGAATGACATTTGTTGAAAATTTTCAATAGATGTATTAGACCAGTCGATAGATCCAAGATTAAAATCACCAATCAAAAAAGTATTAAGCTCGTGTTGTTCTGACACTTTGTAACAATTAGCCAAAAAGGTTTCCAATAGGGTTTTGTCTACAGGCGGTGGTAAATACACTCCACATATAGCAAGTTGAGTATATTTTTTATCTGTTGTAATATCAACAACCACCCACAAATCTTCACATTCACTCTGCCAGTTATTAATGTGCTTGGAGCATAATTTCTTTGTAACAGCTATCAAGACATCGCCACCATCACCATTATTGAATAACTTCGTGGTCGTCACATAAATGAATACCCCCAGGGGTCTCAAACCCACGACGGCTGGAACAGCAAGTAGGGTCACTACAAACTGAGCCAAATGTGTTTTGTAAATCATGTTATCATCTTTCATATTAAAAAGAACCACTTATCTTTATAAATAAAATCGGTAAATACTCTGCAGTGTAGTTCAAGAAAATATATGTTATCTGTATACAAAATAAATGCAAAAATACATTCGCGTAACAAACATATTGGTACATTCAACAAAGCGGTGCAGCGAGATGTGCCGACGTACAGTAGGGATGGAAATAAATAGCTTATTTTATACAAATAAGCTATTTATTTCCTACTAGCATTGCCCGCGGCTCCGCCCGCGTTCAGATGACCAAAAAGCAAATTGTTGGGTTTTACATATTAGTATAATCTTACAATGCAGTTTTTGTATTTTTTCTCGGAAATGATATATTTTCCCGCGGTAGAAAGTATCCTATATATTGACTCGGTTAACCAGCTATCACCATACCAAATTTCATCAAAATCCCTTCAGTGATTTTTCTGTGATGCGGTAACAGACAGACAGACAGACAGACAAAAATTCTAAAAACTATAGATTCGGCCTCTGTATCGATAATGTCTGTTTCAATAAGATTTTCCAAAAAATATTTAATGTACAGATTCAGCTTAGTTATAATTTTATTATATGTATAGATAACGTAACACTTTCTATTTTTCCGCCAGTAAATGTATCAGCTGTTATGACTAAAATGGATTCATATTTCAGACGCACCTTTAAATATTAGTGATGTAAATCCCAATGGTCTAACAATGTCTTTTTTAACATGCTCGTAGTAGCTTAATTTGTAATTAATTACCCAAGCATGCAAATTAATGTTAGAAATCTATTTAAGCTTACTCCTAAACGTCAAACTGATCAGAAGATTGAGCCAGGAGGTCATGATGGACTGACTTTTCAATGACAACTGGTGTAACCTTTGAGTTGGGGCTGATTTTATTCATTTTGACAAGGGTTATTGAATAACGTTAAAAAGGTCAAAAGGTAATTTTATAGTTTTATTTCAACTACGTCCCATACCGAGATATTCCCCCTTCTCTTGGGATAAAAAGTAGCCTATTTTGCTAAATCTCTAGTTCTCTATCAGCCAATAAAAGTTCTGCTAAAATCGATTAAATCTTTTCGATAACAGATAATTTTTGCCTATTTAGGGTTGTTTAAATTTGGGTATCGGGCAAATTATAACCGTAACATAAGCTCTAAAAGAGACAGGTAATTACATCTATACATATAATAAAATCGTAACTAAGCCAAATCTGCACATTAAATATTATTTGGAAAATCTTATTGAAATAGACTATATTATCGATACAGAGGCCGAATCTATAGTTTTTAGATTTTTGTGTCTGTCTGTCTGTTACCGCATCACGGAAAAGCCACTAGAGGGATTTTGATGAAATTTGGTGTAATGATAGCTGGTTATCCGGATCAACATCTAGGATACCTTTTATTGTGGGAAAATATCTTTGAGAAATCTATACTTAACGTTAAAACGTAAGTAAGGACGAACGCGAGTGGAGCGAGGGTGAGTCGCTAGTTGTATATATAAGTATAAGTTTAAACAAAATTATATTCATTAGTATTTTGGAAAATTAGGATAAAAGAAAGTATCTTTAAAGATTGGACACGAGCCCATGCCAGCAAAAATTCTTAACATTCTTAGCGTAGTGCACATATAACTCAAGTCACGATTTTTCCAGAGGCACAACGTTAAAACATAATTAACGATCCGGCCATCCATCAATCCTTCCACTCGATTTACCAACTTAATCAGATGACGGGGCAATATGGCTGCCAAAGTGGTTGCCAACATGGCGGCCAATATGGCGGTTGACGAAAGGATTTGACGTGAGCTATCGTTTTTATTGTTTAATCTAAACAACAAATAACTAGTTTATTATTAAAATGTATTACTTTACAAGAATCTGTGCAAGTGCTACTAGCACTTATATTGTTTGCATAAAATTTTGTTACTTTTAAATTTTCTTTTTGTCTATTTGAAATATATATATATATATATATATGTTGCTTGATATCAGCCATTTTATATGAATATATGATCAAGCGATACAAATTGACACCTTTGAGGATATAAAAACTATTTCAGCCGACCTAAGATTCGAACCCAGGATCTCCGGATTCATAATCGTACATGCTACTAAACCAACAAACCAGTTCAAAATTTTAAATTAGTACTACCATTCAATGGATAAATTTACAAGAAGAACCACAAAATACGCGAATTGATTATATTAAATTTATGTTCATTAGTCATAAATAATAATTGTAATATGATTTAATGGGGTAATCACAGAAGTTATTTGACATTGTATTCCATACAAAATACGAATTTGGCTGAGTATTCTCTCTTATCAGATATACGATGGCCCTTGTGGATGAACACTCGAGTTATATTTGATCATATTATTCTCAAACCATTGGCAGTCATTTATAATAGTTAGAACACTTAAACGCTTTTATATGTTAATACAAAGTCCATTTCCATGTAATATGTTGGCACAGTATATCAAAACAGTTGGACTTCCTCCCAATTGTGAGGCACATAAAAATGCGAAAGATACCCGTAATAGCGCCATAAAATTCCGCTTATGAACAAAAGTACAAAACTAGGTGATGTCTTCAGTTCTACGTACTTTGTCAGCCTTTGTGTTGTTTGTGTTTTGCCATTATTTATTAGCTTAGGTCGATAAAATAATACAGATTAACAAACCTCTGTAGTTTAAATTGACATTTGTAGTAGAAAATGACAGTGACAGCTTAGACGCCATTGACATCTGTAACGTGGGCGGAAAGGCCTCACATCACACCTTATTGGGATTGGCTATTAATTAAAGATGACAATCATAATGATTTTTGACAGTTGACATCTATTCATAGTCATTAAATTATCGATTAATATTAATTATCGATTTTTGTCGTCTCCCTTCTACATAAATAGGAAGTAAAATAATTAACTATTGTGAAATTAGTTAAAACCTTAATATTAAGTCATACGCAAATATATTATTTTTATTTACTATTTTTCAACAATTGTAGAATGACATTTGTCTAAGCCTCTTTAGAAACTGTTATCGAAACCAAAGACCTGCATTTTTAAATCGTATTTTTTATTTATTTATTGTATTTCCTAATTTTCACGAAACTAATAAACAATTTTAACTAGCCATATCGATTAAGTGCACTCTTATTTAAAGTCTATTTTAAAATATAACTCATTTTATTATTTAACCAAGAACATAACAATGTAGTTCTTATACCATCCTTTTTACTGCAAAAGCAACGTTTAATTGCAATATTTAACACATTTAAACAGATTTATCCGCCGCGCTGAATATTGCACCTGCATTTATATCCCAATGTGATTCTCCAAGCTCCAAAATTTGCTATAATTTTACTTCACATTCCAGAAATCGCCACTCTAATGGCTACAGAGTTACCATGTAACCATCCCAAACAATTTAATCTGCTTTGTTTGATTTAAGCACCAAATCTATGTCTTTAAACACGTACGATAATAGTTATGTATCGATTTTGGATATAAAATAAGTAAAAATCTTATTTTTGATCGTCTTTAGAAAAGGAGAAATTGCCTAACAAATGGTACGCCCAAGTGTTTAGAAGTGATTTGACTCGTTAGTTGAAATGAAATTACTAGATTTTATGTTAGGACACAGCATGGGATTTTCATTGAATATGTAATAGTTTTGATTACGAGAATTTATGTACTACGTAATAGGTACAAAATATAATTAGAGATATCTTGTTTTTTTTATTATTTGTTATTATAGCGGCAAAAGAAATACACATTTTATGAAATTTTCAACTCTTTACCTATTACGGTTCATGAGATATAACTGCCTCGGTGGTGTGAGCAGTCGTCCCACCGGAGTATGAGAGTGACAGAAATAGAGAGTGCACGTTGTGTCTGCGCGTACACTTGTGCACTATAATGTCTCCTGCGCAGTTGGCTAATCTCAATGAGATTGGCCTAATGGAATCGGCTAGGAGAACATCATTATCATCATCATCATAACTCGCTGACAGACGGACGGACAGTAACAGGGTCAGGTTGGTCCCCTTCGGATACGAAACCCTAAAAAACATTATATGGTAAACATTTAATTTTAAGAGCGATGATGACATTTCATTTAATAATAAAGATAAGATTTTTCATCTGATTGGCAAAGCAACAGAAACCACGGCAGTAAATAAGCCAACATCCGCGCCATAAACATGTCGGCCGCGAAACGTATTTCCTCCATAGGAAGTTTAAGAGCACGTGTAGATGAAATTAAGATGCAGGTGCTAAGTTAACCTTTCTTACTCAAACTTTTTTCTAAGAGAAATATAAAAAAATGATTTTTCCATATATTATATAACATAAAATCTCTTGATCCGTCTGTTTGTATGCTTATAGCTGAAGAACTACTGAATCAATTTACTTATAACTTTTTCATATAATTTATCGTACGTTCTATGATAAATTAGCAAGATATATATAAATGACAATACCCACCCAGTTATTAACACCAAAAGGAAAAGACAAATCGAAATGGAAAAAAAAATAGTCTTTACAAAGCAAAGGAATATCTCTAAACAAATAAAATTCATTAATTTACAACTAATCAATTATTTAGAGTATTTACAGTATAAAAAGTAAAATTAATAATAAATATAATTTACTATACGCACAGATAAATTCAAAAAACGGTAGGCATTTGAGTTTATTAGTAAGTAAATAACATGAGCTCCAGCCATTTATGAAAGCATACACAACTTGTTAGGGGTTTTTACTGAAAAGGGAAACCTGCGGATCGCGTTTATTTTTCCATATAAAATATATTTTTTGATAAAAATGTTTATAATTTTTTAAACTAATAAGCAGTATCTGGCGTAATATTGTAGGTGCATTCCAATGATATAAGTTATATTACTATATATATTTTTTCAAAATAAAGAAATTATTATTATTATTAAATTTACCTTTTTTATTAAAAAAAAGATAAAAGTTGATGACAATATTAGAAGAAAATAAGGCTGATTACATTGATTTTGTTTAGTGGTAGTAAGATCTTAGGAAAAAATTATACGTAACTTTAAGTGAAAGTTGTTATTGCAATGTAAACTTTACATTCAAAAAAAATATTTTATTTTTGTATGAAAATAAAAATTTAAGAAATATTATTTTTTCTTGTTACGGATGTTGTTATTAATATGATGTAAATTGTATATTCCCAAAAGGTTTTCAGTAAATTTAAAATGACCCTGTATACATAGTAAATCAAAATTGTCATGTTTCCGAGACCCATCAATCACAGTGACAAGTTATAAGTAAAGTCATGAACGAATTAACCACTGGACTAGACATATAAGCGGACGTACCTTTATCGGTCTTCTCAGTAACCAGGAGATTTTAGGCTTGGTCGTTTGTTTTTTGCGTCAGTCTCAAGCACTTATTTGTCAACAAAACATCTCCCAAAAATGACTAAATGTTCTGTTAAATGATGTAAAAACTATAACGGCGGAAGCAGCAGTATTTCTTTTCACTTGTAAATACATTATTTTATTACATTTATTGTTATTTATCACACAATTTAATTAAATTGTAAAATAAAATGTCATATTATCCAACTATGTTAAATATAGTCGATATTTCTATGTATTGTTGACATCTGACAACCATCATAAAATCCCTGGATTATACCATTCAGAACAAATGACTAAACTGTCGAGTGAGTCCATTTGACATCGACTAGTGCTTGACAATGTCGAAAAATATATCGATATTTGACGAAATAACTAAACGAATTGTGTTATTTGTACAGTACAATAACATAAAATACTTTTACCACAGTATCCTACAATCTGATGACAATAAATTTATAAAAATATTTTCTAAATCAAATAAAAATATAAATGCAAAAATTATAATTATTATGTGTACTTAATTTTTTATTTTATTTTATTCCACATTTATATACTTTGGAATATTATTCCATTGTAATAATAATAAAGATCATTTTATTTCAAAACATAAATTACACAAAATCAAACAATAATGTTTTAGCACTAAACTTCTGAGTTGGCGATTTGTAATAAAACACTTTACCACTTGCACTAATTATTTTACTGTCACGATCCAACACTCACTTTAATTTGCAATCACTTTTTCTTTTTCCTAATTTCACAAATGCTTATTAAGAACTGAGCAATATTAGGACAGTGTCACATTTTTATAACTACCCGAAACAATCAATTGCCAATTAAAATAGTTCAATAACAGAATCAACAAAATCACTTTATTTAATTAAATTAGCTTAATATTTTTTTAATCTTTACAAAATAATATTTATTATATATTAATGGAATATATACCCGATATTCATTTGTGCATTAACATTATTATAGGCCAACAGAATGTTGCCATCAATGCTATCGTATTTATATAAACCAAATTAAAAAATAATTATTATTTGACACATTATTATTGCCTCTTTAATTCATTTATTTTAATTTATTAAAATTAAAAGAAGAAGAATAAATTAAAAGATGTAAAATATGATGACTATGCTAACCAATGTCTAAAATGTCATTCATTGGTTCATCGATATATGTATTTTATCGATTACGTTCAAGCACTAGAAATATTGTATTGTGTATCAGTGTTTATATAATAATATAATAAAATCTTTGTTTGCGTTACGCGTCACTTGGTTGAACTAGTTTTCATACATTTGTATTTTATGTCAGGTCCAGTCTCTAATTCGTTCATGAGTAAAGTATAAAAGAGCCAAAAGCCAGAGACATGGTTGGCATCGCTCGCGCTTGCCAAGTTTATTCCACAGCTTCCTCTTTATGTTTTTTAGTTGCAGCCAATCCGTAAATTACGCGGGACGTGGCCGGACTAACAAACTCTCATATCGTGAATATTTGACGCCATTTTTATTTTGTACACGCTTCCCGTACTGCTACGTAAATACTTGTGGGAATTAAAATACTCGGCGAAAGGGTTGAGAGATTTCATATTTTTTCGGATATTAATAGGGATGCTGATTTTTTTATGTAATTAAATTGTTTTTTTGTATTTTGAATGCTTAGATTTATGTAGTTGATTAATTACGTCGATGTTAATTGTTAACTATTATATACTAAATAGAGATTTACTCTATTTGTCTAAAATAAAATAAAAGCGAACTTGTATATCTATAGAATGTTTTGGTATATTTTTTTAGAATATAATAATAATAAGATATATAAAATATAATGTAACCCGCGGCTTCACTATAAATATTAAATAGCTATCTTGTTTATCTTTCTCTAGCATCAAAAGTAGCTTCCAGATGAAAATCTATTATAAATACAAGTAAAAAACTATTTTATAAAATTTTACAACTACCTAACAACAACTTACTTTACAACTAAGATTTTAATAATGCTTTTATTTTTAAATAAAAATATCTTTTCGGATTTTTTCGAATTTCGGACGTTTCGAATGCTTTACAACAATCATGGTCACGGGAGAGACTAAGGTTTTAGACGTCTCATATCTCGTAACAAAGTTGTCTAGCCTACCCACAAAAAAACAAAACGAATTCAAAAAATTCAAAAATTGCACCAAAGTAGGTACCTACCTTATAATATTTATTAATATTAATTTTAAACATTTTTATAGTTTTAATAAGTTTTATAATTGAATATAGAATATTATTTATTTATTTTTATCTGTTATTATTATAGTTATTACATTTCTTTAGAAAACTTTATTAATTATAAAATTTTTATTTAAATATTCGAGTAAATCTAAGAAAGTATTAATGCTTTTATGTGTACTTTATGAAGCTACACTATACCTACTAAAAAAATAAGTAAGTTAATAATTAACGTACCACTCAAGAAGAGCCTTAGATTACAGCTAGTGCATGATAAATAGTAGTTATTTCGGCATCACATTTCCCACGTACAGACATATAAATTTTTATATTACACTGGCGACCTACCCTCGTTACGCTCGGGGGCGTCCCTAGGTACGCAGATTTTAGTCACATTTCATTTCATTTTAAAAATAGCCTAAGTTACTCCTTATAACATCAGCTATCTTCCAGTGTAAGTCTTGTCACAATCGGTCCAGCCGTTTCGGAGATTAGCCGGAACAAACAGACAGACAATTTTTTTTATACCTAAGTACCATATATAATTTCATATGCATTCAGTAAAAGCTGTTATTTTGACATTACAAACAGACACTTCAATTTTATTTATCTGTATAGATAAACATACAGTTGAACTTTTATCATTTCACTGTATGAGGCTAATCTAGGGCTTAGGAAAGTTTTCTGTTATATTTAAGTAAATCCATATAAGATAGGCTTACCAATCGCAAAGTAACAAATACTTTAATATTTATGGGATATTTACGAAACATTATAGATGTCGCGTGGGGGTTGTCGGCCATTACTCAACTCGGCTTAACTCGTTGAATTTTAACCGGGATTTAGGGAAGCTGTGTTTGAATGGGAGAAATGGGGCGAGTTATTGTTCCAGTACAGTTACTTGCACAATGTACAATAAAGTTAATTAGATTTATTATAGTTAACTAAGTAGAGTCAATTTTTGTTTTTATATTAATACATAATATATTATTTAATAAATTATAATATACCTATTAATTTAATAGAGATTTATTTGAACTCAAATATATACGAGACGTTTCTGTTTGTTCGGTTAGTCTTTTTAAACCACCTGCATAGGTGAAAGGCATAAATAAATGCATTTACCGGTCTAATTAAAGGCAATAATTCGTTTTATAAAGGATAAGAAATATAAAAATACTCCAGATTTTCGTTAGATCTATTTGTAAATTCAGTTCAAAAGTACTTGTAATAAGTCTAATTGAATAAATTTCTTGTATTTTAGAGAAAGTAAATATAATTGCCTTACGGTGAAGGAAAACATCGTGAGGAAACCTGCATGTCTGAGAGAACCTAGCAAGTTTTCGAAAGACAGGTGAAGTCTGCCAACCCGCACTTGGCCAGCGTGGTGGACTATGGCCTGATCCCCCTCATATTGAAGGGAGGCCCGTGCTCAGCAGTGGGACGTTAAGAAGGGCTGAATACATACATACAAATATAATGTAACACTTCACTCTAATTGCTGCTATCTACAGATATTAATAACCCCAAATGCTTTGCCTGAAACAGACCCGGATAAAACCTTAAGTTTCATCACCATACTTTCTTTACCGTTTATCTTGACTATGTCATAAACAATCATAGCTTTAAAGATACTAAAAATCATACTTATCCAACTTTTAAATCTATCATCCAGACCCATATCGTCAATAGTTGTAATATGTACATATTTCTTTTCTTAACTGCTTCAGTGGCTGCAGTCTCACAGGTCCTGGGTTCAAGTTCGGGGTGGGGCAAGCTTATTCATTCTTTCTTTTAAGAGAGTCTAAGAGGTAACAGACCGGATTTGGGAAGTTGGTGATATTTATCACTATATAGTATCACCGCTGGTCATAGCCCTACCATCGATATGACAGAGAGTAGGCCAGGACCCACCACGCAGATAAAGTCACTTGTCTATCTTGTTTCTCTCAGACATGCACTGCTTGGTATTAGCAGGTGGTTTTCATTTTAAAGGATACGCACATGAAAATGAAATGAAGGTGGATGTGCTTTTCTAGCAACCGCGTTATCTTTTATTACTACCAAAAAATAAAAATAGATCCGCAACAAAATCGAAAAAGATAGTTTTATTTAAAACTAGCGGCACACCTCTCTTCGCCCGGGTGCGTCCCTAGGTACCTACGATTTAAATAGATATAAGCAGTTGTTAGCCAGCGTTAGCCCTATATTTTTTTGTGAGCTTTTCTGATGTTTTAATAGTTATTCTGCTATTCGGGGCGAAGACAAATCCAACATAACAAAGATCATAGAAATCGGTCGAGCCATTCTTGAGTTATAAATGGTGTAACTAACCCGACTTTGTTTTATATAACTGTATATAATAGAAGATATCAAATATTCACGTAAATATTAGAAAGTATTAAATGATTTAAATTTTAAAACACACTGAATTAAAGGCATCATAAGACATAATGCTTATGTATACTTGGTGTACATTATACATATAACTAATGCGAAATTCGCTCTGAGGCGAAACCGCTCTGTTTCAACATCAAACACTGTATTGAGAATCTTAAAGTGTTATATGTATTTACCATTTATTTAAGAAAATTATACGTTTTTACCAAAAAAACCACCGTATTTGTTAGTTTTATTATGTTTACCATTTAATTAAGAATACTTATTACATTTACCATTTGCTTAAGTAAATGATACGTTTTCAACAAAAAAACTAAAATTTTTTTCAGTTTTGTCTTATTTTGATGTGTTATCTACAATTACTAAAATTGCAGCGGTAAGCATATAAAAAGCACAGATATATCAGAATTGACGAACCAACTAGACATGTACTCGCATGTAAGTAAAAAATATAAAAATCTTTTTAAAGTTTTAGAGGTAGAAATAACTCTGTATATTTTTATGAAATTGGTTTAAACTAGTGCCAACTGCGAGTCAAGCCATTCCACCTTTTTCCCATAGAACTGTCACTAATAGTTTTGCATTACATATGGCTACTCTTTAATGTATATCTATACATCATGAACGAATTAGCCACAATTCGTTCATGCATTTAATAAAATTGTAATTAAGCCGAATCTGTACATTAAATATTTTTTGGAAAATCTTATTGAAATAGACATTATTATCGATGCAGAAGCCGAATCTATACTTTTTTGGATTTTTGTCTGTCTGTCTGTTACCGCATCACGAAAAAACGATTGGAGGGATTTTGATGAAATTTGGTATGATGATAGCTGAATATCCGGGTCAACATATAGGATACTTTTTACCGCGAGAAAATGTCTCATTTGTATAACTAATGCAGTTATTAACATAGAAACTGTTTATGATATTATATGCGCAAATGATGTTCTTAGTAAATAAAAAATAAATATACAAATACTCAAATTTCTGAGAAAAAATACAAAAACTGCAATGTAAGAGTATACTAATATGTAAAACCTAAGAATTTGGTTTTGGTCATCTGATCGCGGACGAAGCCGCGGGCAATGCTAGTATAAAATATGAAAGAAACTATAGCGATGATGGAACGCTTTATAAGAATTAAGATCGTTATTGATCGAAATAGGTTCCTAAATGAAAATAGTTTATTTATGATTTTTGTCTTTTAACCACTAAATACAACACAGCCAGGACGAGATTTATAAATTTGTGTATGTTTGTTTCTCTATTAAAAACCTTCAGGTAAATTTCTAAGAAATTAATCAAATTCCTAAGAAATCTATTGTTCACTGTAACGCCGGCGTGTCCGCGGTCGTGAAGAGTTTAATGATTGGACTGGTTTGGGTGAAATTCAGTACACATAGATTAGGGCTTTAAGTAGCACATGACAGGTTGTAATATTATAAAAATAATAAATAAATAAATAAAAGTTGGGACATTAACACACAGCCATCTAGTACCATGGTAAGCTACGAGGCTTGTGTTATGGATACCAGATAGTTGATACACTACATATATGTAACTTTAAATACATATATATTATAAATATTAACACCCATGACTGGAGTACAAACATTCGTGCTCATCACACAAATGAATGCCCCCAGCGGGACTCGAACCCGCGACCGCTGGCGCAGCAAGTAGCTATACTAACTAACCTATACCTATATGATAGGCTTAGACTCAAACCAATCTAGAAAACAATATTTAATTCAAATTCAAAATATTTTATTCAGCATTAAATTATTACAATTTTTTACTGAACGTCATGAGTCTACTACCAGTTCGGAAAGAAGAAGCCTCAGACCTGAAAAGAACTGGCGAAAGAAACTCAGCGGGACTAATATTATTACTTTATCTTTTTAATTACTTACTTTATCTTTAATATATTGCTAGTTATATTATTTCTATATTCATCTACCGGTGATGAATGAAACACGCTTCAATATAAAGCAGGAAGCAATAAGGCGCCACGTGCTCACACCGTTCCGCGAGCAATAAACCTAACCTTTTCCATTGCGATCGGTTAAGGAGTGTACACATATGAGAAAAAAAAGTAAAGAAATACTTTATCTTTTTGGAATACTAAGAGCCCTTCCGAACGGAAATTCGCCCTTCCGAGTTTGTGCTGAGCTTGACCTGTATAGATTTTTAATAAGATTTTTCCCGTTCACAATAACGGGGTTGTCCACTAGCGGCTCACCCTTGCTTCCCTCGGTTTCGCCCCTGGTTATTTTAACAGTTAGTATGAAAAAGGTAGACTATATACTATAATATATATTCGTATAATGAGTCGTTGTGAGTCGTATTATAACATGTTTTCCAAAATGAATGAAAATGTGTTTTCAAAATTAGCTAATATCATTCTCCAGCCTTCCAACTATCTCCACATAAAAAATTACGCCAATCCGTCACTGTGTTTCGACGTGAAAGACAAACAATCAAAGAAACGAACGAATGAAAGAACGAACAAACAAACGCACTTTAATAAATAATATTAAGTATGGTTTTTATTAGAGTACTCCTCTAGCAACCTACATCACCAATCAAGCCAGACTGCCACCCAACAATTATATGATCGCCAGCGCTATAAAAATGCTTCCATACAAGTAATCTAACAAAATAATACCCAAAACATGTTGTCAATATTTACAAACGTTTAACTAACCCTTAAACTACACTTATCTACTTTACGATCAACGGTAAATTGAAATCGCGATGTAAACTGAGGTATATACTGCAATAGCCACTCGTCTCTTTGCGAATCAAAAAACTTGTCATTGAAATAAACTCGGCATTTTTTATTAGTGCACATAGCAGTGCAAGGGGAAATGAAACCGTATATATAAAATGGTACTGATAACACGCAAAGTGAAACAGAAATAAGTAAAATATATTTAACATTTTTTTAGGGTTCCTTAAGAGATGTATAACATCGAAAGTCTTAAACAAAATAATAACCTTAAATCACTCAAAAGGAATATATTTCTACATTGTATTAGAAAATTTACAGCGATTTTATCGATAAAATAGCGACCATTTCCAAACAACCTTGAGATGTAGAAAATAGAAAATTGTGGAAAGGGGTTTAAATATGGATTAAAGTTACATATACAAAGTAATAAGAAAGTATGGCCGTTGCAGCAATGTATGATTATTTAAAACTATTTGATTCCAAATAGGAATATGTATGTAATATGTATGTATATGTATATGTATGTATGTAAACATGTATGTATGTATCTATGTACGTATGTATGTATGTTTGTATATGTGTATATTTATATTATAATTGATGTTTGTAGTTCGTACCTACACCGCACCGCATTATTATTTTTATGTTTTCTCACGCTTGAGGTTTCTGGTGAGAGGTGGTTGAGATCTCTATCTCTTAAAGAGATAAGTCATTCTTTGTATACACATGGTAACTGTTTTAACTTGTATGTTTTTTTTCTGGTACATCAATAAAAAAAAATCGTGCATTTCATTGTATGCCTTTAAGGTCACTTACTTAACTTTCTGTTTTTTTAGAAAATCTGTCAAACAGGTAATCTTTATAAATATAATGGCAAGCCATTATATTCGCTTCGATAGGCCTCAAATCCTGGCGAAAGAAAACCGATATCGCCCTAGAATGATTCGAGAGGCCATAGAAATTAAAAAACATCCTAATTTCAATAGGGAAGATGGCTGGGTACTACCATCGTCATGGGATCCTGTTATTAATATAATAAAATCTAATAATAAATCTAAACATAACAGACAGGTAGATGTAGTAAGTTCTTACTGTGTAGATCAAAAAGATAGCATTTCTGATTGATAATATTTTTTCACTTTTTCATTTGTAAATGTATGTAGTAATGTGTTGCTTAATAATTTGTTTTTAAATAATAGCAAATTTAAATTAAAATTATTATTTTTTAATTAATCTTAACTTTTTCAAATTACACATGGATCAATTGTGGCTTAAATAATTAATACTATATTTTATATTTTTCTTATGGTTATAAATATAATAATGGCAACACTAAATATAGATTGCTAATTAATATATTTTTAAAATTGTAATAATTATAAAAATAATAGCAAAAATTAAATAAATAATTTTCCATATTCAATTATAATTAAAATTATAAAAAAATATTTAAAGTTAAAATATTGTAATGTAATTGGTGCAATTTTCATTTTGTTAATTGTGGGTAGGCTGTCTGTAACAACTATATCTTTAAGACATGTAACACCTCAGTCTCTCCCGTGACCATGGATGCTGTAAAGCATTCGAAACGTCGGGAAACAAAAATACAAATAAATCCGCGACAAAATCCGAAAAGATAGTTTTATTTAAAATGTCAAATATTCGCGTAAATCTAAGAAAGTATTAAATTAAAAAGTATTAATATAATGTGTGAATATATTTGTGTCTACAAAAGTAATCTAAAAATACATAATTAATTAATATTTTGAAAGTAAATCATATAAATTTTGATTAATATAATAAAAATTGATACAGACATAAATATTATGATTATAAGTATATAAAAATCGGAAAAAAGCGAGTTTGACCCGGTCACGGAGAAAAGACGGGGAAAATAGACGAAAGGTGTGCTGCTTTTGCACGACAACGTGCCGGTCCGCAAGAGCCGTGTTACGTTGGCTGCCCTGCATAAGGTGGGCTTCGATATTTTGAATCATCCACCCTACAGCCCAGACCTGGCCCCGAGTGATAATTACCTGTGTCCAAAAATGAAAAAAGAGCTGCGGGGTAAAAAATTTACCACCGATGATGAAGTCTAGGAGGCGATTTCGGCGTATTTTGAAGATAAAGAGAAAACATTTTTTATGAGGGTATAAATAAATTAATTAAAAGATCTGAAAAATGTATCCATCTTGCAGGTGAATATATTGAAAAGGAAAAATACTTTTGGTTTTTTATTTCCACCGCTTATCCCCCATTCCGCGAACATAAAAACGCTCCCTCGTATATACGTAGGTAAAGATGAAAATCTTTTAATATTTTTTTCATACCTTTAATACTTTCTTAAATTTATGCGAATATTTAAAATTTAAAATAAAACTCCTCTCTCTTGTAACCATGATCGCTGTATAGCATCCGAAACCGGGAACCAAAAATCAAAGTAAATCCGAAAAGATTGTTTTATTTTATGTATCTCTCTTACACCATTGTGTACTGGTTACAAGTTACAACTAATATCCCTTGCGCATTTCGCTAATAAAAACTAAAAAACGGGCTAGACCTGGAGATCTGTAGCTGACTACCAGAGTCCATGCTATCTTAACACGCAGTTTTTTTGCAACTGTTGAGTTTCTCGCCGGTTCTTCTCAGCAGAAAACTGCATTCCGAGCCGGTGGTAGCTTCCTGACGGACTGACTACACTGACATTTAATATTAATTTTAAACGTAAAATTGACGATTCAAAAGAGCTTGTAAAAGTCTATTTGAATCATTTTGATTTGATTTGATTTATTGATAAGACGATGTAATAGATTTTGTTGCTGGTCACAAATGACATCAGGACACCCCAGAGAACCAGCAACAAAATAAAAACTAAAAATCGGCTACACCTGGAGACCTGTAGCTGAATGGTGGTAGTCGGCTATAGACTTCCAGGTCTAGCCGATTTTCCTTACACTGTTCTTCACCAACAAATTAGCAACAAATTCTGATGTTTAATTCGATCAAGTTCTTACCGATCGCGTGATTTTACTGAAAATTAACATTAAGATAGCAATAACTCTTTTTTTTTTGTGAAACTGGATTGGGCTACAATATCGTAATTTAAGCAACTAATTAGCTACAATTTGGCTACAAAATCTCTCGTGTAAATAAATAATAAATATGTTGGGAAATTAACAGACAGCACCATCTAGTTCCATGATAAGTTACGAGGCTTGTGTTATGGATACCTTATAGTTGATGTACCACACATATATGACTTTAAATAGATATATGTACATTGTACATATTATAAATATAAACACCCATGACTGGAGTACAAACATTCGTGCTCATCACACAAATGAATGCCCCCAGTGGAACTCGAACCAGCGACCGCTGGCACAGCAAGTACTAGAGGGCGCGATAACAACATTAATAAGAAAATACGAATAATATAAACAAAGTTTATTTTTATGAAAATACAACAGTTAGTGTTAAACCGTACTTATATTTAAGTAATGTAAAAATTGTATATTTTAAAATTATATTGAAAAAAATTAAAAATTTATTCAAAATAAACTTCAAATGACATTAGATCTTAAAAATAAAAATATCCATATTTAATATTTATTCTATATGTTTTGGCTCAATATAATATTATAAGAAACTAACATTTACTATCTTTTTTCATAATAATTTTTACAAACCAAAATTTTGATAAATATAATAAAGAAAAGTTGACCGTCACGGTATACCCGGCAGATTAGAAACATATTTACTTATATTAGAATTGTTAAATAAAAACCTATAACGAAATATGGGGTAAAACAAAGAAAAACTAGTTTCGTTAATAAAATCAATTTTTTGTTCTTATTATTTTAATTATAATAATAATTACAGATTATTTATATTCATAAATAGAATTGAAAATATATATTCTTCATATAGACTGTTTTTACAATGGAATGTGTATAGTATACGCTCACACATATATGGCATGATAGCATGACAGCGTCATGCCGTTTGCCGTAACGGCATACAAGTTTTACTACCAAAGTCCACCAATAGAGGATTCACATCAAAAATATTATTTTATCTGCTGCATCGATTAGTTAAAATTGAATATCATATTGACTGATGTTTAAAAAACAAAACTATCATTAAGTGTATTAATAGTAATATAACAATTCACTAATTAAAAATAAAAAGTACTGCCAAAATAAACAATAAATATTATGAATATTCAATTCAATTTTCTTGTTAATGGCTTCAAAGCGTGCCATTTGAAGTATGGATATGACTTTTGTACTAGTTATATATTAATCATGTTTAGATTAAAATTAATGTACAATCTATTTTACCGACCAATCTCCTTCGTGACTTCTCCTTACTATGTGACATTGGCGAAGTAATCTATGCTCAACGGACACGCTTTGAAGCCATGAACATGAGAATTCAATTGAACTGAATTGAATTAAAATTAGTGACAGCGACTGTCAACTCTTAGGCAGCGAAAATATTTCCTTTTTAATTTTTTTTCCTCAATAACCTTCTAAGTAAAGTGACTGCTAAAACTGTAATAAAGATCATTATTTAAACATATAAAACATTTAAATATTTAACAAATGCACTGAAAATACGTATATAAAATATGTTGTACTTTATATTTATTTATCATATTTGGCTATTTTTGTCATAATGACATTTGACACTGACAGGTAATATATATTCTAAATCTATTGTATATAAAATTGCTGCCATAAATAAAATAAAAATAAATAGACTATGGTACAATATCTTTCTAATTCATTTTATGAATAAAGAATAAGTAATTAAATATTTGACTGATATGTATTTTTAGTTAAATATTAATATTAAAATTACTAATAACAACAAGATAAAGTATGGTAACTGATTAAAAAAATAACAATCAATAATTGATGCTTTGACCTATTCGATTAAATCTAAAATCGATTATTCCATATCGAATAATCAATATTTATCTAAGTTTGAAATTCGGTTTATTTTTGGTAAGTCGCTTACACCTTAAGATTAAGATGCACCAACGACTACATCACAGACGCTAATGGAGAGTCTCTTCTTTCATGTAAGCCTGAAGAAAAATATAAATATATAAAAAGACTAGCAGAACCCACGGCTATGCCCGCGTTCAATCTACAAAAAAAAACTCTTTGGCTTTATGTTATACATATATGCATTTATATAATATTGTTCATACAAAAATACTAAAATACCGATTAAGAAATGGGGGGTGGGGGTAGGACGGTGAAAAATACTATACCCATTCGCGCTCATCACACAAATGAATGCCCCCAGCGGAACTCGAATCCACGACACAGCAAGTAGCAAGTAGGGCTTGCACAGCAAGTAGGGTCACTACAAACGGAGCCGATCGTGTCGTCGTTTTTAGAACCAGATCAGCAGTTTCAGAGATTACCCCCTACATACAAACATACAAAGTACCTCTTTATAATATTAGTGTAGATTAAAATTACCTGTAATATACAGTTCTATGTCGGGTCCGGAGACGAACTTCGTCGCCATTTGCGGCTCCAGGCTTTCGAACAGTCTCTGATGTTTTGCATCGAAGTTCCATAATAAGAAAGTGTGCTTTTGTTTCTCCAACTCCAATATCATTGTTATTAGGTTCTGAAAGAATTATCTTACTTATTATTACTTTATAAAAAACACACACATTACACAAAGTATTATATAAAATGTGTACTGTAGATAGATCTAGAATAGTATATTCTAGTACAGATGTTATACAAATATACATTTATGTTTTCTTAATAGGCGATAGATGGCGTTGAACCGCAAAACATCGAATTAATTTATTTTATAAAATTATGTATATATCTGTACTAATAAATGGAGAGCCGATTTTTTTGTTCGGTTATACTGCGATAACTACTGAACCGATCGGAATAATACTCATAACATAAGATGCAGCGTGTTCCGGAGAAGGTTTTAGTATATGATATGTTTGTGATTAATGTACTATGCGGGCGGAGCCGCAGTAAAACGCTAGTATTATTATAAACACAAAAGAACAATACTAGAAACTTATAATATAAATCTAACAATTAATTATTTATTTTTAAACATTATTAATTTCTAGTTTTTTTAACCTTGACAAACAACTCATAAAATAAACAGCGCGATCTATGTATAAATAGTACAAACTCATTATCTAATTTTTTTGTAGTCAGTAAAATTATGTTAGATTAAACGAATGTCTACGAATGTGTATGATGAGTCGCTATTATAATAATAATAAGACCTAATCCTCCTTTCCGAAAGTCGGCTAAGCAAAGAAAAGCCAATGTCAGCGCGCTAGAAGCACCCGGCGTCCAGGAAAACCAAGAAGTTGGTGGGTTCCTTTTTTTGAAGTAAAACTTCTTTACGCACGCTTGACATGTGGGGTGAGCTGGCGAAGGTGTTACGAAAATGTAAAAACAAAATGTATGTACGTTTGTTGCCATGGTAACCATTGTTATTGTCTGAGAAATCTATACATATAATAAAATTCTAACTAAGCCGAATCTGTACATTAAATATTTTTTTGGAAAATCTTATTGAAATAGACATTATTATCGATACAGAGGCCGAATCTATACTTTTTAGAATTTTTGTCTGTCTTTCTGTCTGTTATCGCATCACAGAAAAACCACAGGACAGATTTTGATGAAATTCGGTATGATGATAGCTGGTTATCCGGGTCAACATATAGGATACTTTCTACTGCGGTAAAATATCTCATCTCTGAGAAATCTATACTAAACATTAAAATATAACTAGGGACGAACCCGAGCGGAGCCAGGGTGAGTCGCTAGTAGATTAAATAAATATCATCCTTTCATTATCATCATCCTTTTCGAAATGCGGTTAAATATTAAACAAACAAAATCCCGTCAAACCTCCACAAGACCAATATCAACGCACCGCAAGTACCCGGCGTCCAGAACAACTAAGGTGGTGACACGTACATCTATATACTATAATAAACCAGTTATAGAGGTCGAATGTCTGTACATAGCAAAAAAATACTAAAAACCGAGTCAGGGGGATGTAAGAAGATAAATAGAACAAATCCAGATTTTTTCAATTTTTTTGTTTCTCTGTCTGTTTGTACGGGCTAATCTCCGAATCTATTGGACCGATTTAAATGAAATTTTGCATGGTGGCACCTTATATTCCCGGGCAACATCTTAGATACTTTTTATCCCGGTAAATTCAATAGTTCCTGTGGGATAGTTAAAAAACTATAGTAACTTATACAGCTTAGTACACAACAACTCATGCACTTAATTTAGTAAAATTCAACATTCTGATACCTTATATTGCCGGTCAAACAACAGATTACTTTGCATCCCGAAAAAATGAACGGTTCCCATGGGAACTAATAGATCTCTATTAGTGTTTTTCTAGAGACGAACCCGAACGAAGCGAGGTTGAGCCGCTAGTACATAATATAATAACATTTAACTTCTATTGATCCTTTTTTTAGGTGTCAAAAAAGGATTGAATAGATTAAATAAATACATCTTCCTCTTCAAAAGTCGGTTAAATATTAAACAAACAAAAGCCCGTCAAACCTCCACAACGCCTATGTCAGCGCGCCGCAAGTACCCGGCGTCCAGAACCACCAAGGCGGTGTGCGCGCGGCGCAGCGCCCGCGGCACGTGCTCCGCGCATGCGTAGTTCAGCACGCCCTGCAGCTGGATAATGGTCACGTCCTGGCTGCCGATCTGTTGTATACATTGTGATGTTAAATATTCGTTTTTATAAACTATATAAACGATTAAGTGTATATCTATTACAAATATATAATGTACAATATATTACAAATAAATAAAATCGAAGTGTCTGTTTATAAGGTCGAAATAACAGCTTTTTACTGAATGCATATGAAAGTGTTTACAGTACTTATAAGAAAATTATTTTTTTAAATTATTTTCTGTCTGTTTGTTCTAGCTAACGACTAACGGTTCTGAAATGGCTGAATTAATTTTGATAGGATTTTCACTGGTAAATAACTGATGTTATAAGGAGTAACATATGATTACATTTATTTTAGAAAAAGAATCAGGATCCCGCTCAAACATATGCACCACCAATCCACCAGCACTTGTGCAGCGTGGTGGACTATGGCCTGATCCCCCTCGAACTGAAGGAGGGCCCGTGCCCAGCAGTGGGACGTTAAAAAGGGCTGAATACATCTGTATAAATATTATAAATGTGAAAGTTTGTGGGTATGTATGGATGTTCGCTACTCTTTCACGCCAAAACGGCTGTACGGATCTGGATAAAATTTGGCACAGAGATAGAATATAGTCTACTTTTAATCCCGGAAAAGTATACGGTTCCCGTGGGAAAGATTTGTTTTTGTTCTTCTAGAGACGAATCCCAGTGAAGCGAGGATGAGCCGCTAGTACATATATATATATATATATATATATAACCACAAAAAAGCACTGCCCACCTTACACCGGCGAACGCCCAACGGTGGGCGTGCGACGGCAGTGAGCGCGCGCAGCGCGTCCGCCGCCGCGCCCGCCGCGATGCCGTACTCCAGCCCCACGCCCACTCCCACGCACAGTGTTAACACCCATATTGATAGTTCCGCTTCTGTAACAATTTTCCAGAATATTCTATATCACGAACGACACTGGCTAATAATATAAATATACGTAAATATGTCAGGACATTAACACACAGCACCATCTAGTTCCATGGTAAGCTACGAGGCTTGTGTTATGGATACCAGACAGTTGATACACTACATATATATAACTTTAAATACAAAACTGGAGTTCAAAAATTCGTGCTCATCGCACAAATGAATACCCCCAGCGGGACTCGAATCCGCGACCGTTGGCACAGCAAGTAAGGTTATACTACACACTGAGCCAAATGTGTCATCGGTGGAAGCATATATTATCACTTATACCTATAAAATTATGTCAATAAAGAATTTTCTATTTATTTATTTATATGCATAGATCAATTGTGAAATGTAATAAATTGATGGGTTTGATGGGTATTTAGTAAAAACTTTTATGTAATACGATAGCTGAATCCGCAATTATTTCATCGAACTGAATGAAGCATGTTTGCGGATTCAACTGTCGACTTCCACCGTCGGGTTCCATGTAAATATAAATAACATAGAACGCTTGTACAAGTTTTTTTTTTAAATCTAATGCATTTGAATTGTAATATACTTATTATCAAAACCAAAAAACGCTATGTACGCACATAAGAAGTTATACTTATTTGGTGTAACAGAACGAAAATAGCTAAAAATTTCATCCCGTATGTCACAACTCTCTGTTTGTAAAAGGAATGCAGCTAACTATACCATGTCGCTTTTTGGCTGTCGGTGAGCTCGCACATCGTAAAAACTCTCATATTTTTTTCCAAACGTGCCAAAAGAAGTAAAACTTAAAAAAATGTTTTAAATTATTTTAATTCAACATTTAAGGACAAAGTTAAAATTATAAAAAGGCTAGATCCCAAATTACAAATATATGCAACAAATACTCACTACTACTAAGCCATAGCTTTTTCAAAATCCCGAACTCTATCAAGGACATCATGGCCACTATGATGATGGCGGCGAGCGTCGCGCGCGGGATGAAGTAGAAAGCCTCCGCCAGCAGAGTCACTGCCAACAGCACTATGCTCGCTGGAAACGTTTAATTATGTTATAATTTGAAATTATCTACCAAATAAATATTATAATATTTATAGGACATTTACACTAATATTATAAAGTTTGTGCGTTTGTGAGGTTGTAGGGGGTAATCTCGGGATCTACTGAACCGATTTAGATGAAATTTGGTTAGGTAGTTTGAGATCCTGAGAAGCATATAGGATACTTTTTATCCCGGAAATTATCCCTTAAGGGGGTGAAAATGGGGATGAAAGTTTATATGGGGAGTCGACCTAGAGCTGAGTCGCTAGTTTTAAATAAAACTATCTTTTCGGATTTTTTCGCGGATTTATTTTGATTTTAAAATAACTAAATTAAATTAAAAAATTACCGCTTTTCATCAAACATAACTAAGAACACTCCCGACTAATTCACCTTTGAAACAAAAAAAAACTAAATTTAAATCGGTTCATCCGTTCGGGAGCTACGATGCCACACACAGACACATCTAACTTATAACACCCCGTAGTTTTTGCGTCGGGGGTTAATTAAAATTAACAAATATTGTAAGGTACAAGAAACTAGAAACAGGATTCTCCCATAGATTTTGTTTAGCAATAGCAATTATGACGTCATTTATGTGTCAACTCAATTAACTATTGAATGATTTCAATGCAATTAAAAATTAAAATTGACAGCTAATTAAAAAAAAATGTACCTATTAGAGAAGTAGTGTCTTTGAATTATTGCTTAAATATATGAAATATCCAATTCAATCTGTAAATCTATAAATGCTGTAAAACATTTAAACGTCAGGAACCAAAAATCAAAATAAATCCGGGAAAAAATTCTAAAAGATACGTTTTATTTAGAATGTAAACGGCCGTGGGACGAATGCTAGTTATTATGATACATAAGGCATTTAAGTAAATAATAATATTACTCCCGCCGGATTTCTTACGCCAGTACTTCTCAGATCTGAGGCTTATTTCCGAACTGGTAGTGACTCATGACGTTCAGTAAAAAATTGTAATAATTTAATGCTATATAAAATATTTTAAATTTGAATCTGGTTAATATAAACTTGAAGTACGTCCCACCCCCTCTACCTGCCAACGTGCGTTCACCTTGTCGTGGTGGGGGGAGGGGGGGCTCAGTAGTGCCCGGCAATACAGCCGGGCGCGAAGCCAAGAAACGTACTGGGAGGCGGCTCACCTCGATGGGCGGTGTGCCGTGCGGATTGCTCCTGGCACTTCTTTGATAGCAGAGGGGACCGTGGAGCAACCCCATGGTGGTAGTGGTCTACTTCGGCAGACCTGCCGTCGGGGCGTCGTAGAACAATACATAAAATACAAGTGTGTAGTACTGGCTTTACGAGCCGGTGAGTCCCAGATAACCACGTGTATGTGTACAGGTGGTATGCGTAAATGCATTTCCCAAGATTAAAAGAAAACATGAAGTACATAAAGCGTGTACCTTTGAAGAGGCAGCCGGCGGGCGTGACGACGCCGCTGGCGTGGTTGAGCGCGGTGCGCGTGAAGGAGCCGGCAGCGGGCATGCCCTGCGCCAGCGCCGCCGCCACGCTGCCCGCGCCCACCGCGATCATCTCCTGCGTCGCGTCCACCGTGGACCCGTGCGCTGCCGTCAACGTGTTGTTTTTTTTTCTTTTATGATTTTATTGTTTTTTTTTTAATTTTTGTGCTTGCTTGAAGTTACATAGATAAGTCTTAATTAAGCACGCAAATTATTTACTTGCAGAAAGATGAACTTTTTAGAGATCCTTATATCACAACCACTTTACTAGGAAAGTTTTAATCTTTATTACTGACTAAAACTACCGAATAATATTAGACAAACATCAAGCTTAAGAGTATAAACCTAAGTTTATATTAAAAAAAACTAGCAACGCACGCCTTTAGGTAAACAAAAACAAATCTATCCCACGGGAACCATACATTTTTCCCGGATAAAATTAACCTATGTGATATTCCAGACTATAATCTATCACTGTGTGAAATTTCATCCATATCCGTTCAGCCGTTCTAGCGTGGGACACATGTGAAATTCTGTAGTCAAATTATAAAAATTAAGAAATGAACTTAATATGTACGTATATTTGACGGGTGCAAAAAATCAAGTCGACACAAGGCGTATGGAGAATTTCTGTATAACTCAATACATAATTGTGATGGATATTTCTATCGAGCGAGCGCGCTTTTAATTTAATTCTTTTTTTGTAAAAACAACTCAAAGCCTTGCATTTAAGATTCAATTTACATTGTTGTATATTTATTTCAACTACAATAATTACCTAAACACAATTAGCAATTTTAAGAGAACTTTTGCATGAGATTGTGTATCTAGTACTTTTTCGATCGATCCCCATGAACCATAAAATATTGGGTCCCAACCTATAGAAAAGGAGATGAACTTACCAAATGCTTTAGCAATTGCTATGCTTTCCAATATAGCGACGAGCGGCATCGCGAACCCTTCCGGACCGAACACTTGCAACATTTGCCCGAAGTTCAGAGTTTTGTTGTTGACAACCGTAGAAAATGGCGGCAGACCGAATTTTGGGAGACCACCGTGGATTTTACCTAAAATTATTAGATAGTAAAAGTAATCCTGTTTTCTGTTTTAATTTTTCTTTTTTTTAACCCCCTTTGCAAAAAGAGGGATGTTATCAGTTTAACATGTGTATTTGTGTGTCTGTCTGTAGCAACGTAGCGCTCAAACGGATGAACCGATTTCAATTTTTTTTATTTGATGACGGCTTCTGAGCAAAAAGTGAAGAATATAAACTTAGCGATACCCCGACGAATATTATTTCATTAAAAGAGTAATAAGCACTTTGGTTTCTTTCGTTGCCATTAAATGAGACATATTAATGGGAATTGTTTTTGACTTTTTAAGGGTATTTTTAACACCCGATACAAAACCGATGGGGTGTTATAAGTTTGACGTGTCTGTGTGTGGCACCGTAGCTCCGGAACAAATGAACCGATTATAATTTCGTTTTTTTTTTTTTGTTCGAAAAACTGATGAAAATCGGTCCAAGATCGTCGGGTCTTTTTTTATTTTAATTTGGTATTCTTTTTTAATATATTAAAAATAACAATATAAAATGTTGCGTTTGACCAACTTACAAAAAGAGGAGGTTATATATATTGAAATATGAAAATCATATCAAATTGATAAATCTTCTATATTATTACATTGTCTATAATTTTAATAAAAAAAAAACAATATATAAACAATATAATATGAGCAGAAGTACAGATAGAAAAAAATACACCCCACCTGTAAGAGCAAACGGCGTGATCCCATACAAGTACAAACAGTAAGCCAGAATCAAACCCGCGAACACGACCAGCGCGTTCCGCGCGCGCACCACGTACACCCAACTCTTGGCGAACATCGCTCTGCTGCGGCTGTCTGAATCTTGTGTGTTTATTGTTGTACGCTTGAAAACGAATTATATATAAATAAATATTAAAAAAATGTGTTTCTGTGCAATTCACACATGGTAGAAATGAAACTTCAGAAAAGTAACCTATGAGAGAATGAGATGAATATAGAGTATCAGGAGTAGGATAATTATAAGGTCTATTTTTTTTACCAAGTTTATAAGTTATTTTACATTTTATTTGACATATTATATTACATATTATTCATTAATTAATTTTATTATTTTTCACGTCTTGTGTAATGTATTCTATCTTAAATAATGAAATAAGGCATATTAGACATATTACAATCATATATTTATAGAATATCATATACGGAAATCATATAATGAGATATTTAATTAAAAAAACTTGAAAAACTGGGAAAATAATGAAATTTTAATTTTTCATATTTAAAAAAAATTCTTTGGTAGAACTTCGTTTTATGACAAAAGAAAACTTCCCACCAATTCATCGAAATTGAAATGGTTCTATTGATCCAAAGAATTCGAACCATTGGACAACATGACATGGAATGACCCAAATGGCAAATACAAAAGTTTAGAAAAGCACTCCAGCGAAGCGTTATAATAAGTTAATAAGTTGTTAGTCTACACTAATATTATAAAGAGGAAAGATTTGTATTTTTATATATTTGTAACGAATAAACTCAAAAATTACTGCACCTATTTAGATGAAATTTGGTAAGAAGATATTATGAGACCCTGGAAAGGACATAGGATATTTTTATTGCAGAAAGCATCTCTTAAGGGGGTGAAAATGGGGATGAAAGTTTGTATTGGGAATCAACCCGGGTGTACGAGTGTGAGCCTCTAGTAATTATATAAACTAAGAAAGAAACATACCTTTAGTAACAATAGAGATACAATAGTAAAAACTCCAAGCAACGTGTCCCATAGTTGAACGGTTTTTATGTTTTCGAAGAAACTTATCAATGATTTTATAAATGTCCCACCAGATGAGCCTGTTAAAAAGCAAACAAATAGGTAATATCTAAAACACTGTTAGCTAACACTTTGTGTAATAACTGCTGAAAAATGTAAACTAATTACGCAAATAGATAATAAATTATTTTTTAAATCCGATTAAAAAAATTATATAGAGGGAGTTCGCCAAAATCCATGACTAAGTCAAAAATAGTAGCGTGATTTGCTGTTCATGCTATTATTCCCGATTTAGCCATACATATCGTTTACTTTCTTTAAAGAATAAGGGATACTATGTATGGAGGTAGTAGTTAAATTAATACGCAATTTTTAGGCTTCCATACCCAAAGGGTAAAAGGGACGCTTTTACTAAGACTTCGCTGTTCGTCTGTTTGTCATCAGGCTGTATCTCATGAACCGTGATAGTTAGACAGTTGAAATTTTCACATATGATGTAATTCTGCTGCCGCTATAATAACAAATACTAAAAAACAGAATAAAATAAATATTTAACAAACGTGATTTTTTTGCTTGTTTTTGCTCGATATTGATAACGGCAACAGGTAGACGCTTGAAATATTCACAGAATATTTGTTACATATTCACTTTAAAAATGAATAATTAAATTAAAATAAATCAAATATTTAGAGGGGGCTCCCACACAACAAACGTGATATTTTTGCCGTTTTTTGTTATTTAAAGTTCTGTGGTAGTGTAATTTTTCCTTGAAAATTTTATATCAAGCTAGCCTTGAAAATTTTAGTTAATAATAAATTATTATCAAGTTCGCAATATCTGCGGAGAATACAATTTTATCGCAAATACAAGCACAATAACAAAACTATTTTAACTAACTACAAATGAAAAAACATTAAATCAAATACATATATTATTGAATAAGATAAAGAAAATAAAGTAATCTAATTTAATTTTCAGACTAAATTACATGAAGATCGTACATACCAGTCACTCTGAACAAAGACTTTAGCTGTGAAGCTCCTATTTGTAGCGCAGCGGCCGTCGTGAAACCACTTATTACCGGTTTCGATATAAAATCCAGCAAGAAACCTGTAAAAACAGTGGAGTAACGTTTCATCATTTCATTTTTGAGATATTTGATGAGATATTTTCCCGCAGTAAAAAGTATCCTATATATTGACCCAGATAACCAGCTATCATCATACCACATTTCATCAAAATCCGTCCAGTGGCTTTTTAGTGATGCGTTCCCAGACAGACAGACAGACAGACAGACAGACAGACAGACAGACAGACAGACAGACAGACAGACAGACAGACAAACAAAAAATCAGAAAACTATAGATTCGGCCTCTGTATCGATAATAATAATATAAATAACTATTTCAATAAGATTCGACTCAGAATTTTCTTATATGTATAGATACCTACATATGTGGGATTTGCAAGATGAGTATGCATGAAATGATATTTTATGAATAAAAGAAGACGTATGCTAGAATTTCAAGAATGGAATGGAATGAAAAAGATGAATAAAAGAAAAGAAGGATGTTGTGTCATAATGGCGACACGATGGTTCGCGTGAACATTGTTATCTATAATTTTTAATATAATAAATAGTCGGTGAGGTATCAAGTGCTTTAAGAATGCAAATAGCATTCTCTAATCCTACATATATGTAGACAAGCTAGGTATAGTTTTATAAAGCAGATTTTTTTTACTCAGTACTTACCCAATTGAAGTACTCCCAGTAACAAAATAAGAAATCCCGATAGGAAAGCAGCGAGATACGCGAAATCTGGCGACTGTGCCACATATTTAGCTAAGAGGGCCGCTAATATGGCCGTAGGGCCTACTGTCACATCCTTACAGCTTCCGAAGAAAGCGTACACTATGCCTGGGAATATACTTGAGTATAATCCTACCTGAAAATAGGTAATGAAGTAATTTAATAATTAGTTGTACTTATTTTAGGCTAAATAATAGCTCTAACTAGCTTCCTTTTCCAAAATCAAATATCTTACTTTTTTTATTAAGGAACTAGCGACTCACCCTCGGTTCGCTCGGGTTCTTCCCTAGGTTGATTCCCTATACAAACTTTCATCCCAAGTTTCACCCCCTTATGGGATGATTTCCGGGATAAAAAGTATCCTATGTCCTTTCCAGGATCTCAAACTATCTTTTTACCAAACATTTAAATCGGTTCAGAAGATCCAGAGATTACCCCCTACAACGTGACAAACTCACAAGATCACAAACTTTACCTCTTTATAATATTAGTATAGATAATGAAATATTACTTCAGGATATGAAGTAAAAGGTATCCTAAATATTGACCGTAAAAGAAATCACAACACAAAATTTAGTTAAAATCCATTAATTTTGTGTGAAAACCAAACAGATATACAGATTAACAGACAAACATTTCAACAACTATTGTTTTGGTCTACATTCTCTACACAATACGTAACAGTATTGATTTTAAAAAGTATTTCAAGTATAGATTATCCTACTAATCCTACTAATATTATAAATGCCTAAATTTTCGCATTTATTTTATTATGTATGGATGTCTGCTACTTTTTGACGCTAAAACTACTGAATGGATTTTTATGAAACTTTACAATAATATAGCTCATACATCGGAATAACACATAGGCTACTTTTTATCCCGGAAAAATGTACAGTTCCCTCGATCTCTGAACAAAAGAAATTCGTGAGATAGATTTCTTTGGTTTTTATAGATTCGAACCCATTAGTATATAATAATAATAAACTCTTTATTATACACCAAACAGAAAATACATACAAACAGTGCCTACTTAAAAATAAACAAAGACGCATAGCAGGCGGCCTCATCGCTTAAAGCGTTCTCTTCCAGTGAACCAACTACCAAGTAAAGGAGAGTGCGAGAGAAACGTTAGGTTAGGTAGGGGTTAGGTACTTCCTATATTATATATATATATATATATATATATATATATATATATATATATATATATTGAGGACAATGTATTTGTAATATGACATAATAATTTAAGAACAAATATGATAAGCTCTTCCAAAATCCGCTTTCTAATCTTTTCGATTATGTAACTATGTAGAATATTTATGCTAATTCCATTGTAGGACTTTCACAAACGAAATCGACTCCGGAACCCGTCTTCGTCCGTCGATAAACCCCGTAACACAACGAGAAACCGGACAATCTTATAGTTCTGACTGATGCTAGCCAAGCACCAGTGTTCACGTATTTATAATTTCCGCCTATTATTTTTTATTATTTTTTTTTTATTTTATTACTATTTTATTATTTATTTTTTTGTTATTTATACGTATTGTTCTCAGCAAACCCTTTCATTTGATATCATGGGGGTGCATAAAAAACCAGTCGGCCATCATTGGGGGTCCGCCATGTTGTATTTAGAATTACGTCACTTATCAAACCATGTACCTATTGTCATCTAACCAATCAATCGCTTGAGGTTAACTGCTTTAAAATTCAGTTACATGATTTGACCCGAACAAACATTCATATAAACATTGCAAGTTAAATAAAAACTTGTAAAAATACGGACAATGTTCGTACGTTTCTAAGAAAAAAAAATTATAATCCCTATAAGTTTCGAGTTTATCGTCTATTGCTTCTTGTTTATGATTAAAATGTAATTTTATTAATACCTAAGTACTCAGCACTCCACGTGTCGTATGTCTAAAAGAGGGTCAAATTATATACAATTGGAGTGGAAAATGTTTATTTGATCTCAATAACGAACGTATATCTATGTTTGTATTTATCTTATATTTTATTTTATAATAATTAATGTTGAAAAATTTAAAAATGATCATATCACGCAGGGGAATAGCAATTTTAATGCCAGAGATCGTGAGTTCGAATCTTATACGATGTTAAGAGTTCATACAGTAGATATATCGATATCATTTAAGTAGGGTTTGCCCTATTCAAACATTTCAATTCGCCCTATTCAAGCAGGTAAAGATATTTAACAAAAAGATGCTCAAGGAAACCTTGTTTGATAAAAAAAAAGTTTACAACTTTTTTAAGATCGTTTATAAATTATAGGCATATGAGGGAGGAAGCATTTCACAAATTTAAAATGTTTAGTAATAAAATAAATAATAATTATATATTTTACTAGTGACTCACCCTCGTTCCGCTCGGGTTTGTCCCTACTTACGTATTAACGTTTAGTATAGATTTCTCAGAGATATTTTCCCGCATTAAAAAGTATCCTATATGTTGACCCGGATGTCCACTGGTTTTCTCACGATACGTTCCCAGACAGACAGACAAAACTTCTAAAAACTATAGATTCGGCCTCTGTATCGATAATAATGTCTATTTCAATAAAATGTTATGATGTACAGATTCGGCTTCGTTACAATTTTATTATAGGTATGTACATATAGATGGGGTATTTCAAAAATGATGTTGTCTCACCTGGGGCGGCAAGCCAGCTAACATAGCGTAGGCTATGCCTTGCGGGATAGACGTCAAACCCACTGTTACACCTGAAACGCAAATATAAACAATTTAATCATATTTAATCATCCATGTATGTTTTTAATTACATACATACATATAAGTACAAATACCGAGACTTAGACTTACCGAGATTTAACTAAGTCATAAACTATGTTATCACATAATGGAGTTCGTTAAAACCATATCTAATATATTTCCTTCTTGTTTTATATAATTTTTAATAATAAAATTAAAAGTATAATTACTAAATAAATTAATTTAATTACTTATTAAATAATCTTACTAATATTACTAATGTGAAAGTTTTTAAGGATGGTTGGATGTTTGCAACGACCACTAAGCTGAGTGGTCGTTGGATGTTTGTAACACAATCACGCTAAAACGGCTGAACGGATCTGGATGAAATTTGTCACAGAGATAGATCATAGACAAAGAAAAAACTTCTTTGGGTTAAATTTATTATTTATAGATTTTTGTGTGACTTTTACTAAAAGTGAAAGATCCTGTAGCAAAGTGCTTTGACTTATATTAACATTATTACGTACCTAAAGATATTAATTAACTATTTGTATCTAAAAATAGCATATTTAAAAAAAACTGTATAGATAATAGATATAAAGCCAGAACAATACTAAGGCGAATCACTATTTAGAAATATAAATGTTTGCTCTGCAAGTGCTTTAGAAAAAAAAATAAAAAACCTTGTATAAGTTGGCCCTTTAAAAAAAATATAAAGAAATAGCCATGCATTTCAAAATGAACAACATTTAATCCTTCCGTAATTATACGACGCTACAATGACTAGATAATGATAAAGTTTTAACTGTTATCTATATACATTACATGTATGATGTTTGTGAACTGACTACAGTTGAAAAATTCTAAGTCAATAAAATAAACTTTTTTGTTTTGACCTTTTCACAAGCACCCAGACCAAGCCGACTTAAGAGGCCTCAAATTAATTGAAAAAGTAGTGAAAAGCTAACAAAAATTATAGAGCTGAACGAGTACAAATAAGAAATAACATTTTTTTTAATTTTGTCTATCTGGTTGTTCCCGCTAATCTCCTATTTTAACGATTTTTTCTATAGAGCTAGACCGATTTTAACGAGACCTTCACTGGTAAATAACTGATGTTATAAGGTGTAGGTATATAACTTAAGTTAAAGTTATACTTCTTTTGGCACGTTTGGAAAAAATATGAGAGTAAAATTTTTACGATGCATGCGCACACCGACAGCCAAAAATGCAACATGATGAAGTTAGCTGAAAGCGACATTATGAAGTTAGCTGATAACTGTTTCTCCGGTTCCTCTACTCTACTCATAACTATATTCTCAGTAGTTTCTCAAATATTCATAAATCTCACGTGTTTTATATCAGTGGAGATAAAAAAAATATTTATTTTTATTAATTTATCATTTATTTACAAACAGAGAGTTGTGACATACGCCACAGATGTATAACTTCATACGTGCGTACAAACACACAAGTACACACACACGTTTTTTTTATTTATTTAATAGCTTTAGTGTTATCAATAAAAAACTTTTGAAAACAGTTAGTTCTTTTTTATATAGACAGGTAAATTCTATTTATAAATACCTACGTTTCCTCAAATTTTCAAGAAATGCTCAAATTTCGACACGATTTAATTTATACTATTAATACAAAGCAGATACCACCACGTCATATACTCTTACAATATCTAACATACCCGCAATCGCATCCCTCAGTAGATAATCTAGTGAATATTTTGGCAACCAAATTGTGATCGGCAAGCGCCGCTTCCACGATTCTAAGTTACAAAGCCTATTGGCTGCATCACGCCATCTATTAGTGGGTCGGCAACCTGAAAACAACATTAATATTAAAAAAATACGAATATAATAAAAATGTATAACAATGTAAGTATTTATGTATACATGTGTTCTGAATTTGTTATAAATAAATCTATACAATCAATAACTGGCAAGTGTCCCATCAATTGCACCAATTTATGCCAACAGTCTAATTTGCTGTACCATATTTATTTCATGTAAGATTATTATACTTCGTTCTAAACACAGAATGTGAACAAAATAACAAAATCTTCAGGCTTCTATTAGTTTTTCTATATCTTCAGCATATAAATATTAAGAAATAATAGATAGATGTTTAAACAAAATTATTTCAATTCAACACAATTTACCAAGTGATCCAGTCATTTTTCGCGATCTTTCACATATTCTTATTAAAAAACATAAAACGTGACACTCTGTCGCCGGTCTGTAATATAATGTGAAATGTGAATGTAGTGTTACTACTACATGAAGAGCGCTTATGAAGAAAGATAGCACAGTGCAAGGGCAAGCGATGCGAAATTTAATATCGTGACATTTTTTTGAGATATGAATGAATTACTTAAAACGAAATGTAAATAAAGCAGTCTATACTAATATTATAAAGAGGTAAAGTTTGTGAGTTTGTGAGATTGTCAGTTTGTGAAGCGCTTAATCGAGTAATCATACGCCAAAATGCCTTACATCATTTTGGAAAAGAACTGATACTCTTACACTGCTGGACCGATATTAACCAAACATAACTAAGAACTACCGCAAGGAAACTGGCTTTCAAATGAAAAAAAACCGCATCGAAAGCAGTCCATCCGTTTGAGAGCTACGATGCCACAGACAGACATCGACGTCAAACTTATAACACCCCTCTTTTTGCATCAGAGGTTAAAAATTCTTCAAACATCAAACAGTAGATAGAAAAAAATTTTTAAATGACTCTGGCAGAATGCTTTGCAGATGTTTACCTAATTCCAATCCATTACAAAACAAAACTTTAAATGAAATTAAAAATTTCATGCAGTGAGATTTTCTTTACAGAAAAACCCAATAACCATACGTGGGAATCCTTTGTCTATTTAAAAAAAAAACTAAAAGTTTAGTATTTCATTTCATCATCTGCTTACATTTTTACCGCTAGGGATTATTTATGCGAGACATTATATGTATTTAATGTAGCTTGGTTACAGATCCTACAATATACCTACTAATAGGCAATGGTGACATATTTGATAATATTAATTCACTATATCATGAATACTACCACATATTTCTTGTTAATTGTTATAAACATTCCACATTAAAAATTGGATGACTGTTGTTTAGGCTTTTTAACTGAATAGACAAAAAATGTTGATTATTATTGAAACTTATCTAATGTTGATTGATGTTTTTAATAAAATTAAATGATTTAATTTTAGTGAAAACACAAAAAAAAATTTTGGTGAAAATTTTTTGTAACCATTTGTAAGCTGGATAAAAAATCTCATGAAATGCAACTGCTTGCACTGAATCCATCTAAAAGTACTTAATAAAAACTTGTTACCTAATGGCTAACTTTTCAAATATGTTTTAGTGATATTATAAAATTAGAGAAACTTAACATAATAAATTATCATGTCATTTTTATTTTCGTACCAGCGGCTCACCCTCGTTTCGCTCAGGTTTACCTCTAGACCCTCTATACTCAACCTGCGGCCCGCGGGCCGCATGCGGCGGCATCAAAAATCGCATTATAACATATTTCTGTCAAAAAAGTAACTACATCGTTAACTTGGAATTACGTTTTCATTAAGACCTAAATAATTTTTGTCTGCGGCCCTCGACACCATGACTGAAACGTGTTTGTGGCTCCTATAAAAAAAAGGTTAAGTATAGCTGCCCTTGACAATCAAAAACAAATCTATCCCACGGGAACCGTACATTTCTACGGGATAAAGAGTAGCCTATCTATTATTATGCTGATGTATGAATTATATTATTCTGATGTATGAATTAGATTATTGTAAAGTTTCGTAAAAATCCAATCAACAGTTTTTGTATACTAAGCTGTATAAGTTACTATAGTTTTTTAAGTATTCCACGGGAACTTTAATTTTCCGGGATGAAAAGTATCTAAGATGTTGACCAGGGATATAAGGTACCACCATGCAAAAATTCATTTAAATTGGTCCACAGTTTCGGAGATTAGACCATACAAACAGATAAACAAACGAACAGACCGAGAAACAAAAAAAAATGAAAAAATGTTGATTTGTTCTATTTCTCTTTTTACATCCCCCTGACTTGGCTTTTAGCATTTTTTTTTCTATGTACAGACATTCGACCTCCACAATTTTATTATATGTATAGATTATAATTTTAGTATTAGAGGATTTTTTAAATGAGATGTACATTTTAAGATTTACATTTTTCTTTTACTTATTTATTTGTATTTTGGAAAATTGAATTGAGAACTTATTAATTAATTTTCCTTCGCTTAGTCTCCTAACTTTGCATGCATAACATGCATAAAATTGCACTTTATTTATTAAAAACATGTATATTTCAAGACATACCTTTTTTCTTTTAATAATTTTTATAATAATATTTCTCATTTGAGATCAAAGTCAATACTTTTACCTAAATACTTACATAGGAGTATTTGTTTTATTATTATAAGATATAAGTATACCAACTATAAAATTGGAAGTTAATATAGTATAGCATTAAAGTACAACACTAGCTTTAAAAGACAAAGGCTCTCGTAATATACAATAAAGATAGATAGACACATAGAGATAAGTATGGCATTATCCATTTAATACAACTAAAGATTTATGATCATGAATTGTAAATTTTTATATTAGACTTAACATTTCATGATCTACAAATAAAAGTCAGGTAATTTTTTTTTAATTTTACACTTAATCAAACAAAATATTGATGTCAATGATATGTCTTTGCATTTATAATATGTTTAGATTTATGTTATAAAACTATATGTATTTTCTCTTTTTGCCTTCTGAGTCCGTACTAGATTCCTGACAGACATACATTGACGATTCAAAAGCGCTTGTAAATGACTATATAAATAAAGTATATTTTGATTTGATTTGTTTCATTATAATTTTTCTTAACTGAACTAAAATTATGTAGAAACATTAAAAAATAAACAAATATAACAATTTCATCAAAATTATTTTCCAGGCTTCATTTTGACTATAGTGTTTCATTCATGCTTAAAGCAAACTATTTCTGCTCCACAATATGTCCCTTTTGAGTACTTTACAATAAAAATTGGAGTAAGAGGGACAAGATTTAATGTATATATTAGAAATCTTTGCTGTCAATATATACATATTCTTGATGAAAGAGGTAAAAACTATCATGCCTTTGGCAAAGTTATGTGAATGCTTATTTCCAATAAGCACTTCTTAGGAATTAAATTTTCTTAGTCCATTCCATCCCATCTTATATTGTCCTGTTCTCAAGATATAAAATTAATTCCAAATTTTAACAAGTTATAATCCAACAATAAAGATTAATAATGATTAAGTTTCGTTTGTTTAATTTCAATTTTTTTTCTGTGTAACTCAAGTCATACCAACTTTAAATATAATTTATGGCATTTAAATATCCCCTTTGATTACCTACTAATTTGTTTATAATATTTTTGTTGCTATTATCTATTATCATTATTATAAATAAAATGAAAAGTTTTATAATCATTTAAAACAATCGTGCAGATTATTTACTATAAGAAAATGATGTTTTGTTAATGCTTAGAAAATAAGAAAATTAAAGTTGATACATATTTACATGAAAAATTCATTAATTATAAGTTCAATAATTGAACTTAATTACTTAACAATATCTAGTTGATAACAATTGTTTATTTTATTGTTAAATAATATGCAAATTTAAAAGAAATATCATTTATAAAACAATTTAAATAGGTATTTTACGAATATAACATACCCAATAGTGGTTGCCTCGGATCATCAATATCCATTGTACTGACACGTATTCATTATGATAAGCTTTGATCTATTGTATAGTATTATATTATCATGATATTAAATTCTTTGTTCTGTGGCTTATATGCGTGCCATTTGAGCAATTCTTTGTTTATTTATTTTTTGCTATCGAGTTCAATTGACATTACAAGTATATGTCACTGTCACTTCCTGTCGATTTGACTTTGACATATATTTGAGTCTTTAGTCTATGTTGATTATAGATAAATAAGAAGAAAATACGTAATAATATTGTAATAGATATTGAAAATATTATACAAAATATATTGAAAATATTTTCTAAAGAATGTGCACTGAAAGATTACAAATCTTGATAATAACAGCAATACTTATTCTATTTCTTTGTAATAAAATTTTCTTCATGCTTTACAATTTACAATTTTTGAATTGAAACTTCTTTCGAATCGTTGTAATTTGAAACTCGATGAAACGAAAATGCGATAGTAAAAAGAGACAAACATATAAATATATAGGACTAAGCGGGCGAGAGAATGAGATAGAATACATTGCCATGTTGCCATGGTAACCGTTGTTATTGTCTGACAAATATATATATATATATATATATATATATATATATATATATATACATAGAATATATATAGAATATATTTCCGTTTATGTTATTTTATAAATATATGATTATAATATGCCTATTATGCCTTATTTAAATATTTTTAAACTAAACTATATTGCGTCTGATGTTAAAACTCTTTAAAATTCGCACGTGTACATTTATCAATATAACACAATTATTTGTTTACGTAATAGTAATAAAGTAATTCGTTCGTCTATCAAGCTTATGTCGAAATCAAGCGTTATAAATAGCGTCATAATTCACAGGTCTACCCTACTTAACTTCGACATACATATTTATATTGTGATATCCCAATCAATAGAATTCAATACACATTTACAATAATTTCGCTGTCATTTTAATAATTTTTAACTCTCCCGTATTTAATTGCTTAGTGCTCCGTAGCTAAAAGGCAAAAACGGAACACTTTTAATTTCGCCATGTCCATATCTGCCCGTAAGTCATAATATTTAATTTAAAGATTATTGAAGATATTTTGCAAAAATTAAATTAATGAATATAGAAAAAAATGATATTATCATTCCATAACAGTAGGTATAGGTATGTAAATTTTTTGTAGATGGGTAAATATCTTTTACCTTACTTTTGCTAAAGAACCCTCGTTGTTCGGGTCAGATTAAGACTTTTTTAAATATATTTACAATAATAGACTCTTTCGTTACTTATGTAAATACCTACCCAGTAACGAGAAATAATATTTCTACAAAAAATGATATCTTTACAGCAGTTCACTGTCAGAAATAGGAAGTGTGTTTTTAGGATTCCGTAGCATATGTATAATCAGCTAATAAACTATCTATAAAGCAGAGAGAGTTATGCATAGTAGGAACAATTTTCATTTGATAAACTAACAATTAATTAAAATTTGTTTTCATAATATAAAAACTATTATCACTAAACGTCTGCATTAACAAGTTAGATATAACCTTTTCATCTCTATATAGTATATTTGTTAACGATAGCTAAATAGGGCGGCACGGGGCTCAAACTGCCACAGATAACCTTACACTCAGTTCTATGCGGATCGAGTCAGTTCTGCTTCTCGATTATACAATTTCTCTAAATACTTTATCAGTAACGCATCTCTTTACAACAAGATTTATTGGGTTGGAAGTAAACATATTATATTAAATATAAAATGTTATTAATAAGAAAATCGTAGACTATTTTATGTATATGTTATTTATCATTTATCTTAAAGACTATTAAATTTATCAAGATTGTTAAAGAGAGCAATGTTATTAATAATTAAATTGCCTACAATTTGTTTTTTATCAAAAAAAATCTGGAATCGATTTTACAAAAGTTATTAAAGCATGAATCGGAACATGTAATTAAAATTACTAGGTATATAGGGCAATTTGAAGAAGATCGCTAAAAAAACGGAGGTGGAAAATTTTCGGTACTCATGCGCCGATTCCTCCTGGACTATTAGATAAAAATAGTTTATGTTTAATTAATAAAAGATAAAAATATTCATGAAATAAAACTATTAAGTTGCATACATTTGGTTTATCATTTATTTTTTCATCTCACTTAACTACTTCGTATGAAACGTTGTAAGCGCTAAAATTAAGTATTATTTCTATGGTGTGTATAGAGTAAACCTCTTGAGCTACATAATATGTATTTTGAAGAGTACTCAAATTTTAAGCAAAACTATGTTTTTAATCATGGTCACGAGAATTTATTGTACACGGTTATTGCTGTACCTACTGTAACTAACCCTCTTTTTAACCCCCGACGCCAAAGAAGGCGTGTTATAAGTTTGACGTCGATGTCTGTCTGTGTGTGTGTGTGTATGTGTGTGTGTGTGTGTGTCTGTCTGTGTCTGTCTGTGGCATCATAGCTCTCAAACGGATGGACCGATTTCGATGTACTTTTTTTCATTGGAAAGCCAGTTTCCTTGCGGTGGTTCTTAGCTATGTTTGGTTAATATCGGTCCAGCAGTGTAACAGTATCAGCTCTTTTCCAAAATGATGTAAGGCATTTTGGCGTATTATTACTTGATTAAGTGCTTCACGCGTACCAGTGTAATCGTTAAATGGGTATCGTATCGTAGGGGGTTTTTAAAATTTTTAATTTATAAATATTGTGTCAGCGGTTAAAAACCCCCAACATATGTTTTAATTAAACTATTTTTCGGATTTGTTCGCGATGAGACATCTAAAACCTTAGTCTGTCCCGTGACCATGATTGCTGTAAAGCATTCAAAACGTCGGAAATCAAAAATCAAAATAAATCCGCGAAAAATCCCGTTAAGATAGTTCTATTTAAAATGTCAAATATTCGCGTAAATCTAAGAGAGTATTAGGTACCTACTCAAATTTTTAGTTTTCGTGAGAACTCTGCCAGAAATTTCTAGAAACCATAACTGGCAAAACTAACTACATATTTGTACATTCATGCATTATGTATATTTTACCTAATAATTAAAAACTTTTACCTAATTATAAAAAAACTTCAATCCAACTTACTCAAGTCACTGCTAATAGAACCAGTGCGTATTCAGTGCTCCAATTTTAAATACAACTGTTTGTTTTTTAAATATACGAGTAATATCTATTATTGTTTATTAGTTATAAGTAGTTTTTTAAACTTATGGCTTAATTATGACCTACGTTCTATTTTACGGACAAATAACGTCACAACTCACAAGTTATTTCTTCATTTCAGTAGATACCAACCTAATAAGTATATTTTATGTAGACCACACAAGTGTGATTAACTAAAAAAAGACAAAATTATCAAAAGAGGTTTATAATAGATTAATTACATAATAAGCGATATTTACCGCCAAGTCGAGCAAAAAAAGACACAGCCATCCTTTTCTCGACATTCAGGACATTTTCGACCCTGTAACTTCGTTGTGGATAAAGCTAGAAGCTTGAATTTTCAGTGACTAAGAGTACATAATATAACGAGGTATATTATCAAATTACATTCAATTTGGACCTATATTACCTGTATTCGAGTAATTATTGCAAGTCAAAGTTCTTTAATTTCGTCACTCACTCACCATCAAAACTCTAAGGTACTTCTAGCAGACATACGAGCTTAAAATTTTGAAAACAAATAGAACATGAGCACGGGAGATACCATTTATTTAAAACACAATATTAGATATACGTTAAAGTTTAGATAGATTATCTCAATCTCACATAACAAAACTAAGCAATACTTTGTAAATAAAAGTAATGACTTCCCTATAAGAATGTGTCGGCCAGACACAATGTTCTGATTGGTATAATGCCAACCATTAGTACCTATTAAAATGATAAAAGTGAGACCGATGAGATTTCCCATCGGCAATAATAACAGAAAATGAAACGTAAAACATATTTCATTCTAACTCAAAAATTAACAGATTTTTAAGATTTTTTGTGTATTTTAAAGATTTATCTTTGGTTATCATCTAATATAAATAAGGAACTCATATGCGAAATTATGCTTCTAAATACGCATGGTTTTTCAGTCTATCAGTCAATTTTGAAAGAAGTCTAGAAATATTAGATTAGATTATAGTACATTTACGGTTGATCCTAATAACCTGCGGATAGGCAACTAATAAATAAAACCTATCCGCAAGTTATTAAGATCAACCATAAATGTATCAAACTAATCATCTACTTTACAAAAATCTTATCCTTACTCGACATAAAAATTAAGCTCCATACAAATTATAGAGCAAATACTAAATCCCTATTGCCAGCAAGAAAAATAACATATATTTTTTGACACGTTTTTGATGTTATCAGAATTAATTGGTTTCCAACCACTAAATAACACATGACGGGACTCATATGGGAGCAGGAAAACAAAGAGCTTATTCTGTAACTTTATATCTACTCTATGGATTGTAGGAAATTAAACTTTCCTGTACATTTACACTAATCTAGCCTACCTATATTAGTCTTATAAATATCTAAACTTACAATAAAAGAACTTAATTGAGAGTGAGTCGCGTGCGGGTTGCTCCTGGTACTTCTCTGACAGCAGAGTGGACTATGGGAACTGGCCGTGGAAGCAACCCGCTTGGTTGTGTGGTCTGCTTTGACAGACCTGTCGTCGGACGTCGGGGCGTCATGACTCGTGGTTGAGTGCGTGAGCGATACTGCGACGGTCTATTAAGACGGGGGAGGTTTTGGTGGGTTTTAGTGGGTAGTACAGGCTTTTCTAGTCAGTGAGTTCCACGTAACCACCTGTTTGTATTCACGTGGTACGCTTAAATGCATTTTCCAACATTAAAAAAAAAAGATTGACGCGCGAGCAAGTTTAAGAATTGTTAATTAAGCATTATTAACAATCCAACCCTTTGACTTGGTCAAAAAGTATTTTACATTTGACCCCGTTCCTATATTGTGATACATACCTATATGTATAGATAAAAACATGTCTTAACATTTTTATGATATTATGGTATTAGAAATGAATGAAGAATCAGTATATTTTAGAAAATATGAACTTGATATCCACATGTAAGCTTCTATATAAATTGCGTCAGATGCCTGATGCCTAAAACATTCGTATTATTATGTGAAAAGAATGCACACTCAGCATGCGCCCGCGCCGTAGCCGCAGTGGTATATTATATAACAAATTTTTATTTTTTACTATTTATTATAAGCATTAATTGTCTATTAAGTATACAATATTGATACTATAATTAATGCCAATACGAGTATACCTATATATGTATATGAAAGATATACCGAATTTATTACTTAAATCTTTACATACCTATTAATATTATTTATTTTTCTTCTATCTTTACATAATATATGTAATTATAAATATATCAAAATACTTATTCAGACATTTTTTAATACATAACCTTTTCAGAAGACAATCAAGAGTCATTGCTTAGCACTAAATCACCGTAGAAAAGTGCGCTCTTTACATGATAGTAGTAAATACATGTGGTGTTATAGTCGATGCGCGACAGATCCTGTAGAACCCCATTGCAGTGCGGTGATAGCATTCCGCTGTGAGTTTCAATGAGAAAGTCTCACAGTCCCCAATTTCATGAAATAAAAAGATAAGGTAGATAAGTCAAGTTAAATTCTAGGAGCTCGAAATAAAATAATAACAAAATGTATGTGGAAAAACATTAAGCAAGCAAACATAAGACAGGTGGTATTTATTAGGAAATGATTCGCGCAATAAAAATATCAGAGACACAACACCCGGGATTTGAACCTGCTTCGCTCGGTTTCTCAAGTGAGTGCGTTACCATTGGGCTTAGTGCCTCAAAGAAGTGCAATTTTTTAATTTGCGTATCGCATACAGACGATAGTTACGCCTGATCTAACTTGGCCAAAAGCTTAAAAACTGAACATAATAAAAGACGCGGGAAGTCACAGGAAATAGCTAGTCTATATAAATTATGACTTTATAAAGATGTATATAAAAAATATAAATAATAAAATTAGTGTAACCTTCTGTAAGTTCAATGAATCAATCACACATTCTAAACTGCATTTCTTGGCGTTGCTCTCATAGCACGTGATGGCGTAAGGCGCGTATCTGTTGCATCATTGTTTTCACTATGTAAAGAAATTTCATAAGAAGTTACGGGAATCGCATAATAAAAAAATAATATTATAATTTAATCAATATATGTACATATAATAAAATTGTAACAAAGACGAATCTATACATTAAATATTTATTGGAAAATCTTATTGAAATAAACATTATTATCGATACAGAGGCCGAATCTATAGTTTTTAGAATTTTCGTCTGTTTGTCTGTCTGTTACCGCATCACAGAAAAACCACTGGAGGGATTTTGATGAAATTTGGTATGGTGATAGCTGGTTATCCGGGTCAACATATAGGATACTTTTTAGCGCAGAAAAATATCTCATTTCTGAGATAAAATACAAAAACTGCATTGTAAGAGTACACTAATATGTAAAACCTAAGAATTTGCTTTTCGGTCATCTGAACGCGGGCGGAGCCGCGGGCAATGCTAGTTTAATCAATAAAACTTTATACTAAGCGCGGCTAATATTGGTTAAATAAATACACAAAGTTCTAAAAACTTAAGTACCTACATAATTATATATGTATTACATGCTTCTTTTTCTTTTTTTTTTAACTTTAATAATATTAATGAAGGATAGTTTTTAAGATATCAGATCGACTTTAATAAAAAAAAAATTACATTACATAGTTGCATAACAATCTTTAATTATTTATAGTATACAATAACAATGTAATAAAGAGATAAGTTTGACTCAGTTTGTAGTGACGCTACTTGCTGTGCCAGCGGTCGCGGGTTTGAGTCCCGCTGGGGGCATTCATTGTGTGATGAACGAATGTCTGTACTCCAGTCATGGGTATTTATATTTATATATGTATGTAGGATCTGCAAGATGAGTATGCATGAAATGATATTTTAAGAATAAAAGGAGACGTATGTTAGAATTTTAAGAATGGAATGGAATGAAATAGATGAATAAAAGGAAAGAAAAATGTTGTGTCATAATGACGACACGACGATTCGCGTGAACATTGTTTTATAATATTTTAAAGAATAAATAGTTAGTGTTATAAACGCTTTTATTCGTATCCCCGGATCCTACATGTATTTAAAGTTATAATATATGTGTAGTGTATCAACTATCTGGTATCCATAACACAAGCCTCGTAGCTTACCATGGAACTAGATAGTGTTGTGAGTTAATGTCCCAAAAAAAAATGCTTGAGCTTAAATAGTATGATAGAGTGTGTAATTTAAGAGAGTGCAAAAATGCCGATTTTCTTTTCTTTGCAATGCATTCATTTTCTTAGATTTAGAGTTTATTTCAAAAAATTCTGTTTTAGTTTATACTTGAACTGTAACTTTGACGAATTGTAAAACAACTTGATGAATTTGTAAACAACAATTATAACAATTTTATAGGCACAAGTAATATAATGTCAGATTAGGCTTAATAAGAACATTACATGTTAAATAGCTTTTTAAGTTTTAAAATTAATATATATATCTATTAGTTTTTGAGGTATATATATTACAGGCCTCTGTTTACATAGTTGAGATCTTTTTGTAAATATTACCTGAAATAAATGATTAAATTAAAATAAGATGAGGATGTTTGTGTTATTTGCGTATGTAATGCTTATTAGTGCTTAACTGACATATTTGAAAAGAATTTCAAGTTTGATTCTAGAAATTCTATAGAAATTCTAGATAATTCTCTAGAAATTCTAGATTTTCTTTTATCGATTCTAAGCAATCTTCAGAAAGAGAGTTTAAATACAGATTATTTTTTGTGTATTACTAGATATTATTTTAGTTGTGCAGCAATTTTAATGATTATTTTTGAATTGTACCCATAATTGCTCCCTTAAAATGCCAGCCAATATAAATCAAAGCACACCGACTTCGAAAATATCTGATTAGGTGTGTCTAGTAAATAAAAACTACCAATCAGTTATTTTTTTTACTTTTTAGTGTCTTTTTTTTTTAAGTCGGTTTTTTTTATTTTTTAATAAGTTTATGATCATTTTTTTTACCTATAGACAAGTACCTATCTACACTTATAGTGAATATTTTCATATTATCTATACATGTATAAGTAGTGAGTTGATTTTAAACCATAAGTAACTAGCCGTAAGCTGTCTCGCAAGACGCTAATCTAGTTTCGTCATATAGCGGGTGGCGTTTATTTACAAATAACTTCTTACGCAACAACACTCTTTATTGCTTAGACTATATACCTATGCAATTTACCTAAGATACGAATTGGAATATTATTATAGCGAAGTTTGTATTTTTGTTGATTCTTCTTCATGCTGAAATAACCTTTAAGGTCTATATATAAAAATTGGTTTGTTCCCTATACACTCCTAAGCGGCTGAAGCGATTTTGATGATATTTTCAGGCAATCTTCAGATTAGCCCAATGAGTGATCCTGTGAAGTTTGATAGCGATCAGAAGTTCGAACGCGAGCAAAGCCGCGGGTAATGCTATGACTGGGATAGGACACAGATAAGCTATGACTGGAAGATACATAGGCTACTGTTTGGCACCCAGGGATGTACCCAAGCAAATAAAAACGATTATTTCATTAATTTTATAAAAAAACATGCACCCATTGAATTTTTTTGTAAATAACAGTATGCCAGTTCGTTCTTTACGCGCATAAAATAAAAAAATCAGATCAACCAATTGACCTACATAATTATGTGATATAGTATCTACTAAAAACGATTTTTGACCTACTTAAAAATATTAATGCATGCTGATTTTAATAAAAATTTACTTTTAACTGAAATAGTACACCGAAAGACACGACACCGACCAATATAGATAGATAGGTACACTCCTTAGAGGTAGATTTTTTTCTAGAACTTCATATGAGACCACATTATTCATTTTTTTTTAAAACATTCAATTCAATTCTTTAGGTGTGTGGCTTCTAGGAGTGCCTTTGGGCACAATTTACTTCGCCAATGTCGCGTAGAATGGAGAAGGCACGTTATATATAAAATGACCCGTAAAAAAGGAGAATAAAAAACATAAAAATAGATTCACAATTGGTGACGGTATTAACATAAATTACAAACATACTTACACCCGCGTATCGCCTTCTTTTGAAGTCGATCAGAACGTATATAGGTATTTTTTATTCATATGACTTATATTATTATTAACTAGCATTAGTACATTTTTCGGGACAAAAACTAGCCTTTGTGTTATTCTGATGTATGAGCTATATAGCGTAAATGAGTAACAAACATTCATACATCCAGATTCCAAACATCCATACGACCTTACAAACTTTTGCATTTATAATATAGGTGTAGTAGGATTTAAGCAGTTATATGAAGTTATATTTATTTAATTTTATTTCATATTTTATCTTTCACAACTACTAAAATATTACAAAAACATTTGTAAATATTTAGAAGATAATATGCGAAATTATTTATGGATTCTTGTTGTTTTTATTTATATAGGTAAAGCTACACTATCTTTCTCTAAGTATCTATACTAAACGTTAAAACGTAAGTAAGAACGAACCCGAGCGGAGCGAGAGTGAGTCACTAGTTTTATAATACATATACATACTTAATTAAATATTATCATATTTATAATAACTTCAATTAAAATGTACGTGTCAAGCTCACAGACAAAGATAATTCAAAATAAATAAGTAAATCAATGTATTATTACTTGTTCTTTATCGATTTCTGCCCGTGAACCATTCACAGCAACAATGAACTTAAGGTAAATAATTGAATAAAAAGGAAATTATAATACTTTTTTAGATTTACGCGAATATTTGACATTTTCAATAAAATTATTTTTTCGCATTTATTTTTGGGGATTTATTTTGATTTTGAAACATCTAAATCCTTATTCTCTCCCGTGACTAAATAAATCCGCGAAAAAATCCGAAAAGATATTTTCATTTATAAAAACTTTTTAACAAAAAAATAAAAACCGACTTCAAACAAAAGCACTAAAAAGTAAAAAATAACTGATTGGTAGTTTTCATTTACTATACATACTTAATCAAATATTTTCGAAGTCGGTGTGCTTTGGCTAAGTAATTAAAGCCTACCTATTAAATACATACCTAATCAAATATTTTCGAAATCGGTGCCAGCCCATACAAAGCAAAGCACACCGACTTCGAAAATATTTGATTAGGTATGTATAGTAAATGAAAACTACCAATCAGTTATTTTTTACTTTTTAGTGCTTTTGTTTGAAGTCGGTTTTTATTTTTTTGTTAAAAAGTTTTTATTTTTCCCTTTTTAGTGTAGACAGTAGTAGCAAAGTAAGAATTCTAACGTGTTAGGCTTGTCAAATCAAACAAAATAAGCCCAAACTCAAAGTATCTACTATTAGCCGTTGAAGAGTTGCACCTATCCACCTTCTGGCCTTGCCATCAGATCAGGTCAACAACACCGAACCACTGTACTATCAACGGAAATAGAAATACTTGCAAAGTTTCAAGTCAATATGACAATTAGAAGTAGGTTAAATTCATCATTAGTTGTTTTTCCACCCTTAGGGGTGGTATTTTTTTTTGAAATTTAAATGGGACCAATCTGGAAGTATACCCTTTCAAACAAAACAAAAATTGTCCAAATCGGTTAATAAATGACGGAGTTCTGAGGTAACAAACATAAAAAAAAAAAAAAAAAAAAACATACAGTCGAATTGAGAACCTCCTCCTTTTTGAAGTCGGTTGAAAAAGGAAATTGTTTTCTTCTAAGTTTAAAAAACGTATCTATACAGATAAATCAAATTGATGTGCCTGTTTGTATTGTCAAAATAAGAGCTTTTTACTAAATGCATATGAAAGTACCTATATGTAACAAAAGTACAGTACATATAACAAAAGCACAATATTCAAAATTTCTGTCTGTCTGTGGGTTCCGACTAATATTTGAAACAGCTGTACCGATTTTGACGGGACTTTCACTGGGAGATAGCTGATGTTATAAAAAGTAACTTAGGGTGTATCTTTATCGTAGAAAAAAGAATTAGACTTTGCTCAAAAAAATTAAAACGTACCTAGGGTTTAGGAATGCACCTGAGCGAAGCGAGTGTAAGTCGATAGTAATAATATATGATAAGTAATTTAAAAATGTAAACATCAAACATTTTATTCTGCATGTATTTATTACATACGGGGAAATTATTTAAAATTAGTAGTAGAGTATAGCGTGCTAAAGATATAAACAAAATCACATGTACAGTCCGAAGCTTTTTAGACAAAACTATATTTTCGAATTTTTTCGCGGTTTAATTTGAGTTTTCATTTCTCGACGGTATATTCGCAAAAAAATCCTAAAAGATGGATTTATTTTAAAAGTACTTATTTTAAAAGACTTAAAAAAAAGGCTAACTTATTCTCCATTATATTTTTTGCACAGGTAAGTTACGCGATATCGCTTTACGAAATTGTTTTTTTTTTTTAATTAATAAGCATATACATACATACGTCTAACCATAGGTTCCGTATAAATTAAAATTAAATTCACTACTGTGTGTTCGTCAAAAGTTTTAATTGGTTTTGTGTAAATAGTAACCTTTATTGTTAAAAATTAATAGCCTAACAATCAAGTACATGTAAGTCTTTTAATTATATTTACTGACATTTAACATAAATAGAAAACATCGTGTTGAAAATTAGTATGCTTAAATAACTTAACTGTAGACTGGACAAAAATTAAAAAGAAATAGATGAAAAATCACTTTCATATGGATGAAACTTTAAATTTTATTATACAGTAATAAAATGTATCGGAAAAGCGTTATGGCGCGAACATAAAAAGACGCAGGCGCAGTCCGCACGATCATTCACTATCAAGACGTCACTCCATACTCATTGATCAGTTCGCTAGATCCAATAAGAAGGAAGTTGTTATAGGAAATAAGTGCTGTGCAGTGTTTTATACTCATTTTGTGTGGGAAAATCATTAAAAGTAAGTATTTGATTATTAAAATGATTAAACATAATATGTATGTATGTATTTGACATAGATATTTTTAGTATATATTTATTAGCCAAGAAAATAAGTTTTTATGTAATTTATCTGTATTAAATCTTATAATATTAAATGAGCAATTGTTGTTTACACATTTTACTTCGCGTATCTCAGAAACGACTAACGATTTGGATCAAATTTTGTATTTAGATAATGCTTTCTTTAAGTTTATCTATACAAAGTGACTTTTCTGAAAAAACAAGATTTTACAAAAAAATGACGAGCGATACTCGGTCGCTCATATACTAAAAATTTAAATATTAAAATTTGATAACAGTTGACAATACATACATTTAAATATTAATACATTATAAAATTGCTTAAAAATTCTTGTTGATATCAGTTACCATAAAGTAAGTATTTGTGCATGCTACTTTAAAATGATAAAATGGTGTAATTTAAATGCACGTTTTAACGGGGGTTTTTATTTATTTTTTTATTGCACATTTAATATAAAGACAAAAAGTACAGGTGTTGTTAGATGAATATAGGTATATATTAAGCGCGCAAAGGCGGTCCCATTGCTAAAGCAATCTCTACCAACCTTCGGTGAGAGGATTGAATAAGACTGGAATAAAACTGGTGCAGTGCTATCAAAATATGAATGCAATTTTCACATTAAATTATAAGTTTCTTATTTAATATGTATTGCATTTTTTTAGTCAGCGAAGCTAGCTGATGCCTTCAACATAGATTTTTTATTTATTTTTTTAAGTTTCTTTTTTATTTATTTTTATTTTTTTTAATTTTTTTATCTTAATTTTTGCTGACCTACATAGAATATTAATATTACGCATTCTTATAAACAATGGATAAAGTTATGTACTGACTACATATTGAAAATACAAATATAGTATATAGTTAGATATAAAACATTATTAACATTATTGTCTACGTACAATGTGCATACATAATTATATCGTCCGCATTCTAAACGGGGAAAACGTCCGTCAAACGTACGTCAAAGATCATACTGTGCATTGATAGCGACTACTGATGACAACATAGATAGGTAGCTGTTTAGATATAACTATCTAGAACTTTATGGATATTAATGATAATTTTAATATATATATAAGAATCTACTGCCGTTCGTTAGCCTCGCTAAAATTCAAAATAGCTGGACCGATTTGAATAATTATTTTTTTTTGTTTTGTTGGGGGTGTGTCAGGGGTGGTTTAAGTATAGAAAAACCCCATAAGAAGTGCTGGATAATCGAAAAGTTCAGAACTGTTTATTTTATATGAGAATTACTACTTCGGATTACTTTCAATTGATGGTATTATTGACTATCGTCTACGACTCCACATCTAAAGCAATGTGTCAAGTTTAAGTTGAAAAAAATTATAGGTATATATTAATTTATAGGTATATAAAATTATAGGTATATAAAAATTATAAGTACAATTTATAGTCTATCTAATCCATACTAACCACTAAAATGCACCCAGGAATATACCCGAGCGAAGCGAGGCTGATTCGCTAGTTTTAAATAAGAACTTCTATATTTATTTTTTTTGTTTTTCTTACAAAAACTTGAAGTACCTATGAAATAAATTATTAGGCTTCTTGATGACCAAAAATGAGTATAGCCAAAAAATATAAAAAAAACTGGGTAAGTATTTTATGTGTAGGACCTAATAAGCTTGTAAGCTTTTATAAAATTACTAATTTCGACATAATAAACATAAAGTTGACTAACGTTTGTTCGTGGGTCCACTTAAAAATACAAAATAAATATTTCTGTTAGTATAAGTAGATATTTAACTAAAAAAAGGCAAAATTACAAGATTAGTTAACTGATAAAACTCGTTTTTATTTGGCTTCAAGTTAAGTTGCGCCCACTGGCCCACTTAAGCTGGGGTAATTGCATATAATATGATTAAATAGCAATCGATAATATTATCATTTGTTTATGAATTCTCTAAGCCCTTATCGTGTGGCATTTCTCTAAAAGTCTTCAATACTGTCGGATAATTTAATTACAAATTATAATGCTATATGCAGTGGATATATTGAATTCTGGAACAATTACGAATTTAATATTGCTTATTAATATGCGTCAATGAACCTCCACAATATTTTATGCGAGAAAATAAATCCGCGAAAGAATCCGAAAATATAGTTTTATTTAAAATGTCAAATTATCGGTCTGTCTCGTTGGTATAGTTGCTAATATACGGTTGCAGATCTGATCAGGTCCTGAGTCCAAAAGTCAAAAAAATCAAAACGTACCTAGGGATGAACGCGAGCGAAGCGAGGGTGAGTCGCTAGTACCATATATAAGTAATACTTCCTTGGGAGTTTCACTTTGGGTCAAAAAACAACCGTAACGAGTTACGGATAGATGCGCCTAAGTGTGATATAGTCTTCTTTTTATCCTGCTACATAAAGATAATTCTCAAATCCCAAAGAGAATCTTAAAATTGCAACCCATTAGTAAAAGAAACCCGGGTGTAAACGGGTCGGCAAAACGAGGCCTAAAAGGCCAATCTAGTGATCATCTATGTAATAAAATTCTGAGTTGAATCTGTACATTAAACATTTTTTGGAAAATCTTATTGAAATAGTCATTATTTACGAACTGTTATTACAAACACCGAATCTATAGTTTTTAGAATTTTTGTCTGTCTATCTGTCTGTCTGTCTGATTGACTAGGAACGCATCACGAGAAAACCACTGGACATATGTATTTTGATAAAATTTGGTATTATGATGATGGTTATCCGGGTCAACATATATAGGATACTTTTTACAATGGAAAAATATCTCATCTCTGAGAAATCTATACTAAACGTTAAAACGTAAATATAGGTACATAGGGTCAATAATAAATGTTTACTTCAGTAAAGTAACAAACAAAATTATCGGAAGGAAAATTAGATACACATATGCCTTCAATGATCTATGACCTCATTACGCAAATATTCTAACGCTCTGTTTATCTGATATGTAATTATTAATAAATAGTAATGCCTAATTGAGAGTGCATTTAATTTTTCCGATGGAAATATAAACATCGATTAATATAAGATATTTTAAAACAACAAAAAACACTATTGCGAATGAAAAATCTCCACATTTTTGAAATTTTATTTTAATTATAATATGTTGGGACATTAACACACAGCACCATCTAGTTCCATAGTAAGCTACGAGGCTTGTGTTATGGATACCAGATAGTTGAATCACTACATATATATATAACTTTAAACACGTAAATATATATCATAAATATAAGCACCCATGACTGGAGTACATACATTCGTGCTCATCACACAAATGAATGCTTGAAAAATGAAAAACGTGTCGTCAACTTAAACTTGATAGTTGATATACTTTGTTAACCCTGACACATTTTAAGAGCTAATATTATCTATTATAAAGGTTTTTGACAATAATTATAATTTATCTTAATATAGAAAATTCTCGTGTGACGATGTTGGTTCGCGATGAAGTCCTTAACTACTTATTCGATCTTAATGTTTTTTTAAAATGTGTGATTTATTCCAACTTAAAAGGTAGAAGGTATAGTTTTTAGCCCGATTATTTCCTTTTTTTATTGAAAAATTATCGATTTTTATATCCGGAGAGAGATTCCGGAGAGAACACGAACCTAAGGAATGGCTACTCTAAGCTACAAATTCTACATCCAAGCTAAAGAAAAAAAAATGTTATGACTATGCTAATTATTATATTATAAAATACATATCATAATTATTCTATTCAGCTCTTCTCAACGTCCCACTGCTGGGCACGGGCCTTCCGTAAATACTAGGGGGATCAGACCATAGTCCACCACGCTGGCCAAGTGCGTGGTGGCGGACTTCACATATCTTTCGAAAACTTGTTAGACATGCAGGTTTCCTCCCGATGTTTTCCTTCTTGAACATAAACGACATCTCATCAAGGTCAATATCGTATAACATTTCCTATACCACCTCGAGAACACATTAAATCAATTGAAAAACTGTATCGGGCACGATCTACCCGTTTAAAAACTATGATGCCACAAGCAAACAGATGTCCAACTTAGAAAACTTATTTTACTTCGGTTAGAAAAGAGCTTTCTATGAGGTTTTATGCAAGAGGGTAACATGAGGATATGGCAAGTATTTTTTATATCAATTTTTGCGTAGCTTTTTAAAGTGACGTATTACGTCACCATGTTTTAAAACGACAATCCATATACATACATATAGCAACATATCTATGATAGTGGCTACTTAGTTGCTTATCAATTATCACTTTTATTTAAGAATATGTACAGATTATATAACTTCATTAAGAATCTGCATTGATCCACACGAGGCCCAACTATTATGATTTACGATAGGGAGTACGTTGACTTCTAAGTTTGGACCTATTTAATTTTCTCTCTAATCTAATCATGTGCATTCGGTCAATAGCCTGTGTTTTATGCATCTGTATCTACCTAAAATAGGCAGTGGTAGCCCAGTGGTATCGCGCTCGCTTGGGAAACCGAGTGAAGCGGGTTCAAATACCAGGTTTCGCATCTGATATTTTAATATGCGAATCATTTTCAACATGATTACCACTTTCCTTACGGTGAAGGAAAACAACGTGAGGAAACCTGCATGTCTAACATGTTTTCGAAGGAGACGTAATGTCCGTCAACCCGCACTTGGCCACCTTGGTGGACTATGGCCTGGCCCCCTCTCGTATTGAAGGAAGGCCCAAGCCCAGTAGGAGGACGTTAAAGAGGGATGAACACATTGTAAATAATAGCGTACTAGCAGAATCCAGAACTTGTAAAAGTTTGACTTACAAAATATTACATTTTTTATATTAAGTATTTGTATTATTAACAAAAATACTGTCCTTGCTAAGTGACGTCACTTAGCACAATACGTTCAAATCATTCAAAATACATTCGATTACATATAAAAAAGTAGCTTAATTTAATTATCATTACAATTTATAAATTAAGTATTGAAATTATGAATTAATTATTGTAATAACTTTATTTTTCGAACATACATAGATGTATTTATCTATTCTATTTACAAATACAAACTTCTATAACTATCTTTATAAAAAAAAATCGGCTATATTACTATCGGCTAACCCTCGCTTATGTGCGTACACCTTGACGTGATGGTCTGCTTCGGCAGACCTGCAGTCGGGGCTTCGTGGTTGAGTGCGTAATCGATCCTGCGAGGCCCCATCAAGACAGGGGAGGCTCCGTTGGGTTTAAGTGGGTAGTGCTGTCCCACATAACCACATGAATGTATGCAGGTGTTATGCCTAAATGCATTTCCCAACGTTAATAAAAAAGGTCATAGTCCATCTATATACTATGTTTCGTTCAAATCGTTTTAGCTTGCAGATGTGACAGACATACAAACATTCGTATTAATATTAGTAGTTGAATTAATTTTTCGATTTGATTTCCAGAAATGCGTGTATGCGTAGTCGGTGCAGGTGCTGCAGGTCTGTGCGCGGCTCGACATCTTCTAGCAGAGCCATGTGTGTCAGATGTGGACATTCTAGAACAGTCTTCTCAATTGGGCGGGACCTGGGTGTATACTGAAAATGTTGGCTACGATGACTTCGGGCTCCCTATACATACTAGCATGTATAAGAGTTTGAGGTAAGAACTACATACTGTACCAATGCTTTAGTACATTATCTTACTTACAACACAGTTTTAGAATAATATGCAATCAGTCAGTTACACAAATATATAAATTTATAAGTTTAGAGATTAAATTCTCAGCAATTCAAATATAAGGATGTCAAGGTGCAGAACTGATAGCTAGACTACACCCTCTTACCTCTGAAAGCTCGTAATGTTTTTAGAGGCAAGAGGGTGTAGATCCATATTAGTAAGTATCCCTACAGAAGTAAAGTTTCATACAACCACTCCACCGAGCTACTCTTCTACATGAAGCATGACAGCTTACCGACGAGTTTACGTACGCGTTTCCCGGTTGACAAAACCGATTTTTTCCGGCGAGACTGTCGAGAATGAACTGTCAGATCAAACGCGGCCCGCTCAAAAAAAAGCGCTTTAACAGAAATACCCAAACAATACTTAGGATTTAAAATCTTTTTGGTCTCGAGCGTTACATTGTAATACAAGTAGTAGCCATACAAGATAAGATATTAATTTAAATAATAATGTCAATTTAGTTTATCTTAATTTAACCTATAGGTAACCTACTCATATAATGGATTACTGGTATATGTTGCACGTGCTAAGTACATTCGTGAAATCATGTGGTTGGTGGATAAGTGATTGATGATCATTTAATGTAATATCGAACGGACGTTTATATTACATTGATAACAACTTTAATTTAACACTTTATTGGCTCTAATTGTTCGATGTTGGCTTTTATAAAGTTACAACTCGTCAGGCGCTTCGTTGCGTTTGCATCTAACTAAAATTTATATCCATACTTCTATACTAATATTATTAATTTAAAAGTGTGTTCGTTCGTTCATTCAATCGTTCGTTCGTTCGTTTATTCGTTCTTTTTTTTTGTTTGTTTGTCCTTCTTTCACGTCGAAACAAATTGACGTATTGACGTGATTTGACAGGAAAACACTACACTCTATTCTGTACTATCTACTATATCTATTCGGTACTAACCATTTTTTTTTTATGTCGGGAAATGCATTTACGCATACCACCTGATCCCCCAGGTGGTGATGTGGGGCTCACCGGCTAGAAGAGCCGGTACTACCCACTAAAACCCGACATTCCCCTCCCCTCCGCCTTAATGGGACGCCGCAGGATCGCTTGCGCATAACTACTACGGCGCCCCGGCGGCAGGTCTGCCAACGGCTGACCACCACACCGATGGGGCTGCTCCACAGTCAACTCTGCTACACCAGAGAGGTACCCGGAGCAGCCCCATTAAATCGAACCTCCGCTTACCGAAGTGGGCCACCTCCAATCGGCTGCAGAGGACAGGGAGAGCGGCAGCGAAACACCGACACTCCTCTTCCCCTGCAGCCCCACCGCGTCCACCATCAACGGTGGTGGCCCCGCTAGGCTGCGGGAGATAGGGACGAGCGGCGCATCGCCATACCGACACTCCTCTTCCCCCGCGGCCCCCCTACCGTCGGCCCACCTCCGGACCAAAATGGCTGCCGACATTCCTCGCCAGACGCAGGACCACCGAACTGGCCCCGCTCCAGCCGCCGCACCGACGGGCTAGCCCCGGCAGTGTGGCCCGCGCAGCGTCTCCTACCGCGAAACGGCCGGAGACACCGCGCTACCTCCAAGAAGGAGACGGCGCCCTCCTAACGCCGCTCCCTATACCCCTCCTCCTGGCTGTTGGTCCGCGCCGGATTGCTCCGGTACCACAAGCTCCTGTCGGGTCCAAACAGGCGCGAGTGGTGTTCCCCTATCCGCCACCCGGGGACGCGTCCGGTAGCAGTCAGCCTCTGCCCCGGAAAACCATTAATAACTGCTTCATTGATCTAATGGTTAGCATTTGCGGCTGTAGATCCGAAGGTGCTGGGATCAAATTCCAGGTCGAGCAAAATACCTACATATATAGTTATGGGTTTTTTCTCTAAAGAAAGCAATCGCATACTGGAATTCGGTATTTGACAGTATTTCACCCTTGAACTTAGGAGAACCCAAGTTTGTCAGACCTGTGCCCTGATCTCTCACCGATCAGTCAGCATATAAGATCTAAAATCACAGGCTTTATTTCCGTCTTTTCGTCTAAGAATTATTTAGACTTAGTTTTAAATTGGAAATGAAGTAAAAATCGTATGTATATAGTACTACCGATTCACCCTCACTTCGCTCGGGTTCGTCCCTAGGTTGCTTTCCCATATAAACTTTGATCCCTATTTTCAACCCCTTAAGGAATGATTTCCGGGATAAAAACTATTATATGTTCTTCCCAAGGTCTTAAACTATATTCTTACCACATTTCATCTAAATCGGTTAAGTAGTTTCGGAGTTCATTCGGTACAAACAAACAAACAAACAAACAAACAAACAAACAAACAAACAAACAAACAAAAAAAAAATCTTTCCTCTTTATAATATTATTATCTTAGATTGCTTTTCTTCATGTGTCCTGAATACTTCATAAAGTTTATACAATATACATGTCGTTTAAAAAAATTATCACTGTATTAGAAATTGCACTTCGATCTTTGCATAAAGATAACATAATATAATTAGCACAATGTTTCAATATCTTAATAAAGGAGTAAAATTATAATAAGTAGTTTACTTTATGTTTATTCTGTTTGTGGAATTATGTATATAACCTTTTAAAGTTGCAACATTGATAAAGTTACATTTTTTAAGCTTCCCTTTCCCGGATCTCTTCCATCCTTCCTCGATCCCGATCCTTCTCTTTTCGGTTCCTCCATCGTCCCAACGTCGGAGTCCCATCCGTGACCGTGATTGCTGTAAAGCATTCAAAACCTCGGAAACCAAAAACCGATATAAAACTGAAAAATCCTAAAAAAAAATTTAAGTTTGGTTACTAACCACTCAACTCAAGAGTATTGCTACTGGGTAGCAACGCAACGTTTTCATTTGTGAAATACTCGTCCCATATACATAATTTATTATATATTATTATATCACATTACATTAAATAAACACCAATATTAACTATATGAAGAAGATAAAATATCTTATAATATTCATTTGAAATTACCAAAAATGATATAAAATCTAATATACATATAAATATCTCGTATCACGATATTCGTGGTCGCACTTCTCCGAAACGGCTCGACCGATTTTAATGTTTTTTTTTGTATATTTGGTAGGTATGAGAATAGGTCGTAAAGTATTTTTCACCCTCCTACCCCCGCCCCCCATTTTATTATCGCGATTTTAGTATTTTTGTATAAACAATAATATTATAAGAATACTTAGCGACGAACCCGAGCGAAGCAAGGGTGAGTCGCTGTATAACACAAAGCCAAAAAGTTTTTTTGTAGATTGAACGCGGGCGCAGCCGTGGGTTCCTCTAATATAATATATTTTTCTTCTTAAAACTTTCATTGTTTATTTTTTTCAGAACGAATCTCCCGAAGGAAATAATGGGCTTTCCAGATTTCCCTATTCCAGAAAGCGAAAAGTCTTATATACCTGCTAAAGATATGCTCTCGTTCTTGCAACTTTACTCCGACAAGCATGGCATTACCGAACACATAAAAGTAAGTAATGTAACTTAGAACTCTTACTTACTTAGTACCAACAACATAATTATATTCTTTGTCTGAGTGAAGCGAGTTCAAATCCCGGGTCGCGCAACTCTGATATTTTCATGTGCGAGTCATTTCTAACATGATCACCACTTGCCTTACGGTGAATGAAAACATCGTGAGGAAACCTGCATGTCTGAGAGAACCTAGCAAGTTTTAGAAAGACAATTACAGTCCCCTAACCTTCATTTAGCTAGCGTTGTGGACTATGTCCTCATCCTCCTCATAATAGAGGCCCGGGCCCAGCAGTGGGACTTTATATTACTTTATATTCTTACTTTACCTGATGTAAATATGTTTTTTCATTAAAACATATTTTTCCATTAAACTGTTCCTTGACATATAACTATCAGAAAAGATCAAGTGCAGAATGTTGTTTGTCTCTTTACTGTTTGCTTTGCAATCACAATAACTTATCGATCACGGATGCTACCTATAGTTATTTCTAAATATTATTTAGTATGACTGTAATAATAAGCTGTTTTTTTATAAACTACATTTTTTTTTATTATTGTGGCAAAGTAGATTCCAATTAAATAACTTACACCTACATATATTTTTAAACGATAACTTTAGGTTATCTGAATTACATTACAAATTTACTACGTAATTACATCCGATTTTGTTACAATATTAAAATATTTTTCCATCCTCAATAACTTTTTCAGTTCAAACACCATGTTCAACTTATAATACCTAAACAAAGTGCCACTCGGGAGCTATGGGATGTAACATGGAAAGACCTAACGTCAGGAGTCTCTACAACTAAGGAGTATGACTATGTGTTCGTGTGTAATGGACATTACAATACGCCTTTCATACCAAGTATACCTGGACTAAAAGAATTCAAAGGTTAGTTTAATTTTAATGTTTATGAAAATTTTAATACACAAGGAATTGACAAAATAGCTCGAAAATAGGCTGAAAAAGGGATCATCCCGTAGTGAGAAAACGTGCGCGAGAGTCTTGCTTTCATAAAGAAATGTATAAGTAATAATTTAACTCTATATATTTAATTGAATGTATGCACTTGACCCCAAATACCACATGCAAACTCATTCTCGCATATCCCAGCGTTCCAACTTTTTAAGCCAGAATGCTAATGTCTTTACATATTTATTGAATATAACCTTGACGAAGTAAATTATATCAACTGGCACAATTGCTTGATAACAGCCATTATCAAGATATTGAATTGTATTACTTTCTTACAGGAGACGTGATGCACAGCCATGACTATAGAGTACCATCGATTTTCACCAACAAACGCGTTCTGGTTGTCGGAGCTGGACCTTCGGGTATGGACATCGCTTTGGAAATCACCAGTGTCACCAAGAGTGTCATCCTAAGTCATCATTTGAAAGAACAAGTCAAATCTGTATTCCCTGATAATCTGGTAGAAAAACCTGATGTATTAAAATTGGATGGTAACACTGCTTTCTTCAAGGATGGAAGTCAAGAAGATGTAGATGTAGTTTTTCTTTGTACTGGTACGTTATATTTCCTTTAATAAAGTCTTCGGAATCTTTACTAATTAGAAAGTTGAGACGTATACAAAACTTATTAGTTTGTCATTACTTTACTATTAAGCACAGTACTCGTATATATCTAGGGGATTTCTATAAGATCCTTTATAATATATAGCAAAAATAGTTAGTATTATGCAGATTATTCAATTCAATTCTCTTGTTAATGGCTTCAAATCGTGCCAGTTGAGCACAGATTACTTCTCCAATGTCACATACTCGTAGAATGGAGAAGACACGAAGGAGATTGGTCGGTAAAGTAGATATTTTTTTTCTTTAGTCAAGAAATTTTTCTTAGCATTGAATTGGAAAACGTTTTAAACTTAGATTCGAAGTATATGTATATTTTACTTAGACCATAAATTTTATTCCTAGGTTACCTCTACAATTTCCCGTTCCTACACGAATCATGCGACATCGTGGTAGAAGATAACTGCGTAGAGCCGCTGTATAAGCATCTTGTGAACATTAAACACCCCTCAATGTGTTTTATTGGCGTACCGTATTATGTGTGCGCGTTTTCCATGTTCGATTTGCAGGTGAATATCTAATATTTTAAAATAACACTATTATGTTAATGCGAAATGAATCTTCCGACAAAATAACTTAATCTTTCAAAAAATTACGATTCTGTACTGTAAAGATATATACAAGAATTTTTGATATGTAACAAGTAACAACTATTAAGACTAAATTAATCTATACATATAATAAACTGTAACTAAGCCGAATCTGTACATTAATTATTTTTTGCAAAATCTTATTGAAATAAACATTATTATCGATACAGAGGCCGAATCTATAATTTTTGGAACTTTTGTCTGTCTGTTCCGCATCACAAAAAAAACCACTGGAGGGATTTTGAAGAAATTTGGTATAGTGATAGCGAGTTATCCGGGTCAACATATAGGATACTGTTTACCGCGGGAAAATGTCTGATTTCTGAGAAAAAATACAAAAACTGCAATGTAAGAGTATACTAATATTCAAACCTAGAATTTGGTTTTTGGTCATCTGAACGCGGGCAGAGCCGCGGGCAATGCTAGTATATTAACTATAAACGTATTCTAACAGGTACGTTTCTACGTACGTTCTATGAACGGTACATTCAAACTGCCATCGTCAGAAGAAATGATAGAGCACTGGGAAGAAGAAAAACGCGACCGCGCAGCGCGCGGCTACACCAAGCGGCAGGCGCATATGATGGGACCTGATCAAGTAAGCTATATAAATCTGTAATTATTTGTTTAAGTTAGAACTTGTGACTTGCCCCGGCGTTGCTTCTGTGCATTTGTTATTTTGGCCACATTTTTGCCATTTTTTGCAAGATGACGAATAGGTTAGTAAAGACATTTAATTTTATATGTATTGTTAGAACAGACATCAATATTTTTGACGCCACGTTTGGCTCAGTTTGTATGTAGTGACCCTACTTGCTGTGACAACGGTCGAGAGTTCGAATCTCGCTATGGACATTCACTTATGTGATGAACACGATTGTTTGTACTCCAGTCATGGGTGTTTATATTTATAAAGTGTATGCATTTAAAGTTATATATGTGTAGTGTATCAACTATCTGGTATCCGTAACACAAGTCTCGTAGCTTACCATGGAACTAAATGGTGCTGTGTGTTAATGTCCTAACAAATTTATTTATTATTTATAGAGTAATCCAAATATAACAATTATGTATCTCCGTGGTGATCCTGATCCTATAACTGCTTGTGCTTATAAAAAATTCGTTTAAAATCGTGTACGTGGCATTGAAAATCATAACTTAACAAAAATTGTACTAGAAAAGTGAAGAGTTAATGACTCAGTATTTTAACTATGATTAATTTTTCTTTTCTCGATGGAACAGTAAATATAAAGTTAAAGTTAGGATCAGATGTTTTGTGCTTGCGTTTTTGTAAAATTCGCATTATTCTAATTTTTATTGATTAAGATCATTATCGTAATATATGTAGATATAATTCTGTATAGATTATTTCCAGGAAGTAACTAACTAGTAACTAGAATTCATTCGTTCTCTTGAAACGTGACTTTGAAACCCTTCATGTTATATCTACTTAGGTCTTAAAAGGAAGTTATTTAAACTACATAAGTCCTTATACAGCAGTAGTTCTTCTGATTTTGTTTTTTTTCAATACCAGTAATTTCCTGCAACAATATTATTATTTTCAATCAAGGTTTGTTACATCTGAGCCTCCGTATAGAGTTAACTAGTAGCTTCCAATAGTGGTTTTGCTCGTTTTTGCATTTGTTTTTAATCAATATCAATTAAAAATGATCCCCATTCTGTTTTTGAGTACAACAAAAGAGCTATATCTGTAGATCTCTAGATCGAGATAAGTTTTTAATTCAGACTATTAGCTACACAATAGATAAAAACTTTTTAACAAAAAAATAAAAACCGACTTCAAACAAAAGCACTAAAAAGTAAAAAATAACTGATTGGTAGTTTTCATTTACTATACATACCTAATCAAATATTTTCGAAGTCGGTGTGCTTTGCTTTGTATGGGCTGGCACCGATTTCGAAGATATTTGATTAGGTATGTATTTAATAGGTAGGCTTTAATTACTTAGCCAAAGCACACCGACTTCGAAAATATTTGATTAGGTATGTATAGTAAATGAAAACTACCAATCAGTTATTTTTTACTTTTTAGTGCTTTTGTTTGAAGTCGGTTTTTATTTTTTGTTAAAAAGTTTTTATTTTTCCCTTTTTAGTGTAGACAGTAGTAGCAAAGTAAGGATTCTAACGTGTTAAGCTTGTCAAATCAAACAAAATAAGCCCAAACTCAAAGTATCTACTATTAGCCGTTGAAGAGTTCCACCTAACCACCTTCTGGCCTTGCCATCAGATCAGGTCAACAACACTGAACCACTGTACTATCAACGGAAATAGAAATACTTGCAAAGTTTCAAGTCAATATGACAATTAGAAGTAGGTTAAATTCATCATTAGTTGTTTTTCCACCCTTAGGGGTGGTATTTTTTTTGAAATTTAAATGGGACCAATCTGGAAGTATACCCTTTCAAACAAAACAAAAATTGTCCAAATCGGTTAATAAATGACGGAGTTCTGAGGTAACAAACATAAAAAAAAAAAAAAAACATACAGTCGAATTGAGAACCTCCTCCTTTTTGAAGTCGGTTGAAAATATCATAGAATTCTCAACAAAAACTAGAAATCAATTTTTAACTAAGCCACCTTTTTTATTGTATTATATAAGTTCTCCTTTGAACATTGTGCGCTATTATCTGGTCATACATAGGCACACAAACCGTTAACTTTGAAAGCTAAGTTCTATTTTATGCAGTTATTTGATTCAGTACAGAAGTATTAATTAAAATATTAATTTACATATAATAAAATTGTAAGTAAGCCGAATCTGTACATTAAATAGTTTTTGGAAAATCTTATTGAAATAGACATTATTATCGATACAGAGGCCGAATCTATAGTTTTTAGAATTTTGGTCTGTCTGTCTGTCTGTTACCGCATCACGGAAAAACCAATAGAGGGATTTTGATGAAATTTAGTATGATGGTAGCTGGTTATCCGGGTCAACATATAGGATACTTTTTACTGCAGGAAAATATCTCATCTCTGAGAAATCTATACTAAACGTTAAAACGTAACTAGGGACGAACCCGAGCGTAGCGAGGGCTAGTTGCTAGTTAAAATACAAATAAGGATGACTGATGATTACATGCTCTTCGTGGCACAGACGTGAAACGCCATTAACAGAATATTACTTAGAATTTCTTGACAGAGATCAATCATTTTGCCCCAACACGGGACCCATCAAAACTTAATAAATATAATGTAATTACTATACATTTACGCTATTTATTAATTAATTTTTCAATCTTCCTCAAAAAAGGCAGGATATAACGCATCGTTCGCCATAGAGTGTGGTGCGGAACCATTGCCTGAAGTCCTCATGTCTATTTACAAAGTTTCCAGCCATAAGTTTCTACACGACATCGCAGGTTTCAGATCCGATGTGTATACAGCGATCGATGATAAGATTTTTGTATATTATCGTCCTGAAGTCTAAAATAAGGGTAGATTTACATGTAACCTAACAATTGGGATACAAATCAAAATACAATATTATATTTAAAATTGTTCTAAATATAACATTGAAAATTTTATTAAGTATCGAATAAAATAATAATTAATAAGAACATTTTATATTTGATATTGTTAATACGTTCTAAAAGTAGACGCAGTATAATTGATTTTGTAAAAATGAATTTTTAAAGCTTTTAAGTAGGTACCTTTCAATCGGATGTGTACTCATTGATCGATAATAGACTTTCGTATCATTACGAGTAGTTTCTATGAGTTTTTAGATCGGAAATTAAAGAACGTTTTTTGATACGAGTATATATATGTTTCATTGCTTTTAGTTCACTTCAGTCACTAATTTTGGTTCACAGACCCTCGCACACTCACTCGACTCAGACTGAATTAAGTCGAAACAGTGTGTGTACACACTGTTTCGACTTAATTCAGTCTGAGTACTACATTCCACCAATTGCTGCATTATCACTTCACTCAACTTTCATTCACTTTTTCGTGTTTCGTCTTTATCTCTTCTTAGCGCAAAAATTTAGCTGAATTTTCGACACACTGTCGCCGTCATCTGCTCTTATGATAGGACATACTTCTTGATTTTTAATGGCGAATGCTTCGAGCTATTTTCTAATATATTCCATTATAACCAGGATATATCGATTGTCAGAGTTAGGAAATGGAAATAGTCCCGCCACGTCAAATCGATTCTCTCCCATGGTGCTTCAGCGTTGTTAGATTGAGGACCCTTGACGGATGCACACTGCATGCATTTTCGACACCAGTCTTCAACATCATCATGGCAGTGTAACCAGTAAACTTGTTCCTTGGTTTTGGTTAGCGTACTTTCGACCCAAGCTGGTCGCAGTTGCGCACCCGTTCAGATGAAATGTATGATGCAAACCTAAGTTTATTCTTAATACTTCTAAATATTTACCGGAGGCTCATCCGGTAGGCTCGTAGAACTTCAGATAATTTCATTCTATGTACAACTAGTTGAAGATGGCTAGCATTTCCTGGAGTAGTTTCCCATTTCACCCCTCAGTTATAAATATGGAGTGCTACACATTTTTTTATTTTTGTAATTTGACTACTGAATCATCTAGCGATTGACATGAAACACCTACCATTAAAATTCCAGCAATGAAGTTCCAATAGTCTTCGAGTAAAAGAGCTATGATATACGAACAGTCATGACAAAAATATAAAAGTTCCATTTTAGCCTTTGGTTATAGAACTTTAAAAATAGAACCTTGAAGGCTAGAAAGAATTTTGTATCAAAAAAAAGGTGGATGGTTGATAGTTTAGATGCTCTTCTAGATACGGGAATGTCACGCCATTACGTTATTTAGAATTTGTCTACAGAAACTTCAATTTTTTTTGCCTTTGAACGTGAACCTAACAACGATTTTTGTTACGTTCGTGTTCAAGTATCAGAATTAATTATTATACATAAATTAGTGATATACCCCTGCTTCTCCCAGATGCGTTTTTATGTGCCTTTTGTTATAAATAATAACTTACAGACAGCGCCACTTTTTAAAACATTTTATTACAAATATTACATTGTGTTACTCCACGTCATAGACTATCTGTGCATTAAATTCTATCCAAATCCGTCCTGCCATTTAACCATGAAGAAGCAACAAACATATTTACCTACTGTATAGTATATTACCACTGCCATTGTAAATTTAACAAATTATTAATTAATTTTTCAATTTTCATCATAAAAGGCAGGATATTACATATCGCTCGCCATAGAGAGTGGTGCGGAACCTTTGCCTGACGTCTTCACAACCGTTCACAATCATTCCAGCCAGAAGTTTCTAGACGACATCGCAGGTTTCAGATCGGATGTGTACACATTGATCGATGATAAGAACTTTGTATGTTATCGCCCTGAAGTCTAAAATAAGGGCAGATTTACATATAACCTAACAATTAGGAGACAAATCAAAATACAATATTATACTTTAAGTTGTTCTAATTGTAACATTGAAAATTTTACAAAACATAATTTTGCTTAGTATCGGATAAAATAATAATTAATAAGATGTTGACTCTGATCACTATTGTTAATACGTCTAAAAGTAGACACAATAAAATTAATTATTAATTCTTTTAAGTTATCTAAAAAAAATTATCTTAAATAGATATAGTAGGCATATTAAGGTCGTACAATCGCATAAAGACTAAATACTTACATAAATAATTGTACCTAGTACATATATCAGATTCATCCAATAATTAGCTATATTACCAGTGCATTCATATTATATGAAAAATAAATATCTTTTAATCTTAAAGTTTTTAAGTTCAAAATATATTGAGTAATTTATTAATAAATATCTCGAAGTAAATTTTCAAATTTGTAATATATAAATAAATATCGTTCGTGAACTTCTGATATCTCCTAACTAGCATTTTTGCGCAAAACTTTATTTTAATGGCATCATTTGGCAAAATCACATAAAACTGCATTTAATTATGATATACTTAATAAAAGGACGTAAATAGCGAACGAGTACTTATTTGTTTTACCAAAATTCTCCACGATTTTTTTTATTAATAATGTACTTTTATATTCTTCCTATAAAATTTGTTTGTATGATAAAAGGTCTCGGAAGTTCACGGACGATATGTAGATAGAGTTAGAGATTTACACCTCTATTTAAAATTATTTTCACCTATTTTTTCCTAATAAAAACACAACACAAAGATTACATTTTAAAATAGTATGCTAGGAAAAAGTTGTAAAGTCTTCAAAAGTTTTTTTTCCATTTTAGACAAAACTCTCTTTTCGTATTTTCTTGTAGATTTATTTTGATTTTTGGTTCCTGATTTTTGAATGCTTTACAGCAATCATGGTCACGAAAAATCGTAAAGATAGTTTTATTGAAAATGTCAAATATTCGCGTAAATCTAAGAAAGTATTACATTTTTTCTAGTCATGGGAAATAAAGTAATGTATAATATGTAACGACCAATTCAATTTAGTGCAAGAAGAGGTAAAAGCATTACATAAATGTGAGTAAATAATATATATGTATAAGTAATACTTATATAAATAAACATCATAATAAAGTACCTAATGTGACAACTAAGAGATACCTACTAGGTGACCCCCAAAGACGTCATCCTGTTCAGATTTTTTCATACCAAAGTCTAACAGAAATAGCACTTTCAATATTTCCCGGATTTCCTAACTTTTCCAAAGTCTAAAAAAATTTATTAGAAAAAATACAAAAAATTGTTATATGAAATAAGCTAAATCGTTTAAGTTGTTTTCAAGCAATGCTATTTTTATACCTACTTATCTAGAAGAAAGACAAACGTGTAGTGGTAAATGTAATAGATAGTACTTTTCTAACAGACGACGTCTTTATTCTTATGTGTTATGTTATTTGTATTCAGCCTTTTTTAACGTCCCACTGCTGGGCAGGGACCTCCCTTCAATACGAGGGGGATCATGTCATAGCCCACCACGCTGGCCAAGTTCGGGTTGGCGGACTTCACATGTCTACCGAAAACTTGCTAGCGTCTCTCAGACATGCAGGTTTCCTCACGATGTTTTCCTTCACCGTAAGACATGTTGGAAATGATTTGCACATGGGAATCTCAGAGGTGCGAGACTTCGCATTTGAACCCGCTGCCCTCGGTTTCTAAAGCGAGCGCGTTACCACTGGGCTATCACTGCCTTGTTTATCTAATAATTATAATCTTTCAGTACTATGTAATTAAGACATCTTTATTATTTCTATTTCTCATTGTTTATTTTCCTACTAAAGTTCTAAAAGGATACCATTGTGATGAAATGTAGAACGATGTGGTAAAAATGTTTAATCATATTATGACCTAGACTGGCCTAACCAATATTAACAGATAATTCTATATTCTATTAACCATTTTTTTTATTAAATTAAATATTATAATAAAAATTATAAAAAAAATAAATTAAATAATGGCATTTTATAATATGTTGGGACATTAAAACACAACACCATCTAGTTCCATGGTAAGCTACGAGGCTTGTGTCATGGATACCAGATAGTTGATACACTACGCATATATAACTTTAAATACATACATATTATAAATATAACCCATGACTGGAGTAGGTACAAACATTCGTACTTATCCCACAATTGAATGCCCTCAGGGGGACTCGAACCCGCGACTGTTGGCACAGTATGTAGGGCCACTCCAAACTGAGCCAATGACACGACTGACAATAAAATATTATGCTATCTAACTATACCTATTCTTTATGCAAGATAATAACAACCATACAATTTGCTTAGCATTAAATTATTGAATAATTATTTAGATGTATAACTTTTTTTTTATTTATTTTAAAATTCTATAACATTTGTTTAAATTGAACAATAATATTTTCAAATTTTTAATTTTAACTACAAAAAGTAACACGATAAGGTTTTAATACTTTTAAAAGGAGACCACAATTTTTTTTATTACTAAAAACGAATAAATTAAATAATTTATCTCTAAAAGAAAACCACAGAAAATAAAAGTTGTTTATTAAAAAAATTACAACAAGAGGTTAAAAATATAAATTTATGTAACTATTTACCAAAATAACAGGACTTTTTAAGCCGATAGAATGTTCTATGTTCTGGATAAAGCGCTCGAAACGTCTTGATCCTTTCACCCGAAGCGCGTGACTAGATGTCGCAATACCATTTAATACATATGACAATAATTTATTTCATATATTTCCAGTTCTTTGTACCATTTACTCGGGTTATCGTTAATTAAGCCTTGATAAAAACATTGACTTCAGAAAATATGCATATTATCTTTATATTTTTACAAGCAGAACCCGCGGCTTCGCTCGCGCTAAAACTACAAAGAAACCTCTATAATGGTAGATTGCATACAAACTTTTATCCGCTATTTTACTACCCTTACGGGATGAGTTGCGAAAAATGCTTAAACACGTATTTAATTAATTGTATTTAAGAGTATTTATACCAAGATTCAAGTAATTCTGATCATAAATATTTTTTTGGATTGTATTATAACGTGTTTTCTCCGTGGGAAAGAGATAACCTCTCACGGTAAAAGTAGCCTATGTCACTTTCCAGACCTAAACTATCTTCACGCAAAAAATCACACCAATCCGCCAAGGCGTTTCGACGTGAAAAAAAGACAAACAAACAAACACACTTTCACCGTTATATTATTAGTATGGATATTCAACCAGTTGACCCGACAGACCTCGTTCGTCAAAACATCGAATATGTAGCAGGCCCCATTAGGGAAATTGTGTTTTCACGATTTTCCGTTTTTTTTTCAATTTTCTCTTCATAAGAATGTTCTTTGGCAAAAATTGCCGAATTGATCCAGTTGTCCTCGAGTTTTGCGCTTAGCAACACATTTAGCGATTCATTTTTATATGTAGATAGATGTTTTATGACGCATTTTATCACGCATAGTTAATTCAATATATATCTAAATTATATCGCTTATTTTTACCCGACTGCGGCGAAGCCCAAAGGAGGGTTATGGTAAGGGTATTTGTTATTACAGTAGATATATCAGAACATATTATTTTCAATTTTTGAGATCTGTTTTCAAAAAAATATAATAAAATAAATATGAAGTTTCCGCATGCCCTTTCCTTCCAGCGACTAGACGTCGCTACCTACTGCTGCATAGTCATATACCTACCCCCTATTGTAAAACTACTCTTTAGTAGTTATTAACAAAATGCTTTGTTTCTTTCAGGAAAAGTACTACGCATCTCTCGCAGTAGAAGCTAACACGAAAAACCTGCCATCTGTTATCACTAAAATCCGAGAAGAAAGTTCTATACGTTTCCTTCACAATCTACAAAACTACAGACAGGACGTGTATAAAATAATAGATGATGATACTTATGAGATAATAAGTAACGGGAAAAGGGAAATTCTTTGTTGACCGCCAACTGGGTTCTGAAGCAGATTATCTTTAACTATATTTTAGATAGTTTAAATGGCCTTTGTACTAAAGGACAATGAGAATAATTATATGAACCCTGGACTCAAGTCTAACATAGATAAGTAAAACGTAATAAAAGCTAACGCTTATACACATCCTGTATAACACTTCGTTATTGGTTTTGGTGTATAACATCGACTATGTATCACAATCATTGTATTTGAAAATGCGAAGGGTGTTTTCTGTATCGGTATTATTGTTATCAGTTGTTATGAGTTTTTAAATTATTATGTAGCATCTCCAAGACATTATGAAAAACAAACTTTTTTTCTGCCAATTAAATTAATACTTGAAGCTAGCTGCCATAGAAAATGAGTCCAGAATTACACATTGTCCTTTATCTAGCTTAGAATATCTTTAATATATAGATAAGACTATGTAGACTAATTATTATAATAAAATTATGTAGTGAGAAAATTAAAGCAACAACTTTTTTAATATGAACTGCAAGAAATTTGTTTGAAATATCTCTAAGGTTTTTAATTTTTTTCGCTAAAAATGGTTCCTAATATATCATATAAAATGTATCTATATTAAAATAATGTTATTTATGATTTAAAAAAATTATGTAATTCACTGCTTAAGATAAAAATTAATTTATGGGTGGAATTATAATTATAGATTTTTAATAAATAAAACACAATGTTCAGCCAAAAATATTTTATTTAAGCGTATTTATAATCTTTATATTATCAATGCTGATATATTATTACTCTTTAAATCTAATAATTATTTGTATGGCTTTCCCTTTTGATTACACTCTAAGGTCGTTGGGAATAATTCATGAAATTTACAAACAGTCCCGAGGTAAAATTATCCAGAGTACATCTCGAGAGGGCTGTTTCAATTTTGATGAATTAAACCAAAATATTAGTATACATAATACACTCACGGGGCCGAGCTAAGAAGACTCGCATTCAACAAATTTGTACTTATTTCATACATCTTTTAAAATTAAAAATCATTATTCGTCTTTATATAAAAATACCACTTTCTCTGAATATTTTTTTCCAAATTCGAAATTTTGTTTTTTCTTTCCAATTTATTTTTAAGATTAAGAGTCCAATAATATATATTATATGTAAAAAATTAAACAAAACCTTAATCTACAAACTTATTACGAACTTAAATAAAATAAACTAGAGTTAAGATACAACAAACTAGATAAGTGAATAGATTTCAAACGGCATTAAATGTTTACAATCCTTGCATTATTATCTTTTATAATTATTTTAGAATGGAAGATATTATTTATTGTTCTATATAAAACAGAGAAGAATTGCAATTGATGAGAAAGTGAGCGTTTACCTTTAAATATTTTCCCCATTTAAGTCTAATTAAAAAAAAATACAACTTCAACTGTTAATCCTAACATTATTTAATTATAATTAAAATAAGTTGCTTCACCAACACGTATAGCTTAATTGTAAAGCTTATATTTCATTTTTATTATCAAAATTAATCACAAAATTAAATATTTTCATACACACATAAAAATCAGGACGTCACTACATTCATTAGAGTAGCTTCTGACATGAGGCCGAGTATCTACACTTATGCGGCTGAAAACTTTTCCAACTACAATTTTTTTATAAACTGTTTGGCCACTTCGTACAAAACCTATCTACATTCCTATCCTTGGTCGACCTAGCTATATCCCTGTCTTTTCAGTCCCTTCATAAATATTCGATATGAATAAAAAACAAAGGATAAAAAGTGGGCTTCGATCATACCCTGTAGAAATAATACAATGAATTAATATACATTATGAAGAGAGATAAAACAATGGCAACGTTAGAGCAAGCGGACTTCCAAATGAATATAGATTCACCGTAAGACGAATTCCTACACCTTCTAAATCGGATATCAATTCTATGTACAGTCTTAATTATAGCAAAAATTATACGAACAGTATCAAGCTTCTAGCACCATTTCGATATAAGGTATACATCAAATAACATAATATTATCAACCAATCAAAAATATAAAAAAAATATATAAAGAAACAATAATTAATATAACAAACAGCTCCGAATTTTGTACAATTTCATGCACCGCCAAATTTAATTGCGAAATTATTGAAAATATGACTAAATATCATCGTCACTGGTTAATTTAGAACGAAATAAGGGACTAGCTGAAGTAATATTGCATTTTAGACAGACAATAAGATGAAGAAAACTACGAAAGAATATAATACAGACATCTAAATAAAAATATACAACTACCTATACACTGAGATTATAGCGTTACAAGTATAAAAATAAATCACATATCACCCCAGTCTCCTCGCGACCCGACACAAACAACTCGGCCCGTACAAATCCAAGTGAAAAACGTAACATTCCAAAAGGACACCGCTAAAACGTAACAAGGGTAACTTTAACACGTAACGCAAGTGTATGTGCGTGCTCGTTCACGTCGACGTGAAAGATTTGTTACACGCATTAAGCCTCAATCAACACTACGTTGTACTTTAAGACCTGTATAAAGTGATTCTCAAAGCCACTTCCCGTTCCGGTCGACAAACAATTAATGTACTCACTAACATCGATATTGCGTTAATTAAAATATTGTTTTTATTTTATAAACACATTTCATGTATAAATTCAAAATGTCTTTGTTTACATAATTGTGAAATTATTTTTTATCCTTACGTGTACTTAATTTATAAATATGAAAAAGAAAAATATATGAAACGTTCAAAATCGTTTAATTGCACTGTAAATTGTAACAAGCATTTTATTTTCATTTAAATGTCATTTATTGCTTTGAAACAAACAAAAAGGTTTTATATATTAATTAATATTAATTATTATTTCTTTTACGTTAATTAAATAAATCAGAAAGCCAACATATATACGTCCAGCCTACCAGGCTAGCATACCTTTGTAGGAGGTTTTTAAACTTTACAATCTATGAAAAATCCATACATATATTTAATTTTATTATTTATTGCATCGATCAAAAATTACTAGATACACAATCTCACCAAAAGTTCTCTTAAAATTTTCACCAAGTGTTTAGGTAATTAATAATAATTCTAGTTGAAATGAATATACTACAATGTAAATTGAACCTTAAAAATTCACAGTTTAAAGTTGTTTTTACTAAAAAAATAATATTAAAAGCGCGCTCAAATGTTCAAATAAGCGCTCATTCGGTAAGAACATTTTTTGTCGCTGGTACTTTTCATTTATTTGATCGACGATTTTTATTGGGTCGGTTACGTATGAAATATATTTGAAAGTACCAGAGCAGCATATCTCCTACAGAGATGGCTTCACAGTTCGTCGTACATTGTAAAACTGACCTTTGCAAATGTTACAAGTACCAGGCGTACATGTAATATAATTTAATTTCTTTAGAGTGAAGAAGAAATAAATAATAAATAAATTAATAAATATATTATATGCAAGGACTGTGCATATTTTCGCTACAAGTACCAGGACGACATAACTATAAAGGAGCTCAAATAGTTGAACGTATATATCTCTCTCTTTCTTTGTTTTCGTCTGTGTTTTCTAAAGATACAGAAAAATAAATAAACTGCTTAGTACATCGATACCTAAGAAGTACCAGGAGACCATATCTACTTAGAAGATGAAAGAAAGGTAATAAAATAGGCCTCTAATAATTTATTTAATTTACAATTCATACAATGAAACCAAATAAAGTCAGCGTATCTCCATCGCGAGTACCAGGCGTTCATACGTGGCTAGGCGGTTTTCACTACGGGTATATCGGGTTCCATTCTCAGCGTTTGCTGCGTCGGGTCGTAGTGTCCCGCTAGGTAGTACACGTCGTTGTTATCGTACACAGTGCTGTACTTGACGGGGTCGTCGCCCATACGTTCCTTGTATTGTGCCAGTGGTAACACTTCGCATTTATGCGATATTGTTTGCACGTCGTTCTCGTCCGTGTGGGGAGATTCGAAGAGACCGCCCTGGAAGTTAAATATTAACTCTTTATAATAGATTGATTTAAAAAAAAGCAGTCATGAGGACTGCCGATAGAAGTGAAAACTTAAAACTAAAAACAAACAGTTGTTATTTGTGGATATTCAAATTATTTGATCTTAAATTAAAATTTGTAACATTTATCTGGTTTTAACATCTATCGGCACTCTGAGTGTTAGCGACGTAGCGTTACCACGTCACATGACCATGTCGATGACGACTTACATGAATTTACACCCCATCCAAACCTGCCTAAAGAAGTTTTCACTTCAAAAATGATTAGGTATATAATATTTACGACTTTAGTTGCATATAACTCTGCCTATCGAATTTTTAAAGGCCTATCCAGAGATATCCTTTGAGACCTGATTTTTTATGGCTCATATACAATTACTAGCGGACCCGACAGACGTTGTCCTGTCTACACGACTTTAATTTGAAAATTTCAAACTTTTTTTAATAATTTTTTTGATGAAAATTATTATTCAAATTGTAAATCTAAACCATTCCCAGATCCCCTTGAACACACACAAAAAATTTCATCAAAATCGGTCCAGTCGTTTGAGAGAAGTTCAGTGACATACACACTCACAGAAGAATTATATATATAAAGATTACAAAACAACAAAATATTTTTATTTTTCATAATTTGATTGCAGAACTGTTATCGATAAGACGCCTACTAACCAAATTTCAACTACATAGCTCCCATGATAGTCCTCGAATAAAATGGCCGTTTCATAAAGAGTGACGAACGTGAGATTTTTTGTTTGGTTACGGAAACCTAAAAACCATTAATTAGAAGGAAACATGACACTTACAGGATATTCCAAAGCCTCGCAACCAACAGTCTCTTCGGGGTGATAGAACCAGTGCACTCGCACTGCCATCGCCCCGCGCGCCTCCCAGAGGGCTGCGATACGACCGATGTAAGGTCTGTCTGCGCGACCCGTCGATAGGAATACTGCAGCTTCACCCACCTGTGGGATATCAGGTAATTAATAAACCGTGGCAGTGGCAGCCCAGTGGTAAGGCGCTTACTTGGGAAACCGAACCGAATGAAACGGGTTCAAATCCCGGGTGAGTCTCTCACATCTGATATTTTCATGTGCGAATCATTTCCAATAGATTACTGCACAGCAGTGGGACGTTAAAAAGGACTAAATACATACACACAATATACCGTGCCTCGGAGATCACGTAAAGCCGTCCTGCTATGTAACTATCATCGGTCGTGTTGAAGTATCGTCCCATCGGACTTTGAGAGTAAAATGAATAGAGAGTGCATTCATTGGTGGTGCGGTTGTACAAAGATTTCAAAAACATATAAAATGTTCTTTAAAAATTACATATATATATATATATATATATATATATATATATATATATATATATATATATTAAATAAAACTATCTTTTCGGATTATTTCGCGGATTTATTTTGATTTTTGGTTCCCGACGTTTCGAATGCTTTACAGCATCCATGGTCACGGGAGAGACTGAGGTGTTACATGTCTTGAATGTATAGTTGTTACAGACAGCCTACCCACAATTAAGAAAATGAAAATTGCACCAATTACATTACAATATTTTTTAACTTTAAACATTTTTATAATTTTAACTATAATTGAATATGGAAAATTATTTATTTAATTTTTGCTATTATTTTTATAATTATTACAATTTTAAAATATTAATTAGTAATCTATATTTAGTCTTGCCATTATTATATTTATAACCATAAAGAAAAATATAAAATATAGTATTAATTATTTAAGCCATATAATTGTTCTATGTGTAATTTAAAGAGTTAAAATTAATTAAGGATAATAATTTTAATTTTGTTTTAGTTTGCTATTATTTAAAAAATAGCAAACTAAATTAAAATTATTATCCTTAATTAATTTTAACTTTGACCATGGATGCTGTAAAGCATTCGAAACGTCGGGAACCAAAAATCAAAATAAATCCGCGAAATAATCCGAAAAGATAGTTTTATTTAATAACTAGCGGCTCACCCTCGCTTCGCTCGGGTTCGTCGCTAGGTACGTTTTAAATAGATATAAAAAGAAAAAATCTTTCTTTCTCACATTTTAATTATATGTTTTAATACTTACCTATTCCGGACTAAGAGAAATCCAAAAATTAAAATATCATAAAAATTGGAACGCGGTCGAACGGGATAAAAAGTATCCTATGTCCTTCTCCTGGCTCTAAACTACCTCCCTGCCAATTTTCAGCTAAATCGGTTCAGCCGTTCTTGAGTTATAAGCGAAGTAACTAACACGACTTTCTTTTATATATATAGATGTCAAACATTCGCGTAAATCTAAGAAAGTATTATATCTATACTAATATTATAAAGAGGTAAAGTTTGTGATCTTGTGAGTTTGTGAGTTTGTGACGTTGTAGGGGGTAATCTCTGGATCTACTGAGCCGATTTTCAAAATTCTTTTACCGATAGAAAGCCATGTTCTTTCGGAGTGTCATAGGCTATATATTAACCCGAAAAATAAAAAGGCTTTTTCGTGGTAGTCGGATTTGCAAAGTAAGTCGGAGAAAAAACGGTCGAACGAAAACGTTTCTTACGAACGCTGCCTTAACGATGAGAGATATATGATTATGTTCTAGAGAAAAGTTGTAGAGCTTAATAATGCCTACAAAAAAGTCAGCGACAGCATATGTCTAACTTTTATATTTAAGTCACAAAAAGTAGTTTTTTATAATAAAAAAATCATTTTAATCGGTAGGTCATGTTTATTGGTCATATTATCAACAATTATAAATTCTTATCAAAATAAGTAAATTGATCGTCTAAAATGTTTAAAATAAAAGACTTTTCCCTTTTACTGCATATAATTTGGACAAATGGTTAAAGAGATAATACAACATATTCGTAGGTATGGACGAACCCGAGTGAGCTGTTTATCTGTTTTTCTCTTTGTACGGGCTAATCTCCGGATCTATTGGACCTATTTAAATGAAATTTTGCATGGTGGTACCTTATATCCCCGGGCAACATCTTAGATACTTTTCATCCCGGAAAATTAAAGAGTTCCCGTGGGATTGTTAAAAAACTATAACAACTTATACAGCTTAGTACACAAAAACCACTGATTGGATTTTGATGAAACTTTACAATAATATAGTTCATACATGACAAAACAAATCAGCTACTTTTGATCCCGGAACATTAAAGAGTTTCCGTGGGATAGTCAAAAAACTATAGTAACTTATACAGCGTAGTACACAAAAACCACTGATTGGATTTTGATGAAACTTTACAATAATATAGTTCATACATCAGAATAACAAATAGGTAACTGTGTATCTCGGAATAATGTACTTTTCCCGTGGGATAGATGTTTTTGATTATTTGTAACGTATTATGTACACAACATAGACCCCAAAACAATAGTTATTAAAAAAATGCCTGTTTATCTGTTTGCCTGTTTGTCTGTTTTTGTGTGTGCGTTTCACGCGAAAAGTAATGTACCAATTTCAACGAAATTTGGTGAAGTGATAACTTATTACTCGAGTCAACATTTAGGGTACCTTTTGTATGTATGCATGTATGTATGTATGTATGTATGTATGTATGTATGTCCCTTCAGTATGAGGTAGATCAGGCCATAGTCCACCACGCTGGCCAAGTGCGGGTTGGTGGACTTCACATGTCTTTCGAAAACTTGCTAGGTTCTGTCAGACATGCAGGTTTTCCTTTACCGTTAAGACAAGTGGTAAGTGTGTTAGAAATGATTCGCACATGAAAATATCAGAGGTGCGAGACCCGGGATTTGAACTTGCTTCACTCGGTTTCCCAAGCGAGCGCGTTACCACTGGGATACCACTGCCTAGATACCTTTTACTTAAAGAAAATCTTTCTTTCCCACGGGAAAATGCAAAAACTGGTTTTATCGAGTCCTCCCTAGAAACCTTCCTCTGGCTAAGCCTTAAGACATACATCAAAACAATATACTAAAAAATTGTAGGTCTTGAAAAGTCCTACAGAAAAGTTCTGAATAGTATATGTCTATCTTCTAAGTTACACTCGAAATATTTATTCTTATCTATACCTATAATAAAACTTAGTCAAATCGATGTGCGCGTTTCACGCAAAAAGTAATCAACCGATTTTAACTTAATTTTGTATAGTGATAAGACTTAGTGCTCGGGTCAACATTTAGAATACTTTTTACGACAGGCAAATTATTCATTCCTATGGGAAAATACAATAACTGGTTCTGTCGAATTGTCCTTAGAAATTTATATGGCTTACGTTGGCTCAACCTTAAGAGATAGATCAAAACATTGTACAAGAAAATTGTAAGTCTTAAAAAGGTCTATAGAAAAGTTCTACATAGTATATGTCTATCTCCTCAGGTACACTCGCTATAACTATTTTCATTATTATATATTACTGTTTTATTATACGTTATTTATTCTATACGTAATAAAACTGTAGAGGTTAGAAAAAAAATGCTAAAAACCGAGTCAGTTCTCTTCTTACATCCCGAAAGAAGAGAAATAGAAAAAATCCAGTTTTTTTTTCAATTTTTTTGTTTCTCTGTCTGTTTGTACGGGCTAATCTCCGAAACTATTGAAATGATTTAAATGAAATTTTGCATGGTAGTACCTTATATCTCCGGTTAACATCTAAGATACTTTTCATTCCAGAAAATTAAAGAGTTTCCGTGGGATATTTAAAAAACTATAGTAACTTATACAGCTTAGTACACAACAACTTATGCACCTAATTTAGTAAAATTTGGCATGCTGATACCTTATATTGCAGGTCAAACAACAGGTTACTTATTTTTATCCCGGAAAAATGAACGGTTCCCGTGGGATAGATGTGTTTGTGCCTTTCTAGAGGTGAACCCGAGCGAAGCGAGGGTGAACCGCTAGATATATATATATATATATATATATATATATATATATATATATATATATATATATATGTACGTACTAAGTTTTCTGATGATTTACGTATACCAGGAAAGCATAACTATATACAGAGCAACTTAAATCCGAAATCTATGTACATACATACATATTGCTGCTTGCTTTGTTTGGTATAATAGTTAGTTAATAAAATAACGTTCACAAATTTGTACGACTTATTCTGAAACATTTCATCGGGATCTGCTTGTACCAGGCAAACATAACAACTACAAAGCACTCTCTCTAGAAATCGAAAAGTAAAAAAACTTCTTCACGGCCTTTGCATTATCTTAGCATCTTCAATACCAGGCAAACATAACAACATAGTAGGGGAGCCCAAGAGAGGATTTTCTGTAGTTACTTGAGCGCGGCAGATTAACATAAAAGAGGTTACCTTGCACTCTATTGAGTACTTTCACCATAATATAAGTCTTCTATATAAAGGGGCGCGTCTAGGGAAGCCGATTAAAATATTTAAAAAATGTTTTGATAAGGTAGAAATACTTGAAACCGTCAGATTAAGGTGTGGTAGGCTAGTCACATCCTGAAAAGTGTCCAATTCAATAATCTGCCGATTTGCACAAGCCGAAGAGGCAAAAATCGACTATAAAGTTTATGATGAATTTTGCCTCTTAGGTTTGTGCAAATCGGCAGATTATTAAATTGGACACTTTTCAGGATGTGACTAGCCTACCACACCTTAATCTGACGGTTTCAAGTATTTTTACCTTATCAAAACATTTTTTAAATATTTTAATCGGCTTCCCTAGACGCGCCCCTTTATATAGAAGACTTATATTGTGGTGAAAGTACTCAATAGAGTGCAAGGTAACCTCTTTTATGTCAATCTGCCGCGCTCGAGTAACTACAGAAAATCCCCTCTTGGGCTCCCCTACTAACAGAGGAGTGTATACATCATAGTGTGTTGGGAAATTAATTTGAATATTTGACTTATAGGTATTATGACTATATGAAGTGTCTGTTTGTGATGTCAAAATAACAGCGCTTTTATAAATACGTATGAAATTATATACTTATAAGAAAAACACAATTTAAAAAAAATTGTCTTCTGTCTGTTTGTTCAGGAAAATATCTGAAACGGCTGGATTGATTTTGACAGCATTTTCACTGGAAGATAGCTGCTATTATGGGGAGTAACATAGGCTACATTTATTTTAGAAAAACTATTAGGGTTCCGCTCAAAAGAAATAAAACGTACCTAGGGACGAACCCGAGAGAAGCGAGTGTGAGTCGCCTAGTTTTATAAATAAATAAAATAAATATGAACTCACGTTCAACACCTCCTCGCCCCGCTGTATGGCCCTGTAGAACAGCTTGCGGTGCCGCGGGCGCGCCGTGCGGCGGTAGGCGGGCCCGCGCCAGTGCCACAGCGCGCCGCCCGGCAGGAACGCCGCCATCTTGCTGACGCCGGCGCCGCCGCCGCCGCCGTCGGACGACGTTGACGACACTGTGCGTTTCTTTGTTTTCTGGAATGTAGAGAGATATATTACAACGCATGCACTTTCATATAATGACAGACTATATAAAAATTATAAAATTATAACAAGTTAACAGTAATATCATACAGGCGTTACTAGTATACATATTACATACATTTTGTTAGTAAAATATATCAAGATATATATAAAAATATAAGACTAAGGATTCATCCTAACTTCGCTCGAATTCGTCCCTAGGTATGTTTTAACGGTTAGTATGGAATAGATAGACTATATATACATAGGTATAGTGTGTTTCATATCCCTTACTTGAGAATCGATTGATTCCTCATAACAACTTCCACCCGAGAATTACTGTCGCATTTACAACATTAAGTAGGTATAGATTATGTCTTTTTTTATGAAAAATAATCAATTGTGAGATTAGGTATTAATTTCTCGTACTTTAATACAATATAAAATTAAATAGGTGGGCAATTCCATATAAATAGAAATGAATGTTCGTATGTTTGTCCTTCATATCTTCCTAACTCATTGTGCCGATTGTAATGAAACTCTGCCGGCTTATTCTCTATACACCTGCGAGGCTTCCCGGTGCAAAAACGTTTTTTTTTTCTTTGGACATTTGTCTCTTATGCGTCCCTAAACCACTCAAGCTTTAGGACGCATCCGAGCGAAGCGAGGGTAAGTCGCTAGTATTTTATAAATGAGTTTTGAATTATAAATAATCTATACTAATATTATAAAGAGGCAGAGTTTGTTTGTTTGATTGAACGCACTAATCTCCTTCAGAAACTAACTACTACATAATTCAATTTGAAAAATTCTCTTTGCATTAGATAGCCCGTTTATTGAGGAAGGCTATAATAGGTCGTATAAATCATCACGCTACTACCCAAGGGAGCGGAGCAGTAATCATAAATGTCAACAAATCGGGCACATATTATTGTAAAACTATAAGTTATAACATAAAGCCAAAGAGTGCTGTTTTTTGTAGTTTGAACGCGAGCAAAGCCGCGGGTTCTTCTAGTAAATAATTATGTACCTAATAAGAAAAGTTACATTTGTATGGATTCATAACAACATACAATAAGAACATTCATGAAGCAGTCATCAAAATATGGCAACGTATTATTATATGAAAATATTGTTTGATGTACATAGAATGAATAGGTATAAATTAAAATATTTAACTACCTTCTTAGATAACTCCACAGCAGTAGCAGTAGTAGAAGTGGACGGAGCATCTTCCTCCAATCCTATGCCACTATCTTTCAAATTGTCTTTAGTTTCTGTATCTTTCTTTAAAGCGATCTTGCCTATATTGCTGAAATCTAGTACCGCGTTCTTAACCAAACTCTTCTTAGACAACACTGCCTTTTTAATAACAGTCTTCATCTTTTCTTCTGGCGACTTCTCAACAGCTATCAACGTTGATAACCTGTCGTTTGAATCGACTGAGTCTTCATTAGATTTGTTTGAATCGATATAATCTGATGATGACTTTTGTCTGTGATCATCACCAGATGATGAAGAATGTTCTTTGCAGCTTGAGTGGTGTCGTTTTTTGTGTTTTCTGTGATGTTTTTTGTGATGTCTTCTGTGTTTACAATGTTCTTCACAACACTTGTGCTTCTTTTTCTTCTTCTTCACATATTCCATAGATGACGGATCATCTTCGCTTGTTAAGCGTCTTAACTTCTCTTTTCTGAGCTTTTTAAGTTTCTTTCTGTCTCTATGTCTGTCTTCTTCTTCGTTTTGAGTCTGTGTGTCTGTCGGTTGTGTGTCGGGTTTTATTTCATTGCTGGTGGACGCGGCTGTCTTTTTATCTTCTGTCATACTCGTGTTCCGCCGTCTTTTTCCGAGCGTGAACAATGTGTTTTCGTATTCTGGAACAGCAATTTCAATAAAATTATAAAACAGGCTGAGTGAGATAATAATCAAATTCTTGAAATATTATTAAAAAGCTATAAATAAAAGCCCTATCTTCAATAAGAAAACATTTCTAATGCCTATAAATCTTATTTTGCAACGGAATCTCAAGATTTATCTATCCAGAAACTTACCAACAACTGGGTAGTTCGGCTCCAGGAACCTGATATCCTCGATGGCTATCCTCCCAGAGTCCCCATCATCGAATTCGACAGCAACGAACTTATCATCATGAGGGTCTGGTGAAGACACTGCCACAGTTCCAGGATACAAACACCGGTACTGTTGAGACCAGTACGCGCATACTCGCGTGCCAGAAGGTAACTCTGATACCGATGTTGGACTTACTTCGAGTATCTGGTTAATAAAATTAATTATAAAATAAACTTGAAAAGTTTTACACAACTATAAGGTATTGTGACCTGTTTTAGATATTATTATTTTAGAAACTAGTTGCTGATTTTTTTTATTCTGTGTAAAATATACAGTTATTATGAATTGACTAAGTTTAAAGATAAAAATCGTTTATATAGTCATAAATTAAAAAAAAAATAAAAAAGTACAGTAATATGATTTAGTATTAAAAGTAGAAACTTACTGCATCTTTTAAAGTTTCCTCTCTCGATAGTATATGAGGCTTGTTTCCCCTCTCGCCATCCAATGTTATAGCGTATACATCTGGCGCTTGGACTGCACTTAACTTCCCCGCGTAGAACAAACCACCCCTAGCTGTGAGCACTCGCGGTGATAAATCTAATTTATCCTCTGTTAATGTACATTTTGAAATAACTTGAGGTTGAGGTGCACTGTCTGTCTGCGTGTCTTTCACTTCTTCATCTTTTCTTTCTTTTGATTTCGTGCTCTTTCGTCTCTTTTTCGCGCGACGTCGTTCTTTATCGCTATCACTGGACGCACTCGCTCGTCGAATAGCCAACTCTATTTCTGAGAGGTCATCTCTTGAATGTTTTCTCGCTAGCCGGTCCACTTTCTCCCTATTTTTCTGACGAACCTCATTAAGACTTTCCATTGAAGAACTAGCTGATCTATTAAGGCCCCATTCTTGTTCTTCTTCTTCAGAATACATCTTGACAATTGGTTCTGCTTTCAGTTTAGGTCGAACTTTACTTGTCCTGTTAATATCTTCTCGTGATTGTTCACCTTTTGAGTACAAAATATTTCCTTTCAATTTGCCCTTTGCTAGCAGGTAACCAACGAGACTGCTCTTGGATTTAGGTTTTTTTGCTACAATAGTCTCAGTAGAGTCCGGACTTGAAACTTTTCTTGGTCGCCCAACTTTACGTTTTTTGGACGATCCCCTGTCTGAGTCTGGTGAGAGAGCGGGAGTGCATGGAGTTGATGGTGTCGATAAAGCTGGTAAAGGTGGTGTTAAGGCATTTAACTGTGCTCTCTTTTCATCACACTGTCTTTGTAAATCTTGTAAACGCTCTCGCATGTCTTTTTCTATTGCATTAACAAGATCGTGCGCTGAAGTCACGCCAGAGGAATGTGTGCAATTTGTCAAACCACAAGAGCACGCCGTTACGCGACGTAAGCTTGCTTCTAATTCACCTCCTTCTTCCTCTTCATCGTCTTTCCTTTCACGTTTGTGTCGTCTCATTTTTTCTAATTTATGTCGTAATCGTTCTTCTCTGTCACGACTTCTCTTTCTTCTTCTTTCATTAGATGAATCTTGCCTATTTTGTCTTTCTTTTTTCGGTTCAGAAACATCTCTTTCTATTTCAGTAGGACTAAGAAGTGGTTCGGTTTTGATATATGGTCGAGATGTTGACGGCAAATTTACTTGTGGGACTTCTTTTACTTCTTCCCTAATCCTTTGTTCGGCTAACGCACATAATAAACTAAGTCGGTCAATAGACTGTCCTTGGTCATTCATCGGATCCACATCACTACGTGGTGGAGATTTAGGTGAGGTTTTCATTATGCTTAATTTTGTTGCAGTTCTTGTGTCAATTGTTAAAGGCGAAGGTTCTAAGTTAGGCATATTATTTCCCGGAGTAGTTCGTTCAAACTCAATACTTAAATTTGATAATAATTCTAATCCGCTGCAGTCCAATGGCCTTGTCTGTGGTTGCGGGATCGCCTGAGGCGGAGTGGACGATCGTGTTGTGTCTATGACCAGCTCATGAGAGCCTCCACTAGAATTGTCTATAGTTTCATCCCTTTCGATCGCATCAATCGCTTTTTCTACCGCAAGTGATGATGCTGCAAGACCTTCTGAAGAGGAATCTTCAGCACTATCTATCGAAGACGTTTGTAACGTTTGCATTTGCATTACATTTTGATCTTCCGGCGAATGTGCGACACCGACACATGCTACATCCCGTTCATCCTCATCTGCATGATTTGGGGAATCATCTTCATCCTCAATGTGATCAGTTTGATTTGAAGCATCTTTATGTGCCGGGACTTCAGGGGCCTCGGGAGGCGGTGTAGGAGGTGCTGCAGGCGATGTGGCCTGACTTCGACACGCTTGTTCGGAAAAGTCAGGCTGATAATACAAATGTGTAGTCAATATCGGCTGTTGTACTGGTTCCGGGGCAAACGATGGGGGCTTTTCTTGCTGCCCAGGTTCTATTTTGATGAGGGTATGTGGTGGGATTATTGGTGGGATAATGGGCTGGATAATTGGTTTCCTTTTGTCAACTGTGTGTTGAGGATGAGGTTGAGGAGGCGCTGGAGCAAGAGTTACGAGTCTGGTGGAATGAGTATGAGTGTGTTGTAACGTGGCGGTAGACGCCAGAAGGTCTCCTGGTAGAAGTTGGAGATGATGAGAAGGATGTGGGGCGGGAGGTAGGAGGAGGGGAGCCGAGGGATACGGAACTCCTCCCCAGACGAGTGCATGTGGTAACTCTGGTGTAGGCAGCAATAGGATTGTTCCTGATGACGGCTCGCGTACCACTTGATATCCCGAGGAAACCCCACTTCCCATGGAACCGACGCCGACTGATCCCACGCCTCCCACCATCATGCTCTCCATTGATACTTGAGCTGCAAGATAAAGGAAACTATGTTAAGTATCTGCGCGATATTTTAATTACAGGCACTTCTAAACGAAATCACTATGCTCCGGTTTTACGGTAATAAACCAGATAGTTACATTGCAAGGTACAGAATAGTATTTATTAATATATAATTTGAAGAGATCAAACCCTTTTCCTTTTTATCAAAGTATCTACCGCAAATATCAAGCGAGCAGAGCCGTGGCCAAAAGCTATAATATAACTAGTGCAAAAGTATTATTATTGCAACAACAAAACCTATTAACCTATTAATAATACATTGGCGAAATTATCATTAATTTCACTAATAAAAATAATGCAAAGCAAATTACGCAAAATAGATATCGATATTACATTTTCTATTTAATTATACTTAGTTATAAGTTGTAACGAAGCACTTAATATATTATCAAAGTACTTGATGTGATAGATTTATCAATTAATTCTTACTGATATTATAACTGTGAAATTATGTTTGTTATTTTTGTCCTTTCAAGCACTCAGGACAAAAATATGATATGATTTTTGTAAAGAAAATTTATGACTTGGGCGACATGGTAGTAAACTTTTCCGTAATATACCTAAATATTAATTATCTGTTTATAAAAGTGTCTTCGGGATAGACACAACTAGTAATTCAAAACACTAAAGAGGTCAGCGAAAAATCTATGAATAAAAGTATCTAGCTAAGTAAATATATATAGGTACATATTATCTACTATATTGATAATAATTAATTAATATATAAGATAAACGTATAATATGTAAGAAATATACCTATATAACAATCTAGCGTTTTTAGGGTTCCGCAAAAATGCAAAACGGAATCCTTATTTTCGTCATGCCCATCTGATCATCTGTCGTTATGTTATAGCCATTTTACTCAGAGACTACTAGTACATATATAGCTGAGAACAGTAGCTGTCTTATATTTTTGAAATTTTTCATATTTGAAACGTTAGATTATTTTATTTTTTACCCCAAAATAGTTCCTTGAGTAAAAATACAGTAAAAATTTAAAGTTTGATGCTACGGAACACTCGTTATGCTTCAGACTCGCACTTGTCCGATTTTTTTTTGTATTTCGGAATCTAGAATTTTATCTAATCAATCGTATTAATCTATAAAGAGCACTCTTACAGGGAACCTGTTTTTAAAATTCCTAGTAGCTGCATTACTACTGGCAAGTACCATTTGTATTCAACGTACGTACTTCCGGCGGCGAACATGCTAAGTACTGGTGGGAATAAAAACGTGGATTCTTATGATTCTTGACAATTTTCTTTATATAGGTATACCTAATATTACCTATAAAACATGTTTTGTGCTGTAAAACTACTTATTTGCCATTGTTTGCTTTCGAATTGGTATTAAATTTTAAACAACAGGTACCTACCCACTATTCCAATTTTCACAAATATTTAACTATAGGTATAAATACATATTAAATACCCCTTAATTTTATTATCCTTAATGTCGTCGAAATGTTTTAGAAAATGAAGGATTTCCGTATAAATGGCAAATATATTTTTTACGATATAAAACTCGTTATTTCATGAGGTAAAAAAATGACTTACAAGTTCTAGTGAGCTCAATGGTTTTTCCCATAACCAATAAAACCAGATACTTATTTTTACATGACGAATTCCTATACAAATATTGATGAATTTTAAAAAATCCTTTCTTCCTCACTGTATTTATACTAATAAGGAACTTATGTGCAAATTATCATGCTTCTAGACTTACAAGTTTAGCCTGTGTCAGTTAGAAAATTTGTAAATTTAAGACTTTTCCTAAGTAAATTACTATTATTACCATCCACTTTCATGTCGATATAAAGAAACTAGCGACTCACCATCGCTTCGCTCGGGTTCGTCCCTAGGTTGCTTCTCCATACAAACTTTCATACCCTTAAGGGATGTTTTCCGGAATAAAAACTATCCTATGTCCTTCCCAGGGTCTCAAACTATCTTCTTACCAAATTTCATCTAAATCGATTCAGTAGTTTCGGAGCCCATCCGATACAAACAAACAAAAAAAACTCATTTTTGCTCTTTATAATATTAGAATAGATCAATTACCTAGTAAAGTGAAAACTAGTAATCATATTTTCACATATTGAAGTTATGTTTTATTACAATAATCATACGTTACGTAACGTTAAAGTTCAAATCCGCACCCAATAATTACTCCAATAAACAATTAATTGGTTCGAACCTTATAATAACATACCAATTATTTCTACTAACAAAACAATCAACCAACATGTGCTCAAACGTCGAAAAAATCATCAAGGCGTGAAAATGAAACGAAATACGATAATCGCTTTGGCGTATTCGTACCTCGTCCCTATAACAGACCGAGATGGGTATAACTAATATCAACGCGTTAGAAAGCGATAGATATATCATAGAGAGGTCCCGAAGAGCACCTCTTTAATCTCCCGACTTAGCATTAAAAGGAATGACGCATCGCATACGAATCGATTTTTGTAAACGATTGTTTTCTTTCATAAATTATTAATGTGTTCTTTGTTTTGGCCCAATTTGAGTTTAATCGAATAACTTTAGTTATGGACTTGTAAAGAATGCTAATGGTGGCAAGAATGTTTGACGTGAATTGATGTGGTTATTTGTAAAAAAATAAAACTGTCATAGTTTGAATTGCTTAAGTACGTATCCTGATAAGGGGAATATTTAGACAATGTTATATACATATGTTTCTTTGAATCCTGCTTTTATATATAACAAATAAACAGCTACCAGCTTTAAAATACCAAATCGTATTTATGATCGTTTCATAAATAGTTGCCATACCTACCTACGCATTTAGCTATTTTAAATGTGTTATTATTTATGTAACCATAATCGTTATCAGCTGATAGGTAGGTAATAGGTATACCTGATTCTAACAATTAGGTAGATAGGTACTAAGTTTTTTAAGTACTTAGGTAGGTCTCTACTACCTAATTTTGTTTTTTTCCAAAGTATTTTTTTTATTACAATAAAGAAAATTAAAAATATATTATGTGTATAGGTAGATATAAAACACTTAGTTATTACAAGTCATGTCCGCGAAGAGTTGTGGCGAGAATGCTAGTCGCATTCCCCCGCTGAATGGCAATATCGATTGTTTGGGTGAAAAATGAGCCAGCTCCCCTGTCTCTCTTAAATGATTACTTTGGAAATATTTTCAGCTTTACTAATAGGTAATAAATGGTAATAACCTACATAAAGGTAACTTATAAAAATAAATTATAGGTAACCCTTTTAAGTAGGTAACCTACCTAAGTAGATTAGACAACCCGTTTAGGTGAACCTAAGTAGGTACCTCCCTACATAAATCAATATATTGTTTAGATAGGTAGGTTATATAGGTACCTATACCACAAGTCCAGTCCTGTCTAGTCAAGATTTATTTTTAAAAAGTACCTAACCATCAATATTTCTATTCAGTTATTTTTGATAACAAATCACCTTTCAATTTCAAATCATACCCTACCTAGGTATCTACTATGATCCAATAGTAGCTAATTAAGATAAAAACTCTCATTCACAAACTCTGAAATTCAAATAGGTATCAAGGCAAGTTCTTTACTTAGGTATCCATGTTACCTGATAACCACTATAATATCTCATCACTTAGGCCATATATGTACGTAATGCTAATATAAGCACCTACATAGGCATATATCTACCCACAAATAAAACAAACCACATAACAATGTTGGCGAATGAAGCCTACAAATTGTTTAGATACTCCCGTTTCAATGAAATCTGATCCGGAAGTTTTACGAGAACAAAGCCGTGTACAAATAACTACTTAAGTTTATATCTTTATTACACTAACACTAAAGTTAGATACCTAAGTTAACAAAGCAAATAAAAATTGATTAATTTTATTTATATAACTTTCTATATAGGTTAAATAGTGAAAATCAAGGGACTGACGAAAAATTTGTCTACTAAGCCGCCACAAATCTATTATTACGTAGAAAGGGTGTATTAACAAAAATACTTATTACTTAAGCACGATTAAGTTTACATTTAAGTTAATTAACGGGATTAACGAATTGGTTACTAAAGCGACTTTAAATTGGTTAGTTAACAAGATTAAACTTTTGCTCAGTTATGTAGAAACTTAATCACGTAATAACGTCGGTTAGTTTTTACCGTTAGTTTTCGTACAGTAAACGTATCCATCTAACCTAACCTACTTAGGTATCATAGTGACTTAGTAGATGTCAATTTTTTTATTACAAATTAGGGGCTCGAGATATTACGTTTACAAATAAAACCTATCTATGTCTATAATAAATATTTTTTGAGTATCCACGTGCAATAAAGAACAACGCAGAAGGCGGTAAGATATCTAATCTAATATTTTTACTTAGGTATAGGTACTAAATAGATTCATTCATAAACCTAATTAGTTATTAGACGAATTGAGTTTACCAACCAATTTTCTTTAGCTGTTAATTATCCTAATAGTTCATTAATTATTAGAATAAAATAGCCATTCACCCTTTGAATATCACGTTATTGACTATTAACGAGCGGACATTGAATAATTATACATAATTAAACGTTCCCCATTATTATCAAATTGAGATTATCAATCAAAATCGTATTTTTTATTTTTTCTTTTAGTTTTTTTCCCCTGATAGTATCGCGTGAGGTGTCAAATTCATAACCGTAAACTGTAAAGACTAACTATAATCGCCTCTAAAAAAAACAACAAACAAAAGGACTAATTCACAACACTAAAAACGTAAGGGGCGGTGACTAATTAGGTCCGGCCTTTTATACAGGCTAGCTGCTGATTGGCTGAGACGTTGAATAGGCGGAGTTTAGGAGGCGGGACTAAAATTTAGGGCTGTCTCAAGTCGAGTGGAGTTATCGATAAATGAGTTTTTACGATATTTTTTGCATGTTTTTTTTCGGATGATGGATAATTTATGGGTTGGGAGTGACACGAGTTCCGCTTGGCGTGTGGGAAGCGATTTAGCGGGTGATGGAATCAGCCGGGTTGGTTTATATTTAAATAGGTGGTCACAGGTTGTGTATAACAGTTTCGAATTACGTTGACGCGGTCACTACAATGTAATATCATATTTTGTTACAAGAACAAGTTATTAGATAAAAACATCTTGGTTTACCAGGAATTTACTTTTTATAAAGATATAAATTTCAAAATATTTTATGGTGTGATGCTTAAATTGTAGCTCTTTAATTTTAAAACCAGTTTAGTTATTTCAATCGTCTTTTTATTTAATAAAAATTTTAAGAAGCTATCGCATCGATATTGGATATTCGAATACTTTTAAAAAATATTTAAAGTTAATTGTAACCATTTATTTTTTTGTTTTTTAAGTATTTTATTTAAATTGGTACATAACTTGTGTCTATTAAACCAAATAAATTTAAACTATTTTAATTATTAATAACTAAATATGCATAAGTAAATATATATAATGAAGTATTAGTAAGTACTTAGTGCTTTTCTTAGATAACAGCACATTTAAAAAAAGTACTCAAATTTTAAGAATTTCAAGACAGAAGCTAGTTGAAAAATGCACTACATAAATCGTTTTTATGATTTTAAATTCTTTTAATTATTTAAATATTGTTTTCCTTTATGCTAGAGTAGGCTCTACCTTAAAGAAAAGTTTAAATTATATGTTTTTTGTAGATTTCAGATACATGTCACCAATTACAATGACCGCATTTTTATTTGTAAATGAATTTTAAGTACAAATATATATTAAAATTGTAAAAAAAAATCATTTTTAACCACTATTACTATTATTAAAAATTCCATAATGGTTAAAAAGCCTACTTAGTTAAAATAAGAACAAAATACAACACAAACCAAAACAAGTCATAAAAAGTTAACGAACCATTATCAAATTTCTTTAATAGATAACCAAATGATTTATGCGAAAATAAAATAAAAAAATACGTCCTTTGTCCACAAAATAACCACGGGCGCACGCTAGTTCATTACGAAACCAAAATAAAATAAGCGTTGAAAGAAACCGGTGGCCGTAATAAACGGGATCGAGTGTCGGCCAAAAAAAAACCTTTAAAAAACAAATTAGACCAAAAGTAGTGGGAGGCTGATTACATCATTTATAGTCGGTCAAATTATACACGCGTATTGGAATGTGGTCCTGAAAAGTTGATTTTGGGAATTAAGTTCGTTTAACAGTACCTACAAAATTCGTTATCATTTATGGCATTTTTATATTATAGGTATACTTTAAAAGTAGTACATATATGGTTTATAAGAAAAAAAAAAAATAAATAAAAATATTTAACATGATATCAAATCAAAAATCTATTTTAAAATCAAGAATAATACACAAATCAGTAACAAAAAAACAACGGTAGCAAAACAAACATTCAATCAATCACGTACCGGATCAGGTCAAAAGAATGTCAATTACCTAATTATAAATGCGTGGGTACATTCAAAATCGATATTCGAAATCGAAACCAACGTACAAACTCGATTGCAATTCCGGTACCAAAGCTACATAGCACTACAGGAGGTGGCATTGTATGGTGCGAGCGCTAAAACGACGCTCTCGCAATGCACTTGGCGCGTAGTTACCAGGCGAGCATGAGTGAGTGGGAGGTTACCTGGGTATTGCCAGAGGGGCGCGGCGGGCGGCGCGGGGGTGGGCCACGCCACAGGGGCGGGGCGATCGTCGCACAGCACGTTGGCCACGCCCACCGTCATGGCCGCCTGCGCCGTGTCTGCAATGACAATGTGACGTCTGATCTCCATTCAACGGTTATTTTATAGTAATTAAAACGTTTTGGGGGGTTTTATTTTAATGTCCACAGGATATTGAATTTTTGTATATCAATAATACTGAATGTTAGTTCAGAAAACACTAATAAGTTTACAATTTGTATTTGTGTTTAAAATAAATATAAACATTTTATTTCAATTTTATACACAATATTATTTAAACCAGGACTCTATATACAAATTGAAATATCAATAAATATTGATACTCATAGGTAATAAATAAGACGTTGACGAATTACATTAAAAAAACTAATAACCCTTTGAATACCTAGGTAGGTACATGCAGGTATTAATAACACATTAGATGTTTATCAGTTGAATGGACGGACAGCCTGTACAGTGTCCATACTAGTGCAGTGACATTGTATTTTTCTTACAAAAAGTCAGTTTACTCAATTTTTTAGCTAATTATAATTTAACAGCGCCATATCATATCTAAACCTATCCAAGACGTAGGTACCCTAGGTAAGCTAAGTCTTTCGCAGTATCTATACATTAAAGCAAGGTTTCACTATTTTCCTTCCTTGAAACGTGATATGCCATATCGCAGTCGTGAGCTATGATCGAGGAGATAAATACGATAGTCCTCAGATAATGGGCACGAATAAATTGAAACTGACGATTTTGAACGCATTTAAAATACGAGTTTCTGAAGCACGTATCTTCTTAGTTCTTACACTTCAAAAACACAGTGACGGTGTAGGTAAAATCTAAAAATATAATTAGTTACCTATTAGCGCAAGTTAAAGATTCCTTTCCTTTGCGTCAATCTAATTCTAATATTCTTGACGACACGTTTGGCTCAGTTTGTAGTGACCCTACTTGCTGTGCCAGCGGCGCGGGTTCGAATCCCGCTGGGCATTCATTTGTGATGAGCACGAATGCTTGTACTCCACTCAAGGATGTTTATATTTATAATATGTATGTATTTAAAGTTATATATGTGTAGTGTATTAACTATCTTAGTATCCATAACACAAGCCTCATAGCTTACCATGGAACTAGATGGTGCTGCGTGTTAATGTCCCGACAACAACATATACTTAATATACCTACACACGCAAAATAGGCGCGCAGACGTCGAGTTGCGGAAACTAGCCCATCTTATACCATACCATACCATACCTATCCTACTAAGATTGTAAATGTGAAAGATGTTTTGGATATATTTTACTCAATCACTTGAAAGTCATTGCACGAATTTGTATGAAACTTGGCACATAGAGACGTTTTCGACTTACATAGGAATTTATTCTGATAAGTAGTTCTCTAAAGTTAGCTGATTGCGAAAATTGAAACTATACGGTCTTTCTATACACCTTCTATATATACCTATAAAAATCAATATGTGTTTGTATCCTCCTAATGGACTCTACAACGGCTGAAGCGATTTTAATGGAATTTTCCTATTTCCTTTAATTTTACCTAGTACCTAAGTAGGCGTACGTAGCATCTTTGAATTTTTGTATAAATTCATTAGACTTTGTGACTAGACTTAGGTAATTGTTGATTAACAAATAACATTGAGACGTGGCTATAAAACAATAAAAAGAGCAAAACTAAAGCTACACTAAAATTATAAAGAGGATGATTTATTTGTTTGTTTGTTTGTTTGAACGCGCTAATCTCAGGAACTACTAATCCGATTTAAAAAATTATTTTTGCATTAGGTAGCCCGTTTATTGAGGAGAGCTATAGGCTAGATATATATCATCATATTACATAAGGGAGCGGATCAGTAATCATAAATGTCAACAAATCAGGCAGACTACCATACATTATTGTAAAACTATGTAAATAAAAATCAATTTGCCAAATATATGTAAGCGAATTACTTCAGAACGGCTGCTGCTATTTGGCTAATTATTTTTTGTTGTGTTTGTGATTGTCAGGACAAGGTTTGTGTGAAATAAATGTTAGAAAAATTGAACGGAAAAATGAAAAATTTGGTTTAAAACATCTCCATATAAAAAGGTGAGTTGACAGATTGACTTGATTTTTGGCAGAGTTTTTCTATTCCATACTAACCGTTAAAACGTAGGTGCCGCTAGTTATTTATCCTATATAGGTACCTAAATATATTTCTGTATAACATAAATCCAAAGATTTTTTGTACATTGAACGCGGACGAAGCCGCGGGTTTTTCTAGTCGCTTATAAAATGAACATCAACAGGTAAATAAATTAAAAACTTACTCCAGTGCAAGTTGGCTCGCACTACAATGTCGGGTCACACGTAATTACTGCTTCGAGAGTCGAGACGTGATAAAACCGGTTTTAGTTCCGGACTAACCCATTTGTGGGTTAAAAAATGTTTTCCGTTATTCTTTTAAACGCTAAATAAAACAAAACAGATAGGTACGTTACAATATTTAAATTTAAAAAAATGAATCTTTCGATAGGTATAGGTAGGTAGGTATGCACAATAATTATAATTAATGAATATAATTGAAGTGTGTTGAAAATGTCAAAATAACAGCTTTTTACTAAATGTATAGGTATATGAAAGTATATGGGTACGATACCTATTAATAAGAAAACCATTTTTAAATTTTTTGTCTGTTTGTTCTGACTAATCTCCAAAACAGCTGGTCCGATTTTGACAAGACTTTCACTGGCAGAGTAAGTTAGGCTACTTTTATTTTAGAAAAAGAATCAGGATTCCGCGCAAAAAAATTAAAACCTACGAAATTGTGAACAAAAACAGCGTACCTACCATAGGGACGCAGCCGAGCAAAGCGAGAGTAAGTCGCTAGTTTAAACTAAATTGGATAATATACGAACATCCAGTCTAATTTTTGTTTCATTTTTTAGTTGAATTATCCATTATCTTGCATTTCATCGTGATTAGAAAGATACTTTTCGAACTGACGATAAAGTTAATTACAAGACATACGTTTAAGTAGGTACCTATGCTTGTTAACTTTCAGAGATAACCAGTGAACTAGATTGGATTAAGTAATTTTGATTTTTTATTACATTCGTATCCTGCAATAACTATTGGAAATATGAGATCATTATTATAAGTATTTTTTAAAATTTAATTACATAAAAAGGTATATAAATATATCGATCATACATATATCGATATAATTAATATTATCATATCGAATGTAGTACTTACCTTATAAGTTCTATGTTTATTTACCTAGGTAGGTATACCTACTAAACGTCAAAAATAATAAAAAAAAATTTATTTAGTTTTTTATTAGGTAGGTAGGTACCTACCTACCTACCTGTAATAAGAGGTGTGCAGTTGAAACTTTTATTATTCAAAAGGGACTGTACATTAAATTTTTTAACTTTTATTATTAAAACTGAATAATTTCAGGCAGCACAGGCACAACTCGAAATGAAATTCATTCACTAATAGGTACCCAGACCTTGCATTACCTACCTATATAACCTAGGTTGTTTTTAAAATGTCAAGAGCTAGTTATGTAGGCATTAAATTTTACCACATTTACCCAAAAGCAAAAAAAAAAGAGTAAAATTACGTATGTAGGTAAATTATAGTTCACGTGCACTGCAAAATCAGATTAAACGTACACAAACACTGCAACGGTAACACAATACAGACCGGATATTTTATCATGCGAACTAAATTGATATAGTAATTTCATTTCTTTTCGAATAATTACGCGTATTTCAATCATAATTCTATTGGGACGATTTTTATAGATGGATGATTTTATATTTTTACAAGCACAGCTCTATGCTTTTTCATTTTCAATGTACCTAAATGGAAACAAAACGCGCATTGTTTTTAATAAGTGCGCTTTGTTTTGTAGTGAACATACGTCCTTATTGTTAAATAAAGAACATTTACATATCTAGCATAGTTCCTCTAACGATCAATACATAGATATTATAATTAACTAGCATTGCCCGTGACATCGCCCGCGTTCAGAATTCAGATGACTAAAAACCAAATTCTTGGGTTTTACATATTAGTATACTCTTACATTGCAGTTTTTGTATTTTTTCTTAGAAATGACATATTTTCCCGCGGTAAGAAATCCTATATGTTGACCCGGATAACCATGTGCCATTTTTATTTGTAGTTTTGAAAATCTGTGTAAAATAAAAAATCTATAATAAGTAGGTACCTATATAATGACCTATGAGAATTGACACGCCTAAAACCTTAGTCTCTCCCGCGACCATGATTGCTGCAAAGCATTTGATACGTCAGGAACCAAAAAAAACCGAAAACATAGGTAGTTTTATTTAACACCTCCAGATAAATTTCAAAGAAATTAATTAAATTTCTAAGAAATCTATTGTTAACTGTAACGCCGGCGTGTCCGCGGTCGTTTGGGGATTAAAATGTCGTATTCGCGTAAATCTAAAAAAGTAGTAGTGAATCTCGTTAGGTGCCTAACCTTCAAAACGTAGAGTCACTCTGACACCTGCGGCAAGGGAAGGCACGTAACAAAAAAAAACTATTATCACTACATTTTAGATAGGTACATGAAGACCATAAGTTCTTGGGTTTGATGCTCGTATCCGAATATTTAAAACGAAATAAGTAACCGTTAGGATACGCAGGACGTATTTTCTTGAAATCTCATACGTAAAAATATAATGTAAGTATAACTATGAAAAATAATATAGGTTATTACTTAGAATTTATTTTTATATATTATTAGATCAATCGATTAATAAAAATATATTAACTCACCCTCGCTTCGCTCAGGTTCGTCCCCGTGAAAACAAATCTATCCCACGGGCGCCGTACATTTTTCCGGGATAAAATGTAGTGTATGTGCTATTCCAGATTATTCTCTATCTCTGTGCTAAATTTTATCCAGATCTGTACAGCCGTTCTGGCGTGATTGAGTAACAAACATCCATCGAAACTTTCGCAGTATACCAGTCTATATTAATGGCAGTATATTAATGGGATTTTTCAAATTTTCTTATTTCAATTCAAATAACGTTGACTTAATTGTCAAAAAAATTGCTTTGTTAATGAATAACAGTATATCTATGTATCTACCTACATATTTTTAGAATAAAATGAAATGATAAAACTGAAAGAATACAATAAATAAGAGCGAAAATATTATAATTTAATAGTCATTCAATAAATTACTCAATGAAACAGTATCGTTATAATAAAATATGACTTGTTTTCATTTCACAACGACCCATCGAAGCAAACTAAAGTCTTGCAAGATTTCTTAGAATTATGATACAATGTTATGTAAACAATTTGTTTCTTTTAATATTGCAAAAATATTATTAGGTTTAGGAAGTAGATAGGTATTGTACTTACAAACACAAAAAGAACCCTCCAACCTCTGCGCCCTCAAACCCCCCCCCCCCCCCGAACCTTCTCCTTTTTTAAAGGTATATGTGTACGTATTGATCAACGAGATATTCTGATTAGAAAGAGTTAATATTGCCAATTTAAAAATATAAAAAAAAATTAACACAAAAATTGAATCTAGTATACTACTAGTAGTATACTACTGCTTTTTTAGAGCGGCCAAGTACCTGCTACACCTGATCGTCAATTAAAGAGACTAACTAGGTATCGATAGTTTAACCTAGTTCAGTAATAAACATCTCATCTCTTCATTTCAAAGAAACGCGGTGTAAACATAATTATTAACAATAAAAAAACTTAATTTTAGATACGTACCTAGTATTATTAAGTAACGGGTCGGAGTTGTACCTGCATAAAATATTGTTCGAAAAAAATTAATAGTAAAAATAAACACCAAATGTATAGATTTAAGATTTTTATCGATCTAGCTGTTTACTAGACAACTCATGGGTTAAATAGTAAATTTTTTTGATGGGCAATTTGATGAGATTCAGTCCTTTTAACGTCCCACAGCAGAGGGGGAATGAGGGGGTTATTGCGAGAAGGATTATTAGACCATAGTCCACAACGCTGACCAAATTATAAAGAAAACAGCTAACTATAATTTAAATCGTTTAAAGTTACCTACCTAATAGCCTGAAATGCCAGTTATACGTGCTCCTTACAAAGATAATTATAAATACATAACATATTTAGGAATTACGGATTAAATTTAAATTCGCGGACGAAGCCGCAATCAATAGCTAGTATATATCAATAATTGTACATATATCATACTTATCGTTTTCGCATTATAAATATGCCGGTGCTTGATTAACTAATAATCTAATTTGCATATCGACGGTTAAAAGGTAATAGGTAATAAGCGACATTTTGGTCGCAAATGAGTTATGAATGCCATCCTACTTAAAATTTTTAGCTTTTTCGAATGCGCTTACTCTCATGTCTCTACGATGGCTTTTTTGTCACTTATGCCCAAGCAAAAAACTGCGTTTTCGAAGTGTCATTTTGGTCGAACCGACCGAGTTTTAGGCCTTATTTACCCTAAAGGCACTTGTACCCCTGTAAAAATGGTATCAATTTTGGTTTATAGTCGGTAAGGTATTTTTACTTCTTACTGGCATAGAGATTCCGGGCGCTTAAGACTCTTTACAATTAGCACCGGTTTTGAAAGTTGGAAGTAATGCCTCTTTACCTTTTTCGTCAAAAACATTAAGCGTCGGTTAAGCCTTACTACCATTTTCAAGTTTAAAATACAGTTGTCACTTATACGCAATTACTAAATCTTATTTGATATTAAACTGTCGGTTATACCTTACTACCATTTACAAGTTTACGATATAGTTGTCGCTTATACGTAATTACTAATATGAAATTTTATATTAAGGTGTCGGGTATATCCATTTACCATTTACTATTTTAATACTACCTTGTCGCGTACGCCGTATTACTTTACAATGATTATTTGTTAATTGGTGCTTACGCCAATATTAATGACTTTGTAGTACTCAAGTACCTATTAAGCGAGTCGCTTATTCCAAAATCAGTCGGCCGCGTGCAGTGACTTGGAAGTATCTTTTATAACATTTTTATAATAATGATACCTTATGTTATTTCATTAAGTTTATTTTTGTTACTATGTATCTAACATCGTGAAAACTATTTTGACAAAACTGTTTTTTTTTTTAATAAATAGTGAAAAAACCTAAGTATTTTTGTTTCATCACATCCAGAATTAAGTCAGAGCATAATGTAAAATAATAAAGTAGGCAGTAGTAAGTAATCTAGTAGTTCAGCCTATCTATACTAATTTTACCTGACATATCTTAGACCTAAGGCAGAGGTACCTATCAAATAAGCCATGGGTATTCTAAACCTTAGCTATGTTATCAATAAGCGTAGTTACAATAAGCTTAATAACCTACATTATGATAGCTTACGAGTACCTACTACCTACGTCCTCCCCTAAATACTTTCGTCTGCTACCTTCCCAATCTCTGGAACCTAGCTTGCTTATTTACATACTCGTAATATATCTACATAAAATACGATATCATTGGCTTATCAGAAGTACGACGCCTTGGTAACGTAATATCAGAATATGATAAATTTATTCTCTGCCATACAGGGCAAACACTGAGCAAACATGGTGTGGGTTTTATAATAAATAAACGCCTGAAACAAAACGTAGAAAGTTATATCGGCATCTCAGAAAGAGTAGCGATATTAAATGTTAACATATCAGAAAAGAAACTAACTATTATATAAGTCTATGCCTCTACAGAAGCCGCAGAAGAGGAGGAAATAGATATCTTTTACGAAAACATCTATAAAGCAATGAAAATATCATATAAAGATTTCATTCTGATGAGGGATTTTAATGCGAAAATAGGTGAGCGTCGTAACGACGAAAACCTAGTAATGAAACAATATGGATTCGGAGACAGAAAACGCGAGAGGACAAAGACTATTAGTCTTTGCTTTGGAAAATAATTTAGCAATTATTAACACATTTTATAAGAAAAAACCAAAGAAAAGATGAACGTGGCGTTCACCCAATGGGCAGTACAAAAATGAGATAGATTTCATAATGTCTAAACAGACCACAAATATTTCAAAATATTGAAACACTAAATGTAAACTACCCTTCGGACCATAGAGCACTCAGAGCTGTAATATCACTAACAAAACCAATCAAAAGTAGAGCCAAATACAAAAACGACCAGCATAGTACGTTCAAGAGCGAGGAAGAAATATCAATATTCAAAGAGAAATTAAAGAATCATATTGCGACTCTACAAAATATAAATCCGACCGAGTCAGTACAAGGTTACTATGACAAACTAATAAATTATATTAAAAATAGTCTTTATAAGCTCACTAGTAAACATATAAAAATATATTACAACAATCATAGATTGAAAACCATTATGACACATCTAGAACAAAAAGGAAGCTTGAAAAAAGGGTATAGAGCATTAAAAAAAAATAAAACGTGGATTGAAGGTCTTAACAAACAAGGAGAAACCACGTACAATCGCGAGGAAATATTCTACACAAATACTAGTGCAAATTTAAGTCAGGGCAAATCGGTAGAGCCAGAATTACCGGAAAAACGTATAGAGCCAATATATTGCAAAGAAGTTATGGAGGCGATACAAAAATTAAAACGCGATAAAAGTCCTGGTTGTGACAATATTACTAACGATGCCATAAAGGTAGCACACGACATACTGATCACACCATTAATAAATCTTTTCAATGCGATAATAGAAACCTCTGAAACACCATCGCAATGGTCAGAATCTATTATTATCCTGATCTACAAGAAAGGAAATCCAAAAGATATCGGTAACTACAGACCTATTAGCTTACTGCCAAACCTTATATAAACTCTTTTCTACAATAATAAACAAAAGAATAAGTGTATCGCTAGAGCAAAACCAACCCATTGAACAAGCCGGTTTCGGAAAAAGGATACTCAACAATAGACCATATACACACCGTAGAGATGATAATAGAGAAATACCACAACAACAAAACAACAAAGACCACTGCACATCGCATTTATTGATTACCAAAAAGCCTTCGATACTGTCCTACACGAGAACATATGGGTGACTTTGCAAGCTCAAAATGTAGAGAAAAAATACATAGACATTTAAAAAAATATTTATAGCAATAGCTCTAGCAGAGTGAAGTTAGAAAGTACTGGCCCAAGCTTTACGGTAGAAAGAGGAGTAAGACAAGAAGACCCTCTATCTCCTAGAATTTTCATAGCGATAATAGAATCAGTTATAAGGAAACTTAATTGGAAAAATCAAGGCTTGTTTATAAATGGTAAATACTTAAGCCACCTAAGATTTGCGGACGATCTAATATTATTTTCAGAAACTACCACTCAGTTACAATATATGATCGAGACTCTACATATGGCTAGCAGAGAAGTAGGCCTACAAATAAATTTAAGTAAAACAAAAATTATGACAAATCACACAAAATCAACCATTACAATAGACGATGAACCTTTAGAATACATAGATGAATACATTTATCTCGGCAAACAAGTTGGATTTAACAGAAATAACAACGAACTAGAGGTGGAAAGAAGAATTAAACGTACTTGGAATAAGTACTGGAGTTATAAAGAAGTATTTAAAAGTAACATGCCCTTAACATTGAAGAAGAAGGTTATGGACTCATGTCTTATCCCATGCTTGACATATGCATGTCAAACATGGAAATTTACAAACAAAACCCGGAATAGAATAATAACTTGCCAGAGGGGTATCGAGCGTAGCATAATGAATGGAAAAAACTACAAAAAATAAGACACACCAAGATAAGAGCGAGCTTAAAGACAATAGATGCTTTAAGTCACGCTCAAAGACTGAAATGGAAATGGGCTGGGCATGTGATACGATTAAAAGACCAGCGATGGACCAAAACGGTTACGATATGGAAGGGCCCAACCGGTAAACGCTATAGGGGAAGGCCTTATACCCGCAGACGACATAAAGAAAATAGCCGGAAGTAAATGGCACCTTATAGCTCAGGATAGAGAGAAATGGCAAGCTTTGGAAGAGGCCTTCACCTGAGAGGGGTTCCTGCAATTATAAATATATATATATATATATATATATATATATATATATATATATATATATATATATATATATATGTACTACCTAAAATTAACCTATAAGATTGTAAGCAGGAAATAAAAGGCTTTTTTATTTTATTTTATTAATATATCTACAAAGAATAGTATTCGAAGAAACTCGCCTTTATAGCCTACCTTCACGTATCTACATACTTACCAGATATATTCAAATTATTTTATTATATTATTAGATTATATACTTACTAACCTTTTTTAATGCTGGGAAATGCATTTACGAATACCACTTCAATACATACATGCGGTTATGTGGGACTCACCGGCTAGAAACGTCTCAATGGGGCGTCGCAGGATCGAATTTTAAAGGAGAATCATGTTGGTTGTGATTCTATTATTTTAAGACGTGACGTTTAATCCACGTTACCATTTGCCCAGATAATGCCGTAAGTTGGATGTTCTCGTTTTCCTCTTGGTATAGAAATCTTGATGTGTGGAAGTACCACTTTACCTTGTTCTTCAATTCACTTACAGTGTAACTAATGTCTAACATCCTCACAATGTTTTTGCTAGGCACTGTATCTTATGTTTCATTACGTTCTGGCATAATTATGTGAATCGTCACTTGTCCTTCTTTACCCATTTAAGTTATTCTACTGTCATGTGACTTATGCCCTATTACCTCTTGGTATGAGGATATCAAATGTAGCTAAGGCGTCTATACCCTTCGTTTTTTTATGTGCACATGTAACTTACGCCGAATTACCTCATAAGAAAAATAAGATCAATTGGTATAAGCGGCAAAAATCAACATAAAACAACATCGAATCATATAAATGAAAGTGACCGTTATTGCCTTTAGTTCTCTTGATTATAGAACTGTTTCCTTTTTTACGATATGACAATAAATAAAAAAGTTATGTCCATTTTTCTGCAATTTCAAACTTTAAACAGCTCTCCTGAACAATTTCGTTTTTGTCGCTTATACCTAATTACCTTTTAACCGTCGATATGGATTTGAAAGATATAAAGAAAAAAAAAACAAATTTCTCACGAACAAATTCCCACAATGAGATGTATCGGAGCGGCAGCGGCGCGAGGAGGCGCGGGACAGTAGCACGTGCTGGTATCGCTATCTCGCTCTGACTAATCGCCCTCTCTGTTTTTTCTCGTAATTACATAGACTGTATTATGTCAGAGTGTATAATTATATTCTTATATTTTTTGGCATAATATTATTTTATATATCTTGTACATGTAATATCTTACTGTGATTTGATATTATATAATAATTATAAGTTCGACTGATTAAAATACACGTGTGCATAATTTTTAATAAAAAAAATATCAAAATAAATGAATTAACAGCCTGTACAAAATATGGTAAACAATTACCATAAGAATTCTATATTCTATTCATTATAAAATAAATAATACACTCTGTTTCTATGTACACTGTGCAGCCTATCAGTTGACCTTCAGCGTCGCGCACTGCTCTAACATTAGCATTCCAAGCATAAGCCCGTCTCACTCGCACACGCCGCGGCGCTTCAACGCATCTCCTACTAACCGCTGATAGCCTAGTATCACGCGCGCTGAAGAAAAGGGTTTATCCGACGCCGAATGACACTCAATTCCCCTAGGATTTTCCGACAAACAAAACTAGCTAAATTTTCCGCGATTATTGCAATCAATTGAAAAATGTCGATGACACGAAAAAATCGATATAAGCGTATCGATAATGAATTAACTAAAAACTGTTTTTTACTTTATTTTTCTTTTTGCGTTTATTTGTTTTGTTTTGTTTACGTTAGGTTTATTTTAGGCTAAAAATTCTAGGTCGAATAAATAGCCCTATCCTAGAAATAGAACTACGTCGGTGCGTGGTCAGCGTAGCGAGGCGTAGCGTAAATAGAATGACGGTATCGGCCGCCTGCAGCCCGGTGTTTAGCGGTATTAAAACGATGCCGTATCGATTCGATGAACCTCACTATCTGATATATATCGAAATTTGCACTATACTGTATTATTTTGAACTAGACCTAACCTATTATTTAATGTGACGAACCTATTGACTATTTCCCAAAAAAAAAAAATTGTAGAATGTTTAAAAATTTGTTTTTCAACATTGTCATAACATTGAAATAATATTTACATACAAACATCATGTTTATAGTTTTAATATTAAATGATAAACATTACATAATGTATTTACTATTTACTGAACATACATTTTATGATTAAGTAGTCTAATTTTAGAACCATTTTTAAATATTGGATAATTCTACATTATAGATATATGTAAGTAATATAAATAATATTTAGAGTGGTTATACGTACAATATTTCCTATGTGGTTAAAGTTGATGAATTAGATAATAACAATAAAGAAAGCGCAGTTTTGTTTGTTATATGTTTAATTAACTATAAGAATTATTTTGGATTCTTTGTAATTATGATAAATGTTTCTTTCTAAGTATACGATTATGTTAAAAAAATATGTATAAATAAGTAAATCCATTATAAACTACAAAGTTAAAATTTTATTCAACTAACAAAATAATTCGGTCACTTCATAGATAAAAAAATGGCATTATAAATAGAAAGTCAGCACGCCGATTAAACTTAAAATTTTAAACAACAAAATCACCTTTAAAATACAAATAACACTCTTAAGACAAAGTAAAACCATCCCTATTATAAGAGCATTAACACCCAAATTCCTTTGTGTTCATTGAATGCGGAATGAGGAGAAATATTTATAAAAAGCGAGAGGGGTTACACAAAAAAGTACCAGGGCGACAGAGAGAGGTGGCGTTGATTGTAGGAGTATCGCGCGATAGTGGCATTCCGTAACGCGAGCTTAGACAAAACAAAGGCGACTTTCATATTGTTACAGTAGTCACTACGCACTACGCGTGAGGTTATAACAATAGTATTTTATTATATAAAGTATAAACAAACGAAATAACAGTTGATTCTATATTTTCATGTCATGTTTTTATACACTGTAAAGTGTAATAAATTTACCTATATTAATATTATAATAAGGAAAGGTTTTTTGTTTGTTTGTTTGTACCGAATACGCTCCGAAACTACTGCACCGATTTAGATGAAGTTTGGTAAGAAGATAGTTTGAGACCCTGGGAAAGATATAGGATAGTTTTTATCCCGGAAATCATCCCTTGGAGGTTGAAAATGGGGATGAATAAGTATAATTTGTTCAGACATTTAGTTATGTTATGTGTCTGACATAATATACAATTATAGGGTTAAATGTGCTAATGAATTAATTATATCAAAGATCAATAAAAAAGGTTTTTAACGCATATCAACAAAGTCCATAGCAGATTCCTTTTCCAAAGCAAGCATAGATAAAAATATCTTCTAAAAATTACAGTCAACTTGTAGGCAACAAACTAACAACAAAGATGACATTCTTTATGCAAACATCCGTGGGGCAGATAGCAGACCCTATTCACCCTTAAATTACATACTTTAGTAATAATAAACTTTATACCATTGAAATAGAGTCGAAAAAAGTATGGCGATCAATGTAGAATTCTCTAAATTTTACAAACGCATTTACCAAATTGAATATCGCATGGTACAAAATTCTCTTCGTTAGTGAAATTACGTAATACAAGATAGTATAAAACACACAATACCTTTTATATAAAACAAAATCTATTGAAAATCTGACAAGTGCGAGTCTTTTAGTAATAGAATAAATTTAAAATCATAATGTTAAAATCATATTATAAAACTAGCGATTCACCCTAGTTTCACTTGGTTCTCTTAATTGACATAACTTTTTTTATTTATGAACCAATTGCAATAAAAGAAACACTAAATGCTGTGAAGCTTACTACAATATATTAGTGAAAACCACACCCAAATCGGTTAAGCCGTTTCTGAGATTAGCACATACAAACGCACAGACAAACAGACAAAAAACATTGTTTTGGGTCCTATTGAGCTAATAAAGACTTCTCAATAATATTTTTTATCAATCATCTCAATTTCTCCATGTACAGACAGCGATCAGTTACACTTTTATTATGTGTAGGTATATATTATATAGATATGTACTCGTCATGAACGAATTGTGGTTAATTCGTTCATGGTACTCGTATATAAAAATACTTGCACGTCAAAAAGCATGCATTGCGTCATTTTTGACAAAGTCTAATACTATATAAAATTTTAATTTTTTATTATGCAAATATTATTTATTGATATATATGGATATATATGGATACATATTATTTATTATTCAAACTAAAATTCCTTATTTATTACGAAGCTATTACCTAATAAATAAGAATGACTGGGACGTTAAAAATGCTATTTATTGATGTTCAGTTAATGGAAGCGTTAAGTAGATACATATAATATGTATTATAAATTATAAATAAGATGTATATTTTAATATTATAACATATACCTACATATTTTGAAATACTTATTTATGTAAGCGCGAAAATTTAAAAAATAAATTATAGTAAAGGACCGAATTTGGGTTACACTGAAGTTGGCTTCAAATAAGCAGGATTAAAATTAATTTCACTACCCACTCATATTGCTACTTAATATAAAAACTCGTTTCCAATAAAAAAATCCAAAACGAACTTCTCTGGTCGTATTTTGTTACAACTTCCGAACTTTGGTTAACTGAATTTCGACCCATATCTATTAAGTAAATCAGTAATTAGACACTCTTTCCATAAGAAATAACAAAGAAAAAAAAGTAGTTTAATCAGTCACTACCTTCAAGGCATGTGATAATAGGTTCGATTTCATTTGTATTTGTCATCTTAAGTGTTTTGTTTAGCTACTCGTAGTAAAAACGCGGCGGTGGATTCTACATTCCATCACATTTTGTGTGAATAGGTATACTTAGAGGGAGAAAGCGAACTATCACGCTAAGTTTGTAATAGTCATTCAATCATTTTTCAATTTTCAATCAAAAAAGTACCTACTAGATACACGATACCATATAAAATTTCTCTTAAAACTGACTTCAATCGTTTAGGTAATTATTCTAGTTGAAATAAATATACAACAATGTAGATTGTATCTTAAATGAAATACTTAAAGTTGTTTTTAAGAAAAAAAAAATTAATTATATGTGCGCTCAAATGTTCAAATGAGCGCTTATTCGGTGAGGACATTTTTTGTCGCTGATTGTGTATCATGTACTTCTTTGATCGATACATTACATTGTTGGTAAAAATAATGAAAAAAAAGGTAAATAAATTATCGAATTCATTATCAGTGCGTCTTTTCGAATATGAATTATTAAATGAAAATATTACTTAAAACATAATTAATGCTATAGTTTTCATGAAACCCTACCTTATAATGTGCAAAGGCCGTTTGCGATTATTAAAAAAGCTTTTTCGGCTATAGCTTTTCAACGTGTTCCAATTAAGTTTTATTTTATGTATGAAAAATCTAACTAGTTTTTTTTAATAAACGTTAAAATTTTAAAAATTTTTATCGAAGATTTATAATTGTATGGAAGCTTTAAAATATTTCAGTAGAGTTTAAAGTTATTTTAGTTGTATATTTTATAAGTACAGGTAGGTTAGGTTAGTTTTACACTACGAGTATATTAAACAACCTATTACGTAACGTTGATAAACATTTGAATTTATATTTTATCTATTATTTGTGTTATTGCTTGCACATTACACAAGGTAGGTACTATCACAGGTCGGGAGATTGATCAACTAGATGATGTAAAATTGCCTCTTTATATATATTAGTATAGATTAAGTTTTTTTTGTTTGTTTGAACGCGCATCTCAGGAATTGGTAATACGATTTAAAAAATTCTTTTTGCATTGGATAGCCCGTTTATTGAGGAAGGCTATAGGCTATAATATCATATTATATATAGTCTATCTTTTCTATAATAACAGTTAAAACGTACCTAAGAACCGCCGCTAGTAAAATAAAAAAGTAATACCTATATTCTGAGAAACGTAAAGCAACACGAAAACTCAGTTTAATATAACTGATAAATATATTTCAATAACTAAAATAAATACTTTATACCTAAAACTAAATTAGTTCTCTTAATTATTTAAATAATAATACGTATAATAACTCAAAGAAATTTTAAATAAAACTATCTTTTCGGGTTTTTTTGCTGAATAATTATTTAGATTTTTGATTCCCGACGTTTTGAATGCTTTACAGCAATCATGGGCCCGTGATCATGATTGCTGTACCTAAAGTATTAGGTACATTTCAAATATTCGCGTAAATCTAAAAAATATTACCTACATTTAACAACATCTGTAGAACATAATACTTTCTTAGAAATAACAAAGTTATCACGTTATGTAATTTTCGAAATTGAAAAATGCTCAAATTACGAACTATTCAAGTAGACACAAATTTGAAGGAAGGAAGGAAATAGGAAGGAATGAAGGGTAGGTCGTTAGTATCTAACAAACACATCTTAGTAAGAACAGACAGACCTTTAGTTATGTCCATTATCATGAAAGTTATATACTTTTCTTTGTATAAATGGATAAATAGTAATATATTTTGTCAGAAGCTAAAATATCCGGAATGTGATGCCCGAAGACAGCTAGACATATAGCAGATATGCTAGGGGAGTGATGCGAGGCATGCTCCCTAGTATCGAGGGTAGCTACTGAGAGAGAATTTTGTCTTGTTGCAAGTTTGTTTTTATTTAGGGTTGGCGAAATGTTCCATTGAAGTTTTATATTAAAATGTGAATGAAAAAAATAAAAAATAGTGTATAGTAGTTTACAATTAAAAGATATAAATTAGCTAAAATGCATCACAATTTACATTAATCTAATAAATAATAATATGTGTTTTGCTATACTTTCTGAAATAACCACTAATTATTGGAAATTGGCTTTGAAGCTATTAACAAGAAAATTGAATTGAATTGGAAATTGCTACTTCTATATAAATCTCCAGACCCACAGTTACGAATATAGAGTCAAGCAAACCACTTAAAGATAGGTATTAAAATAATTAATAATATGCTTTTTCTACACAGCAATCAATCATAGATGACTGACATAACCTAGTTTGACTTGTGTTTGAGTGGCGTTGTCTACTTTTGTGATCACGGTTTCTATTCAACCAAAAAGTTTGTATTGATCATGCAGATATTTATCCCGATCTGATTAAGACAAATCACAATTTTAGGCACTTACTACATATTATACTATAAGGTAGTGTGTACGTACATCATATGATAGGAAGAATTTAGTTAGTACTCGATGCTTTATACAAGAAGTGCTAATTTTTGGAAAATTTTATTACTAACAAGCCTGAATACTAGATTCTATCCAAATTTTGTTAATCCGTTTTAGTGTTAAAGAGTAACAAACATATAAACACGTGCAAACTTTCGTATATCGTATAGTATGATAACATATAACAGAATTACCTATACTTAATATATCTTAATTTAATCCGTTTAGTAACAGATTGAATCGACATTTACTAATTTTCTGACGCAAGCGATGTCGCATGCGAAAATCAGTAAAAACAAATTAATAATAAATAATAATAATTAAATATTTATATTTAGATTATCGCCAACCCTGCCGCGGGAAGTACGCCAAATGTTTGTGACGGGCGGCCGAGCAATGGGCCGAATTGCCGCGACGTGATTAGAAATACTCCACGCTGCAACGACCCTGTCTATGCCACCATAATACACATTTATATCTATATACAAATAAATAAAATTGAACTGTCTGTTTGTAATGTTAAAATAATAGCTTTTTGCTAAACGCGTATGAATGTACTCGTGTATACTGTATTTATAATAAAAAAACCATTTTTAAAAGTTTGTCCGTTTGTCTCTTTTTTCGGCTTATCTCCGAAACGGCTGGACCGACTTTTACAGAGACTTCACTTGTAGATAGCTAGTTTTATAAGAAGTAACTTAAGCTACTTTTATTTTAGAAAAAGAATTACGATTCCGCGCAAAAAATTGAAACCCACGAAATTTTGAACAAAGCTTTGGCGAAGCGTGGGTAAGTTGATAATAGAGTAATTATACTATATATATATATATATATATATATATATATATATATACTATATTCGACTGGCGAGTAATGAACTTAATAAAATACGATAAATAGTCAATACATATGTGTTTATAAAATAAAATAAGATAATCGTAGGTCAAGGTTATCTATATCAAAATAAAATATTATGACTGCTTTATATCATTTAACACCTACATACTAGTCCTTACATATACTACATATGTACATTTAATCCCTCCACGACCGCGGACACGCCGGCGTGTCAGTTAACAAATAACAATAGATTTCTTAGAATTTTAATTAATTTCTTAGAAATTTACCTGGAGATGATAAAAGTAAATTCTTCGGCAAGGGGTTATGTATTCCGTAGGTACGTACATATAGGTATGTTAGCTAATCTCGAGTAAGGCATTTATATAATTTGAATGATTTTTTGCTGTTATGATCATTTCTACAGAATTTAACTTTATAAAACAAGAACTCATGTTCTCGTTTATAAAGAGAATTTATTTTGTTTTACATGGAAATCGAATCTGCTATTACCTCGCAATAAACAAAACACCGCGCCAGGCACTTAAAGGGGTTAATAAAACGATTTATCCACGAGTATTTATTCGAGGGCCACAAAAGGTAGAAGGGATGTGTGAACCCGATAATTAATGAAAGCTTAGTAGGTGCCTTCTCCAATTAATTTGACGACAATATTTTCGTATAAATCAAAAATAATGTGTATTTCTGTCATGGACCCAATATGCTGTGCCACTTGCGGGATCGACTCACTTTGTTTGCAATAACCCCAACCGATAATAACTATACATATATACATAAATAACAATGATTTTCCTATAGTTGGTCATGCCACGCTTTAATTAAGAAACCCCGAATGCTCCTCTAATTTCATATCTCCCTAGTGCTTGAAAGTCAACTTTATTCTCGCTTTACTAGAGATTGGTTTAAGGGGTGCGATATAAATAATAACGTGTTTATTGCTGTATGAAGAAGGGTCGCTCAGGGTAGAACGATAGATTATCGATTTCCCTGTTCGTATGAAAGAACCCATTCATTATTAAATATCAATACATCTAAATTGCTTGGTCAATTGATCTTTACGAATGTCTGTCTGTATTTATTATTATTGCACGTAGGTAGGTACGAATGAGTTAATCCAAGATATAGACAAATTTCATTTTGAATTTACTTAAATATTTTACTTAGTTATTGGAGCGTGAAAAATAACAAAGTATGTATAATATTTTTCAATAATTCGTGCTATCTAAACCAATTTATAATAATGCCCTCCTGATCGAGTTTGGCCACAACGGCCAATCTTATTGAGACTCGCCATCTGCGCAGAGATATTATAGTGCAGCGCGTGTACGCGCAGACACAACGTGCACTCTCTATTCCTTTCACTCTCATACTCCGGTGGGACGACTGCTCGACACGACCAGTGAGAGTTAACTCGCAGGACCGACGGCTTTACTTGCTTTCCGAGGCACGGAGCTGAAACAACGCCAACTTCCCAACTCCGGGCTATGAGCGATAATTTTGTGACAACTGAGCTTGGGCGGACCCGGGACTTAAACCCAGATTCTCAGGATATGCGGTCGTACATGCTAACCACTAAACCATCTAAGTAGTTATCTATATACATATAATACATTATACAATGAACATTTAGGTACCTATGTATTATTTTCGCTAAGCACTTAACACTATGCATCTATCGCAAAAAAATGCAACAAAATCGCTTTAAATAGGCTTCGTTATTTTTACTACTACCTAACGATAGTAGTAAAAATACTACACAAATTTAATTTCTAACTATAAAATATGATTAGATATACAATCTTCTATATAAAAAAAATAATGTTAGTATGTTTGTCCTCTATGCGTTCCTAAACCACTCAAGCGTAGGGCCGCCCAAGCGAAGCAAGGGGAAAGCTGCTAGTTACAATATAAAAATTAATTTCAGCAAACATATTACTTGTCTATGTTTCTGTACCATTTTACAAGTAGAAAATAAATGTTTATATGGACAAAAATCACTTTAAAAGTCTCATTAAGCTCGATATTAACAAAAATTCGTTGCAGCGTTGCAATAAATATACGAACATATGAGAAATATACCAAAGTCAGATCTGATAATTTGGGTAATTAAATTACCCAACTTGTACCTATCTCAAATACAGTTTAATCTATATACCTATATAATAAAATTCTAACTGAGCCGAATTTGTACATTAAATATTTTTTGGAAAATCTTATTGAATTAAACATTATTATCGATACAGAGACCGAATCTATAGCTTTTAGAATTTTTGTCTGTATGTCTGTTACCGCATCACAAAAAAACTACTGGAGGGATTTCGATGAAATTTGGTATGGTGATAGCTGGTTATCCGGGTCAACATATAGGATACTTTTTACCGCGGGAAAATGTCTCATTTCTGAGAAAAAATACAAAAACTGCAATGTAAGAGTATACTAATATGTAAAACCTTAGAATTTGGTTTATGGTCATCTGAACGCGGGCGTAGACGCGGGCAATGCTAGTTAAATATATTATCACAACGGGCGGTATTACCTACCTATATAATTATTCTTTTAATCTCATATCCGTTCATTAGGATGTCAGTAATTAAGTAATTTTTGTTGGAAAAAAACCATTGTATGGTATTTAAAAAATTAAAAAATATATATATTGCTGGATTCAAAATGCTAATTTCGAATACGTGTTTACCTTATATTTTTGATACAACATCGCTAGCGTAGCCGACTTATGGCAAACGACAAACAAAATCGGTCAAGTGTGAGTCGAATTCGCACACGAAGGGTTCCGTAACATCGTACACTTACATCGTAAACTTTTATTAATATGACTTTTACACTATGTATGTATATTACTTGATGATTGGTTACGAACGTTAAAAAAATATTTCTTGTATTTTTATGGTTTTATTTTTATTTATATTATTTGTTGTTATAGCGACATGTGAAAATTTCAATTCTCTACCTATTACGGTTCATGAGATACAGCCTTCTGGCAAACGGACAGACAGCGGAGGCTTAGTAATAGGGTTCCGTTGGCACCCTTCGGGTATGGAATCCTAATAAAAAACTTATTTTTAAATTTGTATGATAATACCAAGGTAAAACCTATTTGTTGAAGTCGGTCAAAAGTGGCCAAATGGGAATCAGTTTTTCAGTGTCGGAGTAGGGTTTAGTTACCTTCTTCTGCTAGAATGTAAAACCTTATTGTTGTATTTTTTTGTATTTAATCTTTATTTTTATTTTCACAAAGCGAAAATGTCACCCTCATTATTGCTTACAAGTTTTATTGTTGTTTAAAGTCTATATTATGTGGTTTAGTTTTTATTCAGAATTAAATCAAAATTCGAATCGAGCAGAGATTACGTCTCGAGTGGAGTCGAGACGCCATCATGACATTCATTGGAGGGAGATACGTGGTTTAGTAAGTAGTTGGGAGGATCATTTGAAAAGTTATGTTTTGATATTATAGTTGGAAATCGATTATCGACGTCTGAGAACCCGCTGCTCAATTAAATTATTAGAATTACAGTTTCAAGTTTATAAACATTGTGATTTCTCCTCATTAAATTAATAGATTAATTGTTTATTATTTGAGCCCTGATAACGCCCACAAGATTAGTAACCACTAAAGATGGTGTTCGCAGAATATGGATAAGACGATAAATAAATACGTAATACAAATAATTAATATTAAACTTTGGATGTGCGAGTTCAACTCCAACAACAGATTTTTTCTGTTGACTACAAAGTAGTTAACCTAACATTTCAACTCTTTGCTTTTCATCTATACATATTATATATAATAAAATTCTAACAGAGTCGAATCTATACATGAACTATTTTTTCGAAAATCTAATTGAAATACTCATTATTATCGATACAGAGGCCAAACTATAGTTTTTAGAATTTTCGTTTGGACAGGAGGATTCGACAGATCTTGATGAAATTTGGTATGATGATAGCTGGTTATCCGGATCAACATATAGGATACTTTTTACTGCTGGAAAATATCTCATCTCTGAGAAATTTATACTAAACGTTAAAACATAACTAGGGACGAACCTCAGCGGAGCGAGGGTGAGTCGCTACTCGCTAGTAATTAAATAAAGCAGTGTATCACAAAGTATTTCACTAATAACATAAGTGCAAAAGGTTGTGAATAAGTAAACGCGTGTGTTTGTTAGTTCTTGAAGTGCTGCTTGATTTGAATGAAATTAGTAAGGGCTTACTATAGAAAGGCTTTTATGTCTATGTTTTAGAATAAAATAGTTTAATCATTTTAAATAAAACTATCTTTTCGGAGGACTGTGGAGAACTTCAATTTCTCGCGTGACCGTGATTGATGTAAAGCATTCGAAATGTTGGGAATCAAAAATCTAAATACATCCGCGAAAAGATCATTTATTCGCGTAAATCTAAGAAAATATTATATTTTAAACATTTTGATCCTCTAAAACATAAGTTATTTTACAAATGACAAAGAACTGATAGTATGCAACGAATATTTATTCGTCATTTTAGCAACAACAACAAAAACACAATAATAATACGTTCCTAGTACAAGATCCAACTAATGTCGCGTGTCCGATTGTCATCGAGCACGCGTATACAGCGTGTTTCAACGAATTGAATTAAAAATATGTACTTATATAGTGAAAATTCATGAAACTATAAAAGCAGCCGCACAATTTATAGTAATTGTAAAACTCTGATTAGCATGTAATTGGACGGGTGCGTTTTTGCCGTGTAAATAAATTCGAACAACTACGGTCAGATAGCTGTACATTCCTTCACTCGCTTTCACGTTATCTGTTAGAGCGAGACCTATATATGTATAAACTTTTATACAGAACGAAATAAAACTAAAGTATTATTGTATATAATTATTTATACTAGTTTTTATTATGCATAATAAGGTGTTTTATTTATTTGTATAGGCAACTAAAAAGTAATTAGTTATTACCGTAAAATATATTAAGAGTAATTTAATTAAATTCTTGTCTAGTTATTGATCGCAATAATATGATTACAATGTTATCAAGATAAAGCACCTAATTTGGTCGAAAGTATTATAGGTGTGCGTACATCGTCACGCACAGTCCGCTGGAATATGTAGGTAGGAACTTTAAAACGATATCAGGTATTAAACACACGATAAATGGAAATTTTATAAGAAAACTACACACAATGCCCCTATAACGATGCAAAAACAGCTGTCGTCTTAACTGATTGACAGGCGATTTTATATCGGGAGACGTTTTCTTGTGATCGTTAATTAATGAGGACAGATTTCTTTTATCGGTTTTAAATCTACATGATTATATATTGAAAAATTATGCGTAAAAACTTTTCAATTACTCGAGTTTAAGTATCAATAAAGATGAAGCAAATGATGCTTATATGTATGTAGGTACATTACAAGTTACTTTTACCTTAAAAGTAAGAAGTTTATTTACTGAAAGTAAAACGAGAGTAGAAAAAGATTAAATATTAAGTAAAAAAAAAATCTTTCAACATATCTAATCTAATCTAAGAAATCTAAAGTCTAAATGTCTAAACTTTATTCCAAATATTTATCTGATAGGTACAGTATTTGTTTCTTACGTAGATAGGTCAATGAAAATAGAATGCTAATATGTGTTTTCGTTATTAGATAATAAATAACGCTTTAGATCACAAGGATAATTAACTAGCCGTTAGATATCGTGATTAACATATAATTGTTTTATACTATCGCTTATATTCATAAATCTCAAGACCATCGCAAATATTCATTAACGATCTTTTTACATGCAAAATTAAATGTTAACTTCAGCGAGTAACGTTAAGGAAAACCACAATTATGGCTTATATATCATCATTTATTTATATGTAGCTTGAAACGGTTGGCTGGTTCTATGTTAATGGTCCCATGTAATTTATAAGCAAAAGGTGTATGTATGAGTATAAATTGGCTTATAAAAATTGCACAATCAATAGCCATTTGAAAAAAAATTAAATACTTATAATAGAAAGTACAAATTACATTGTTATTATAAAACGTTGAACAAACAAAAACAAAACGTTATTTTTGATTCAGTTTCTATCCTGAGTTCTTTTCAGATGTGTTCTATTCCGAAACAATAAATATTATATACCTAGTGAATTCATATAACCTAGTGATACATTAAAGTTGCACACTAAAACTAAATTTTAGAAGAATCTTCTTTTCCTTGCATTTACTTTAATAAATAATAAATTTCATCGCAATAGAGCTATTAAGGGTTAAAATTCAAGCAAACTTTAAACTTTAAGTATTGAAACTTAAGTTCTTTTATCGTATTTCTAAAGTGAAGACATCGGCTGGCGTGATTGAAGCATTAGGCGATGCCGCGATAGCGCCTTTTCGTTCCAACGCTATCAATTACTAGGCCTTTGATTTACGTTTGCGATTTCACCTCCGACGGCCACTGCACGTTTTGATTAATTTAAATAAATTAAATATTGATATAAAAAATACGAGTATTTCATACATTCTCATTACAATTCACTCAATTAAGAACCGGTTTTGAAACAGCGAAAACACATAAACAAAACGTGTAACGGATAATAAAATTGTGAATGAATGAATATATATATATATATATATATATATATATATATATATATATATATATATATATAACTAAATAAGTTATGCAAAAAACTCAACCTGTAGTAATTATTGCTAGTTTACGCTACATACAAATATAGACTTTATTGCTATATAAATAAAATTTAACATAGCTAGCTTAAACAAGTGTTGTAAGCAAATAGATTAGTTTCTCCATATTTTTTTTCATCACACTGTTGTAAATACATAGTGGTACCAGGCGAGCAGAAGTGACAAAGAGTTCGCATTAACTATATCGGTGACGCAACTATGGCCACCGAACTGCCGAAAGGTCTCAACGAACCGGTACGAGTGTAGAGTAAAAAATTGAATGGCGATTCATATATATACTAGAGATAAGATATAGAATAAAACAGTTATGAAATATACATAATAAGAAATATTGTTTGTAAGGAAATCGGTGACCTTCAAGCTCTGGCCGATAAGACGAAGGCATAAATACCTACGACGTATATTTTTCATATCTTATATATAAAATTTCCATGTCACAATGTTTGTTACCGACTCCTCCGAAACAGCTTTACCGATTTTTACCAAATTTTATATGCGTATTCAGTAGGTCTGAGAATCGGCTACTATCTATTTTCCATACCCCTAAGTGATAAGGATAAGGGTGGTCCTTCCAGACCCCACCTCAGGGACGAACCCGAGCGGAGCGAGGGTGAGTCGCTAGTAACATTATAAATGTAAAAAATTCGTGAACACTACGCATGCATAAACCACTAAATAGATTTGGATAAAACTTGCCAATGAGATAAATGAGGTTCTGGACTTACAATCTAGGATACCAACCTTATATCCCAGTTAAGTTCCCGTGGGATAATAGTTGAACTATAACCTTATTATAATTGGGTACATTTAATTTTAGGTAAAATTACTAATAAAGGTTGCCCAAAAGCGTTTAAATAAAAAAACATCACCAAAGCTCACAAAGCTGGCAGAAACTACAAACTTTTAACGTAAAAGTTCAGTTAATAAAAATTAAAGCTTACCAATATCGTGTAATCGTTGATTATCCTTCTGTGAAAGTGCTGCGTAGATGCCAGCGTCGCCCACTCTTTGCCTAGCGACCGCGATCCCGACGGGAATGGAGCCTAGAAACATCAAATCTCTTTAAAACTAGGTTACAAAACCTACGTTCTAGATAAATTAGTTGGTGCGTGGGCTTTTATTATCTAAATTTACTTAAGATTTATCATTAAACCGATTTAAAAGCACACAAGTCCTATTCTAAAGTTATTAAAAACTAAACTAATAGGTACGTTTTAACTGTTAGTATTGAATAGATAGACTATATGTACATAGGTATGATGAGTTTTATATCCCTAACTTGAGAAATGATTGATTCCCCATACAAAGTTCCTCCCCTTAAGGGATGATTTCCGGAACAAAACTATCCTATATTCTACCCAGGGAATCAAACAAGGTATCTTCATACCAAGTTTCATGTAAATCGATTCAGCAGATTTTTAGTTTATCCATTACAAACAAACTCACAAACATACAAACTTTAAACCTCTTTATAATATTGGTGTAGACTGTAGATAAACATATGTTGTGTTAGAACTAATAACGGCTAAAAAACAATAAAAAATATTTTTCTAAAAAATTATTATCAAGTGATAAAATTAAAGTGAACTTTAAAAAAAACTTTAAAATATTTTTTTGTTACCCAACCGTACGTACGTTTTGCCTTCTCTTCGTCATCTTCTCATTCATTGCATCATCATGCCTATAACTACTAGGAGCTCATAACTCAACAAGAGCTCTTGCAGCTTGTTACTTTCAAACCAATGCAATAAATATACATACACGTAAAACCTAAGTAAATAATAAATGTAATTAATCGAAACATTTGACGGACCTAGTTAATTATACATATTTGTGTAAAAACATAATAATTGATTTAGAAGTTTTCTGTTAAAATATTACTACGAGTAGTATGGAATAGATAGACTATATATTATATTATATCTATACTAATATTATAGAGAGGTAAAGTTTGTGAATTGTGAGCTTGTGACGTTGTAGGGGGTCATCTCTGGATCTTCTGAACTGAGATGAAATTTGGTAAGAAGATAGTTTGAGACTCTGGGAAAGACACAGGATACTTTTTATCCTGGAAATCATCCCTTAAAAGGGTGAAAATGGGGATGAAAGTTTGTATGGGGAATCAACCTAGAGACGAACTCAAGCGAAGCGATCGCGACGGTGAGTCGTTAGTAATATAATATACCTTCCTCAATACGGGCTATCTAATGCAAAAAGAATCTTTCTAGTTCCTGAGATTAGCGTGTTCAAACAAACAGACTCTACTTCTTTATATTATACTTAGTAAAGAAGATTTAATTTAAAAAAAAACTAAAAAAAAATATAGGTAGTTGAAAAATAAATAACAAAAAAAAACCTAACATAATTTGTATAAATAACATTCATTTACAAACAATGTAAACCTTAATTATTCCTTTACCGTTTACACTTTATAAGGTCAGCGGTTATAATCACAAACTAAATTATTCCAACGTATAATCTATATATATAAAAGAAAGTCGTGTTAGTTACTTCGCTTATTAATTACTATTTGCTTGTTCATTGTTAGGAAAAGTTTTGCAAACAGCTGAGTCTTTCAAATTACCAGGCAGTCATAAACAAGTAGGATATGTGTTTAACAAAACAATAACGTTTGTAACCAACGTTTGTTCCAACAAATAATAACTAATAAAATCAATCAGGTTTATTCAAATGTTCGGGACCAACTATTGGCAACGTTAACAAACTTCACTTCCTTTACACCGAAACTTCGACCAATATTGCTTATGAGATACTAGGCTAGCATAAACAAAAGAAAGTAACGTTGTTATGTTCACAGTACACAGTTCTTTCCAACACTAACAAGGCTTATCTCAGAAATCGTTTAAGCCTTGCCACGCCTAATAGGCGGTAATGACCGTGGTGTGCCAACTGCAATTTCACGACTCATAAACTATGCTGTTACGTAGATTTTTGAGATATTTTTTGTTTTGTTGACGTGAATATGTCTGCACTAGAAGTGCTGGAAGTGTAAACAGCTTTCTCCATTTATCTCTTTATTTTATGGTTTATCGTATGGTTTTAACACAAATAAACATAATTTTGATAAGAACACTCATAAGTTCTTTTCTTCATTTTCGAATTATATAGTAACTTACTAATACTTTCTTAGATTTACGCGAATGTTTGACATTTTAAATAAAACTATCTATTCGGATTTTCTCTCTGATAGTCTCTCCCGTGACCATGATTGCTGTAAAGCATTCGAAACGTTGGGAACCAAAAATCAAAATAAATCCGCGAAAAAATTCTAAAAGATAGGTTTATTTAAAAACCTTATTAATGTTATTGATAATCGATATGTAAAGTGCCATCAGACATAAATTCCTTTTGTTATAATAAACGGTCACCCATCTAATTACATATGCTGAGAAAGTTGCTTATCTTTAGTAATCAATTTAACTGACGGCAAATTCCAATTACCTTTCTATATGCGAATTTCATTAATTTATAAGTAAGTACCTACCTACTAGCGATAAGAATTTCCATAATTTGTTGGAGTTGTTCAGAACGTTCAGAATGTAGAATGCGAATGTTCAGATTTGATAGTCAATTAAGGCGCTATCCAAACTATAGTGTCGATTACGATTCGCTCTCAATCCGATACCGGTTTAGTAAAGTATTTTTATACAGGAAACAATGAGTGCATTCATACTATTAGTAAAATCCAAGTTCCGTTCCAGTAACGTTTCTTGTATGAAAATATTTTACCAAACTGCTATCGGACCGAACTCGGCACTATAGTGTGG